>QUZF01000070.1:0-296603 GCA_003693555.1 Coccinonectria pachysandricola | reverse complement strand
TCGCAACTGCCCTCTTCGCAATACTGCGCAGACCACGGATACGCATCCGTAGAATAGCATCTTAGCAGCGGTAGCAGTAAGCAATCGCACCCCATAAAAGGGATATTGCTTCAATCTTTACAATTCCCAGTGGAGCATAACCCCCCTTTCAGCTCCTCAACAACCGGACATCAGCAGCTCATCTCGCCTTCCAGAAGCCTCCAAGAATCAATCCTTCGAGAAGACACGAAACCCTACTCGCAGTACTACGGGGGGTGCGTACTACTAATACAAGTACAACCACTACTACCACCGGCCCGCCAGCCCTATCCCATCCTCAACTCTCATCATCATCGCATTAATTAACGACTCCGCTCTCCTCACCCGCTCCGCAATTCGAGCATTCACGCGCTCTCTTGGGAGGGGGCAAGCTAAACGCGACGCAATTTCGCCGGGTCCCGTCCCCGCCAACCACGCTCGGGGCTAAGCCAGGGGACTGTATCACTGTAACCTCATCACCAACCAAACCCCTGGAAGTAGGAAATAGTCTACTCCATTCTCCCGTTTCGCCTTTGCCCGTGGACCCGTCGCCGCCGTCCCTCGTTTCAACTCTCCCCAAGCTATTCATTCTAATTACCAAGACTACCTGAGCTTACATACGAAGCACTCGGTCCATCCGCCATCCATCACCGTCGATCACTCGCTGCACCACACTGCTTGCTCCTTCTTTTTTTTCCCTCTTCTTTTCGTCATCTATCACTATCTGTTTTCGACTGTCGATCCGTCGCCATCTTCTGTTGTCTTGTCGACTGCCTGCTGCGACCTGCGCTATCATCGTGTGTAAGTGCACCGCTACAACAACAGCGACAGCAAACCAACCAATCCACCACTCAACCAATCGACGTACCCTTGGTCAGACAAGATCAAGACAACACGAGGCGAGGGAAGAAGAAGAAGAAGAAGAAGAAGAAGAAGAGCCTGCTCGCTATACTATCCTACCAAGACTTCCTACCCCGCAGACGCTTCGCCCATCCGTCTACTTCTGCCCAACATGGCTACCACAAACGGCCAGCTTCAGCCGCCCTTCCGAAGCGACTCGCCACCCCCGGACTCGATCCCTACTCCAGCCCTCCGTGCCTGTCCAGAGCTCTCACGCTGTCCCTCAACAACATCATCCTGGTCTCACGGCTCTAGCACCGATGTGGCGTCCAGAGATTCCCTTGGTAGCGAACCGTACTCACGCCAATCCTCAGCCAGCTATACTTCACGCTCCTCCGAGATGTCAGCCCTCCCTCGACACCCCAGCTACACCCTCGATAGCAAGAGTAGACGACGCGGATATATGCGACCCCAAGGCACCGACTTCGCCGCCAGCGCCCGGTCACGCGAGAGCGTCATGAGCCTCGGGAGCATCGCCCATCTGCAGTACTACTTTGCTCGAACAGGTCTGCTGGACGGGAAAGGCGGACAGCTGGCCCGCAAGAAGCAGAAGCAGGCTACCCTGGATCTCTCCCAGCTAGACGGCACCAGTGGCCCGGTTCCCAAGATTGTGGGCACAGACGTCGACTCATCTTACGCCTCCATGGAGGATAGCCCTGATCTCCCCAACAAGGGCTTTGGCGCTGGCGACATCCTCGAATCCCCCGATGAGATGGGCGACTACTACGACGACAACTTCAGCGAAACGAGCTCCATCTTGTCGCCCTCCGTTATGATGTCACCTACCGTGAGCACATATCGCCAGCGGAACAACTCCATCGCGAAGCCGCCGTCCCTTGCCGACCTCAAAGCCGAACTAGAGAGCACTCTGGCATCAGCTGCCAAAGCACTGCAAGAGGTGAAGGAACGTCTAGCGGGAACATACCAAGATCCACCCAACGCTCCCAAGTATCCCAACATGCCCGAGGAAAACACACAGGCATGGTACGAACTCCAGGGCATGCACATCCTCGACGTCCTGACCTTGGCTATTCGCGCCGCCAAGAACTACTACACAGCCCATGATCTCCCCGATCTCCTCGACGAGATCAAGCCAGAGAAGCAGATCCGCGCAGACTTACTGGGCGTCTTGGAAATCCTGAAGCAGATGGCAACCCGCAACTTCAAGGACGGCGTCAAGTACGACGAGCTTGCGACCATGGACGCCTGGGTCGAAAGCCTGTTCGGCATCCTCAAGCGTGAGGAGGAAATCGAAGCCGCGGCCAGGGAAGAGCGCAAGAGCTGGACATGGATGCATGGCGACTGGACTGGCCGAGAGTACGAGCGCGAAAGGGCCTTTCTCATGTCCATGGACACCGCCGCTGAACCGCTTCCCGAGTGGACACCCATATCCTCAACTGCGCCCGGGCCTACACCGTTCCTGGAGTGCATGCAAAGCGGTCTTCGTCTAGTGAAGCTACACAACGCCGCAGTCAAGAAGTCTCCCCGACCCTTTGGTGCTATTGGTGCTTTCCACACGGATACGCAGAAGCCTTACCGTTCCGCCGACAACATCCGCTACTGGGCCAAGGCTGCCGAGCTGCGCTTCGAAGTTCTCATCACCGTGGACGCGCTAGGTGTCGTGTACAACACGGAGCCGCAGGTGTGGTTGGACTTTGAAGCTGCCTTGCTAACGTGGTGCCGCCATGTGCGCGAGGAGATCACGAGGGAGTATGAGCAGTAATCAGATCACCATCGTCTGCTCAGAATTGGTATAGGACACTCTTGGGACTGATGATTTATTTTGACGCTTTTGGGAGCCGGAGTTTTCATGCCTTTCGCCCCTCCTCTCCTGTCTTGGAACGCAACGTTTCCATTAAAGTCTGGTTGGAAAGGGGCTTTGCGCGACTTTTGTCCCTGGTGCATCGTGGCCTTTATCGAAGAGACATACAACAGCTATTATTATTACCGCTATCAACAGACGGGGACGGAGACGTTGACCACGGGACCTCGGCTTCTCAGGTCTATCTACTTTCTAGAATATACCCATAACATACATAAGCCATAGCTTAGATTAGGATCGTTCGGCTTATCAGCCTGAACGCTTTGGCTTTTTTTAACGCCTAATTAATTATATGACACATAAGATGTCTGTTCCTCCTTTGGCTTCCTTTGAATCATATGAACGAACACATACAGAGATACATAGCTGTGACAATCACGGGAGTGGATTAGGTATGATGCGAATTTCCATGATGAACGTATTTTTGTTGTTTCTATCTCATTCCCCTTACAGCTTAAATCGATTGCCTGATGTCGACATGTTTTCGATCATGTCTCAAACTTTCCAGATTAAAACATTACTTGATACTTGCTCGCTAATGATTAAATCATTCACGCTGTTGCCACAGTTTCCCATCACTCATTCGACATCGATCTTATGAATCTCTGTCCACTCCTTCTCAACCTTTGGCACTGTGACCAACAGCAACCCATCCTCCATCTTAGCCGTAATGCCCGAGACGTCAACCTCATCCCGCGCCGCATTCTCAACGCCCTCGGGAGGGAGCGTCACGTTGCGCTCGAACATGCCAACACGTCTCTCGCCTGAAGCCAACGAGCGCAGGAACTCTTCATCACCTGGTCGGTGTACGACACCTGCGATGTTGAGAACACCCCGCTCAGCATTCCAGTTGACGCCGATATCTTCCTTCTTGGCACCGGGTAGCGCAACGTGCAAGATGTAAGCAGATTCGGTGCTGAAAACATCGATGGGCGGGTTGAAGGATGAGTCGTCGGCAGCGTCGTCTTGTCGGCGGGAGCCCTGGAAGCGCTCTGCTTGCTGCTGAAGGTTTCGGATGAAGGGATAGACGCCCCAGTTCTCGAGGAGGGCCTCGGCGTCGAGGTCAAAGGGAACATTGGGTCTTTGACGACGAGGAGAGGGACCCTGGTGAAAGAAACCACTGAAGCCGCTGCGGCCACCTTGACCGCCGCGACCCCCACGTCCACATCGAGCACCTCTCTGATGACCGCATCCACGGCCACGACCAGGACGAGGAGGGTGCTGATCCTCTTCAGGGGCGACTTCACCAGGATCAGGGGCGTCTCGCATGGTGTCGGGAGAATCGGAAGAATCATGCTTCTCCTGCTCGGTGGCGACCTCTGTCTCTGAGGTTGGGGTGTGGGCTCCAGCCTCATGCTCCTCCTCTTCGTCTTCGTTCAAGCTGCGTCTCCCGCCACGGCCACGGGGACCTCGGGGGCCCCGTTCCCAGCCAGCATGGTGGGGTCCCGGAGGAGGCCCGTGAAACCCATCGTGGCCCGGTCCGGTAGGACCGCCGAAAGGGAATCCACCGAACCCCGGGTGAGGTAGATGAGGGGGATGAGGCGGGTGAGGTGGAGGAGGTGGAGGGTGATTGTGAGGCCCTTCGTGAGGTCCGTAGCCAGGGCCAGAGGGACCATGGTTTTGACGGCCGGGGCCTCTGAACGGAAAGCTCGCCATAAAGGGCGGAACAGTGTAGGATTCGTGGTCAACGCCGCGGCCAGCAGTGTTGCCAGAGAGGACAAAATCCCAGAATGCTTGTTCTTGAGAAGCCATGATTGTTACTGGTAATGAAGGGTAATTGCGTAAAGTCGGGGGATGACCGAGGAGACAGACGGTAGGAAAAAAAGCGAGGAAATGTATTGATTTATACGTTTCTACTACGTTAGTCTTCAAAAAGGTACCGGTAGACTCACTTACACCATCGCGCAAGAGGCAAACATGACACACATGACGGTTGAGTAGGCTACGCTAGGCAGTAGAGCTGGCGCACTTACGCCACGCGATCGAACCATCCAGAGCATCAGAGAGTATCAGGGAAACCAGTCAGACCGTTCTTGCACGCTCAAGGTACGCTGCACAGAAGACGTAGGCAAGTATTATCTATGCGGCGGGCCACGCGGCCACCCACACTTGAAGTACGCGATGGGAGCAAGTCCAGGGAACTGAGCAGGGCAACCACGTTAGGCAGAGGCCGACGAAAGCGAGATGGTGACATTCTGGCAGCTGATTTGGCTGAAACGGGCTATCCTAGCCCAGTTCTCTTGTCAGATCCAGGCTTCTCTGAGTTGCGCGGCGATTTTCGTTTGGTGGTGCTCTCGATTGGATCAAGGTGTGGCGAGAAGGTCGTCCGATGTACCGGGAATTAGTATTACTGGCTGATTGACCAAAGCAACATTTCGCCACATGTGGCACGACTCTAGCCACGCAGCTTCCACCATCAGATCGACAAGTTACAACGCTGAAGAGAAGAAACCAGAATAACATCGCAGCTGACAGTTCTGTAATGTGGCCAGTGTCCTACGTTCGACCTGTATGTAACTTAGATAGATGGTAGGCTAGTAACTCACCCTAGAGCTGAACAAGTAGAAGAAAAAAAGCCTAGTGAGACATCGCGTTTGTATCGATCTCGTGTTAAAATATACCACTCAGAAAATTTCACCAAGACTGAAAGCAATAATAGCTGTCGTGAAAGCCGCGTTCCACTGTCAGCAATTCGAATCGAGGATTGGAAACGATCAATACAAATGACGTCAACCAGTAACTCAATTGCGTCGCGAAGAAATCGCGACCGCACGTGATAACCAGAGTAGTAATTGGTCAGCGGCAGCTTAGAAATCGAGGGCCTATCGATACAGTAATTGGGAAAAAGATGACTGATGGCCGCGAAACTTACGCTTGGCTTCTACGAATTGAACATGGGCGCAAACCAATCCTCGTCACAACAGACAACAATCATGGACGCCGCTACCGCTCGTAAGTATCCCAGCCTCGTGAGGCTTCCAATGGGCATATTCTGTAACCAAAACTGCCTAATTAACAATGTGCTAACCCATTGCAATAGCTTCCGCCGCTGTGCCGGCTGCCTCGACCACGACGCCGAACGTTTCGAAGCCCAAGGTGAGCCCGCTCCCCTTGCGCCGCCAAGCCTATGTCGATACCAAATCTGACAGCTGTTACTTATAGCCTTGCTGCGTGTGCAAAGAGGAGAAGCAAAAACGCGACGAGTGCATGCTCTTCTCTAACGCGAAGGACCCGGCTGCAGACTGCAAGTCTCTGGTAGAGCAATACAAGTCCTGCATGACTGGCTACGGATTCCAGGTGTAATTGGCCGTTAGATATGAGGTGATCTGAATACTGTACACTACGATACATGTAAGATATGGGTAATTATACAATGGTTGTCTTTAGTTGAGCATTGGCTTCGAAATAGAGGTGGCGTGATTCTCAGCGCAGCGAGCTTGGCGTTGATTAGAACATCACAGTAACACTACCATGACAAAGCATTGTCAGAGAAAACACAATGATGATTGGAGATATCCATTGCATGCTCTAACTTCTACCTTGCGTACCGCAGACTTTCGATGCTCGCTCTAAGAGGCGAAACGTAGTTGGTGCCCGATCTCACAACCAAGTGCGGAAGATGCAAGTCACCAAAATCACTTCGCCCACTTTCGCATAGCCTGTCTCATCTCTCGCTCGCGACCCTGATACCCCATCTCCATCATTTCCTCAATCTCTTGTGCCTTAGCCTCCATCTTCTGCACGAGGCTCTCCATCTGCGCCTCGATATCCTGTCTGCGCTCGGCGGCTTCGACGAGCCTACCCAGGCAAGCTGCGCTTGCTATGGACCTGTTATCAATAATCAGTTGGAATCGAAATAACCATAAGTTCAAGCTACTGGGATTTCCGACTCTTTTTTGTGCCGCTCCTCCAGGTAGTCGTTCACGCGGGCTTGTAGACTCTCCATCGCAGTGTTAGATTGCGCCAACGTGGCCTGGATATTTCTCTCCCGAATGTTTTTAAGCTGAACAAGTTAATCGGATTGAAGATGAAACCAAATATTGCTTCTTGAAATTAACGAACCTGCAAAATACGATGTTGTGCCTGCAATGCCATTATGCTCGGGTCCTCTCCAGGGCTCATGTAACCGGAATCATCGTTGTGAGCCGCCATAATGTTCATATCAAATATCCCTTGAGTAAGTCGTGCAGTCAGGTATCTCTAGAAGGCCCTCCTATCTCAACAGCTGTAGGTTGTTTCTGGTAGACAGTTTTCGACACGAAATAGACAGAAAAGCGGGTGCTCCAAGTGGACGAATAGGTCCGCTTACCTTGGAGCTCATGGCAAGAACGAGAGGGTAGTTATGGCGCCTGCCACATCCGCAGGCAGTTGCAGACAGGTGCCAAGCCTAACAATAATTGAGAACCATACTTACTACTTGTAGGTTGGAACCGGCACTTTTGATACTTCACGTACGACAATATCGAAAACATCACGATGTACGAAAGGACATGAATGTTCCTGCAGAATGTAACCCATTTTAAGTATTATCATACAGCATCAGTTACCATCTGCTTGAGGATATCTTGATTACCTAGTCAAGGCAATGTCGTCTATGCGTAGAATCATCTTCACTGTCTCTGCCGCCAGCTCAATGGCGCTCGTGCTCACGAGCAGAGGCTGCAGCACATTTTCATTCGAGATGTTGGTGTTGACACCTCCAGACTTGATGCTCACTCCAGCGTTCTTGTCACCCATCTCATGTCGGTGTCGCAAGTCAGTCACGACCTTGATGCTGTTAAGACCGGCGTTCTCTGCCAGCGTTGTGGGAATGACCTCTAGGGCGTCAGCAAACGCCTTCCAGCAGATAGCCTCAGTGCCGGTCAAGCTGCGTGCTTGCTTGGATAGCTGAGCCGCAATCTCAATCTCAGGGGCACCGCCACCAGCAATGAGGGCCTTCTTCTTGACCAGACAGCGGACAACGCAGAGCGCATCGTGCAGACTTCGCTCGGCCTCCTCCAGAATCAACGAGTTGGCACCTCGTACCACCACAGATATGGTCTTGCCAACTGACTTAGTACCGGTCACCTTAACCATACGCGAGCCCGATGATGTCACCTCTTCGACCAGATCTGCGGATCCTAGCTTATCCTCGGTGAAAGAATCGATGTCGGCAATAGGCTTGCAGCCAGTCGATTTGCAGATAAACTCAACTTCGTCGCGTTCAATCTCCTTAATAGTCATGATGCCTAGCTTGGCCAGGAAGTGAAGGGATAGGTCGTTTACAGCATCGCGCAAGATGGACTTCTGAATGAGTAGAACGTTGCACTTGGCCTTCTTGATCTTCTTCGCCATGTTCAACAGATATAATCGCTCCTCCTTGACAATCTTGTCCATCTGTCGGTAATCGTTGACTTGGATAGTGTTTTCCATCTATAGCTAGTTAGCATAAAACATTGTAGATTTTCTGAGAGTATGGTGGCATACGTCAGGCTTAGGAGGGCTGAGCTGGAACTGAATAAGACCGATCTTGGCCTTCTCCATTCGGACAGGGCCGTTTGCGTTCTTCAGTACGGGCTGCGTAAGCACCAGACCATCGACAAGCTCGCTATCTTCAATTGTTCCTCCGACTCGCTTAACAATTCGAATGTTCTTGAGGTCGACGTTGTCAGCCGTCTTGAGATCGATGGTCTTGGTGACAGAGTTGACAGCCATGGGACCCAGCAGGTTGGAGTACTGAGACACAATCTTCGACGACAGCGAGGTGTTGGCAGCCTGAAGGAGCGACGCAGTATCGGTAAGGGCGATGGGCTGTGACATTTCGTGGAGGACATCGACGGCGGCGGCGGCGGCGCGCTGGAACGACTCTGAGATGACGGAGGGGTGAATGCCCTTGGAGAGCAGGCGGTCGGCAGCTCCAAGCAAGCTACCGCAGATAACGACGACGGAAGTGGTGCCGTCACCAGCCTCAACATCCTGAGCACCAGACAGGTTGACCAACATCTTAGCCGTGGGGTGCATGACAGACATGCTCTTCAGCATAGTGTTGCCATCGTTTGTGATAATGGTCTCCCCCTTTCCACCTCGAATCATCTTGTCCATACCACGGGGACCGAGAGACGTTCGGATCGCATCGGCGACAGCTACAGAACTTGTGTGAGCATGTTGATATTTCTGCGTTGAGCAATAGACTCGTACCTCGGGCAGCAACGATGTTGCTGGAGCGGACCGCCATGGGCTTCTCCTTGTCCTAAGGGTGGGTTAGTGGGGGAGCTTGCAAAGCAACTGAAAGCTTCCAACATACACGGAAAGTGGCATTGCTGGAGCCGCCTCCTACGGGAGCAGGAGCTGTGGCCGGGGCAGACATGTTGACAGAGTGCTTAACAGACCCGGAAATGCTCAAGGTGTGTTGTGACGGTTCGCGGGGCGTTGAAAGAGAACGACTTCGCAGAATCGCCTGTAGCCTCGAGATGTCCCACCTCCTACTCCGCGATTGTCACCCAGAAATTTTGGAGCGGGGTCGTAGATAATCCAGCTCCGATACATGACTTGAGCTATCCGTATTCAGCTTAGCGTCTGCGCTGTGTCAAGGCTGGAGGCGGTGGTGGGTCCGTGCTTGGAGCTCAAGGCAACTCAGATTACGGAACGCATTCGATAGCCTGCACCCTCAAACACTACACACTACGACGGCGAACCTACGACGACATCCCCCTGCTTCCAAGATACGATCAACATTTGCACACAAACAACGAAGCCAGGCCAGGGCATCAGTTCTATAACTCGAATAGTTGAAGGAAGTCGAAACTCGCGGACTTCATCATGGTTAGTTGCTACATTCACCCAAACGACTAGTCCATAGGTTAACGTATTTAGCCTTCCGCGACTGGCCAAAACTGGGAGAAGTACGAGAAGAAATTCGACGATGAGGAGGTAGAGGAGAAGAAGATCACGCCTTTAACAGACGAGTAAGAGCGAGGCATCATTAACCTTGATCATCCCAAAGGCTGACCAATACATAGGGATATTCAAGTTCTCAAGACATATGGCGCTGCGCCGTACGGAACGGCCCTCAAGAAGCTCGAGAAGCAAATCAAGGACAAGCAACAAAGTGTTGATGAGAAGATCGGCGTAAAGGTAAATGATGCTGGCCAAACCTACATCGACTGAGAGCTAAAAGACAGCAGGAATCCGATACTGGACTTGCGCCACCGCATCTCTGGGATGTCGCCGCCGATCGTCAACGAATGTCCGAGGAGCAGCCCTTCCAGGTTGCACGATGTACGAAGATTATCGCCGATGAGAAGGGCGACGAGTCAAAGAGCAAATATGTCATCAATGTTAAGCAGATCGCCAAGTTCGTCGTTCAGCTGGGTGAGCGAGTCAGCCCGACGGATATTGAGGAGGGCATGCGAGTTGGTGTCGATCGCAACAAGTACCAGATTATGCTTCCTCTGCCGCCAAAGATTGACGCAAGCGTCACTATGATGACCGTGGAGGAGAAGCCTGATGTCACCTACGGTGATGTTGGTGGTTGTAAGGAGCAAGTCGAGAAGCTGCGAGAGGTTGTCGAGATGCCCCTCCTCTCCCCTGAGCGATTCGTCAATCTGGGTATTGACCCCCCCAAGGGAGCTCTGCTCTACGGTCCTCCCGGAACCGGAAAGACCCTCTGCGCCCGAGCGGTTGCGAACCGTACCGATGCCACATTCATCCGAGTCATCGGCAGTGAATTGGTACAGAAGTATGTCGGTGAAGGTGCAAGGATGGTTCGAGAGCTTTTCGAAATGGCACGGACAAAGAAGGCATGCATCATCTTCTTTGACGAGATCGATGCCATCGGTGGAGCGCGATTCGATGACGGCGCTGGTGGAGACAACGAAGTCCAGCGAACTATGCTGGAGCTTATCACCCAGCTAGATGGCTTTGACGCCCGAGGAAACATCAAGGTCATGTTTGCAACCAACCGACCCTCCACTTTGGACCCTGCACTGATGCGACCTGGACGTATCGACCGAAAGATTGAGTTCTCGCTACCCGATCTGGAAGGCCGAGCCAACATTCTGCGTATCCACGCCAAGAGCATGTCGGTAGAGCGCGATATTCGATGGGAGCTTATTTCACGACTCTGTCCCAACGCAACAGGTGCCGAGTTGCGAAGTGTATGCACTGAGGCCGGCATGTATGCCATCCGTGCCCGAAGAAAGGTGGCATCGGAGAAAGACTTCCTAAGTGCGGTAGACAAGGTTATCAAGGGCAATCTCAAGTTCAACTCAACGGCGACGTACATGCAGTACAACTAGACTAGCGGGATAATTTAATCTGGTGTATGAATAAGGGCGATTCGTTGGTTCGTGGTTGGATGGAAATGCTTGTTGTGCTATGTCCAGCGCAATAGCGAATTGATCATTATACAAGAGGCCCCGACAGCAGCGGCGCAGTGAGTCCATAAATAACGAACGCTTTACGATGCAACTTTATTGGCTCTGTTTCGCTACCTACTTAGGATATTTATGTATCTATGAAAGTGCTCACGCGTACGTAGCAGAAGGGTGACCCCAAACCAGTTATAAACAAAACGCCATGTTACCCCACTGTCATCCGTTGAACGATGTGCATCCGGTTGCCCAACCCTAGGACAAGAGTAGTTGAAGAAAATTAGCCCCGATCGTTCCTTTACTAAGCCGTAGAAAGTAAACAAGAACATCCCATTGACGAGTGCGACAAGCTCATCTGAGGTACCGAGAGAGGAGAAATTCATGAGTCATAAGGAGAAGCCCTTGGTCGTTTGGCGGAGGGCCTTCAAGATCCCTCCATGCGAGACAGGCAGCCCAAGCAGGCTACGTCCCCTTCGACGCCACGCTCAACGCAGCATCTACTGCATACTACGGCCCGGTGGCCACCGGCATCCCACCCTGTCCTGTTTTGTAGTTGTCGGCTTCCCTCGTTTCCATCTGCCTCTCGTGTTTGGGTATCATCGTCGACGTCGCTCATGTGGAAGGATCGAGCAAGTACTTCTTGTTCGGACAACACTTCGTTGTTCTCAAGATTCCAGCCGTGGCATTGTCGGATGCAGACAAAACAAGTGCGTGCACTGCAGCCTTGGCAGTCGGCAAAGGAGTCGAGATCTGATTTCTTGGTTGGTCTGCGATGGCAGATGTGGCATGGTGCAAGAAGTGCGCTTGTAACTCGCGGGGACAGACGGCTCGTTAAGCTAGGCTGAGCATGCGGTAGTCGTAATTGCGAGGACCGTCGTCGTCGGTGAGATGTGAATGGTGCAGCAGAAGGTGAGGAGGTTATTGGGGTGCTGTTCGCGTTCGCGTTGTCGTTGTCGGCGATGCGAGCTCGCTTTGCCACAGAGAGAATCTTCCGCGGCGATAGTTCATCGCAATGGTCGAGGGAGTAGAAATCCTTCGGCTGATCTGCTGCGTATAGAGAGTACAGTCCCTCGTCATCGCGAGTCCATCTTCGTTTGCGCCCGTGTTGCTCGATGTCTTCACCAACATAGGGCATGTTGGTTTAGCTTTGCCAGTGAGCGAGGCTCGGAGTAGGAAAAGGGAAAAGAGGGATGGCAGAACGAAAAGGAGAGATTACGGCTCTGGCCAAAGAAACAGTGCAGTTGAGGTTGTAGTAGGCCCAAGAGGGTGATTGTGAGTAGGGAGAAAAGGAAGGTAATCGAGATGGTGAGCAGGCTTCCGCGGCCAGTGGGCCCGTGATCTCTAAAGTGAAGGGGAGCTGGTGGATGGATGGATGGAGGTCCATCGGTCCAAGGATTTGCTTGGCTCGTGTGGATTAACGCCGCGGCAAGCTGCCTGGCGACAGGCCTGTGTTATTCGTACTGTATGTAGGTGGACGAAAGCCGCGAGTACAGTTTCGGACACACTGTCAAGTGCTCGGTACTCAACTTTGAGATGATCGATTTTATGGACGGTGAACGAAGTTGTACTATAACATAACCGGTTGGCCACATTGATGCATACGAGATTTTCCAAGATCTCCCAGCTTCCGCCATTTTCTTCACTTGAAACCGACAAAAGCTCGTCCTCGATACGTCTTGGGACTAAGGGCTTCCGTTACATCAGTAACTACGTGGTTACCGGAATGTCTCCATACTAAACGCAAGTAACCAGGATAACTGGTATATCACTGCAATGGATGATCCGCGGATACGCTAGAACCGAAGTTAGAGGCAATTAATTGCACCTTACAACAAACTGTTACCAGCATCGACGCAGCCCAATGGGCTTGGGTAAAGCGCCAATGGAAGGTGTGGTTCTTCATACGTCACGATGGCATCTTCTCGCCGACCATTTGGCTTAAATCATGGCTTCACAGTTGTTTAAACTCGAGATGATGTAGAATCACCATCCACTTGGTTTTCAGTTCCCGATTTCAAAGTTATCTGGTAGTAATCTTTTGATGCTTCAAGAACGAGCTGGTTTATATCCACTCATTCGACTTCACACCGTTGGATAACAAGAGACTGCTAAAATGGTACTTGAATAATTCATCTGATTTACACATCTAATATCAACCACTTCTCCTCCACCCACACAAACACAGCTGGCTTCTTTTCTACCCGCCTCCGCCAACAAAGGAGCTGCTCTAGAGGGCGACTAGTATACAAATGAGAGTCGGGGAATTGGTAGTTTAGCGGCGGACCTTGACCTCCTTAGGAGGGTCGTAGGCGATCTTGCGCGACTTCAACCAGGCCCACTTGTATCGCTTGACCCAGACACTGACAGCCCAAAGCGTCGCTGAAACGGCGAGGACCTTCATTCCCATTCTCTTTCGGTCATCCATCTCGGGCTCGGCAGCCCAGTTGAGGAACTCAACAACGTCCTTGGCCATCTGAGAGGTCGAGGCAGGGGTCTCGTCCTCGTACTCGACGAGGCCGTCGTAGAGAACACGGGCCATACCAATACCGGTACCGGGGAAGTAGGGGTTGAAGTTCATGCCGGGGGCGACCTGGGCGCCAGCAGGGGGCTCCTCAGGGTAACCGGTCAACAAGCTGAAGATGTAGTCGCAGCCACCGTGGCGGGCCTTGGTGATGAGGGACAGATCCGGGGGCAGAGCACCGTTGTTGGCGAATCGGGCAGCCTCCTCGTTCTTGTAGGGAGGGACCATGTAGTCGGCCAGCTTTCCGGGTCGCATCTGGATCTCACCCTGCTCATCGGGCTCGCCAGGGTACTCGTTCTCCTCGGCCAGGGCCTTGGCCTCATCGACAGTCAAGACGGAACCGACGAGAGATCGGAAGGGAATTCGGCTCAGAGAGTGGCAAGAGGCGCAAACCTCCTGGTAAACCTGGAAACCTCGGCGAAGGCTGTGCAGGGACTGTTAGCTATCGAGTCACGTCAAGCTGCCATTGAGGCCGCAAATACGTACGCCTGGTGGTCAAAAGTCTTGAACCACTGCTGGTGAACCCAAGGGTACTGGGTAGGGTGAAGACTAGATATTCGATTGTCAGCCTGTGGCGTCGTGTAGGCGGTGCGTGGTCGTAATTGTTTATGCCTCAACCACGTAGATCGAGACACACGCAACACATCACGCCGCAACAAGTTCCGAGGTTCACGTACCCCTCCTCAGCGGGAGTCATGGCGTGGGCAACAGGTCCATAGAGATGGTAGTACCAGGCAATGGAGCCGACGGCAAGAGTGGTGGAAGCGGCAGCGGCGATGTTCAGTCGAGTGGCAGACTCGCCGGCAGCGCTGGAGCTCGAGGAGGCGGCACGCTACAGTGGAAACCCAGTCAGCATTCTTGTACATCAATTCGAAGCCCATTATGAAGCGATTGGCGATGTTTCGGATTATCGGAGCGCGTGGTGATGTTCCCTCGGTCAACGGGAAGCTCCTCCTCATAGGATCGTGCCATACCTTGGAAACGTTGGCAGTGCCGGTTCGGAGGCCATTGAGGAAGCGCGTCGAGCGCATGGACGACCTGGCAAGCATGATGGGCGAGCTAGACCGTCGCTGCTAAATAAGCCGCGATATGATGAGAGACGGCGATGGATATCGATCTCGGGGGCGGAGGACAAAAGGGCTCAGCAAAAGATCATTACCATCGAGAAAACCCAACGTTCAGTTCCGAAATGGGCCGACGCTGATTGGCCATAGTCACGTGAACATCCAGTCGAGGCTCATCCAGCTTGCATCCGGGGAAAGCCGAGTGTGGCTGGAAGACCGACGATTGCCCGACAGCTGCTCATCACTCTCAAGCCACTCTCTCTCTGTTGCCAGCTGGCATGGCCGCCTGGCCTGGTACCTTACCGCACATCTGTAGGCCTGTACATACTTTGTAGGCCTAACCCCCCCCCCCCCCTTGACCCCTTATCGTCGCCATCCTGGGCTGCAATCAACCCCACCCCCACCTTGATTCGCCCCTCCCACATCTTGCCTTGTCCTGCAGCCTACCGCTGTACTCGCTTTTTTTTCGTCTTTTGTTATTATTTGCTTCTCATTGTTGACTTTCTACTCAGAGCCCTCCGATCATGGCCTCCTCCAACAAGGTTTTCTCCCTCGAGGGGAAGGGTCTTAAGCTGGACACAGCGGCTGACCTTGAGCCTCATATCAAAGACCTACGTGCCCTAGACGATGTTGAGGAGGTGCGACTCTTGGGAAACACTCTCGGAGTTGGAGCTTGCCAACTCCTTGGTGAAGTTCTTGCGACGAAGAAGAGTCTCCGCGTGAGTGCAATATTTGAACTTTCTGCTTGAAATTCCAGCTAACGTCTTCTTTCTCTAGGTTGTTAACATTGCCGACATCTTTACCGGTCGATTGCTCAACGAGATCCCTGAAGCACTCTCCTCGCTCCTCACATCCATCCTCAACCTGCCAAAGCTCAACACCATTAACCTCAACGACAACGCCTTCGGTCTTAACACCCAGGCGCCCCTGGTCGCCTTTCTCTCCTCTCACGTACCTCTTCAACACCTCTACTTGAACAACAACGGTCTGGGACCCCACGCAGGTATCCTAATCGCCGACTCCTTATCCGAGCTCCACGCCAAGAAGGAGGCTGCGCGAAAGGAAGGTAAAGAAGTCCCCGACCTCGAGACCGTCATCTGCGGCCGAAACCGGTTGGAGAATGGAAGCATGACAGCTTGGGCCAAGACTTTCAGCCTTCACAACAAAATTCAGGAGATCAAGATGGTGCAGAACGGCATCAGGCAGGAAGGTATCTCGCACCTTATCAACGAAGGTCTCAAAAACGCTGCCGAGCTTCGAATCCTCGATCTCCAGGACAACACCTTCACATTAAAGGGTGCAAAGGCTCTTGCCAAGGCTGTCCCTAGCTGGACGGCTATCCGGGAGCTGGGCATCGGTGACTCACTTCTAGGAGCCAAGGGTGGTATCCTGCTGTCAGAGGCTCTTGCTAAGGGCAAGAACACTAAGCTCGAAACCTTACGACTGCAGTACAACGACATTACCGCACCTGGTGTCAAGGGCCTCGCTGATGCTGCCAAGAACGGCTTGCCCGCTCTTAAGAGAATCGAGCTTAACGGCAACAAATTTGAGGAGGAAGACCAGTCTATCGTGGTTCTGCAGGAGTTGCTCGAGGAGCGCAAGGAGAAATTTGGCGGTGACACCGTAGCCGGGGACGAGTGGGGTGTCGACGAGCTAGACGAGCTGGAGGAGCTGGATAGCGACGAGGAGGAAGAGGAGGAGGAGGAAGAGGAAGAAGAGGAGGTTGAGCCCGAGAAACTAGCTGAGAAGCTGGTCAAGGAGGCCGAGGAGGCTCAGGAGGAGCCCGTTGTTCAGGTCAAGGATAAGGAGGTGGACGAACTCGCGGAGAAGCTACAGAAGGCTGGCATTTAGATATCATATTCCCCCGACTAACATAGATGAGCTGCGTAAGCCTACAGGAAAGAATTTCATATACAAGCATCCCATGAATATAAACATCGATACCCTCCATAATCTGGGCTGGCGACTGTTTTTATCATAATAAGACCAATGAAGAAGGGAATGGGTCTCTCCGCAACGCAGAGCAAGAGGCAGAAGCCAGCAACATTAGTAGATCATGCACTCCAACCGAAATTATCCTCAAAGCTTGTTGCAGATATACCCCTATACGAAGGGCCCTGTGAAGATGGTGAGCTTGTGCATAGTCACCAGGAATATGAGTGAGCGAAGTTCTGTTAGCTGGCATAGTTGGGGGTCGTGGAACGATATCTCATCACCAGCGAAAATCGTCATCGCAAACAGATATACCGAAATTGCAAAAGGAATTATGATTTCAAATGTATTGTTCAAGTAGGTTAAAAAAAATTGGTCGTGGTATCCCCTCAACGCCGTGCGTCCTCCAATAGTGAAGACGAAATCGTAAAAGAAAACTAAAGAAATCCGTAACTCATGGATAGAGTAAGTTCATTGTAATCACAGAGCCAAGAAAACTGGTCAATGTATCCTCCAGTAGCCACTCATCGCAAATATTCTGCATCCGAATCGTGAAGCAAAGCCAAGCAATATCTCGGTCTACCTGGGTCTCTTACTGTTTGGTCATATTACCATGCCACGCCCTCCAGCTTAAGCGAAGGCTATTCACATGATCATAGCATCCGCCTCTCCGTTTGTTCGAATCCACTGGTAAGCTCCATATTGAGTGGCCATGTCCAACTCTTGCTGCTCACGCACATAGTCAGGTCCCATGTAGACCGGGTCGGTTGCATGGGAGTATTGGGAGCGACCAACGGCAGCGCCAAAGTGGCTGGAGGAATCCTTCTTGCCACTCTGACCGTAGTTATCGTAGCCAGAAGCCATGTAGGGTTCCATATCGGCATCAGGGGCTTGAAGCCAATTTCCTTCAAGAGTCTGGACTACGGTACCGTCGAGGCTCATGATCTGTTGCTGCTGCGTGGATCTTTCGTAGCGCATGCGAGCGAGTTGCTCCTCGTGTTCGACCGACGTGCTGCTCCAAGCCAAACCTGGAATATCAGCACCTCTTCCTGGAGGGCAGATGTTCCAAAGCTCAATCAACCGCAGCTGCTGTGGTTCATCGGCAACGCGGAAAAGCTGGATCTGAGAAGGGGTGAGGTTGGCTGGGTCTACGCCATAGTTGCGCAGGACAGACTCGGCATTTGACGTCTCACCCTGCGTAGGTTCCGAGGAAGGCCTGGAAAATTCTTGAGAATTATCAAACTGCTGTGTAGCTTGCGGCTTTGCAACATGATAAGAGTGCGTATAGTGCTGGGAGATGGAGTAGTTGATAGGCTTGGGAGCCTCGGACTTGGGCTCTTCTTGCGGGGAGATCTGAAGTTCGGGGTTGAAGGTGAGGTTTCGAGAGAAGAGAGCGGCGAGCTCATCACCCATTTGTACGGTAGACTGCACAAAAACCATGATAACCTATCTATATAAGATGGAACATCTTAGTAAGGGGCATCAGGTAGAAGACGATGACGAGATGACTTACACGATGCTCGAAAAAGTTGAGCCTAGTTAGGTATGCTTTCGGCTTAGAAGTCCAAGCTTATACGTCAGACTGCGAGAATGATCTGTAAAGCGATGAATATCCTTTTGGACCTGTTTGACACAAACGGGTGTAAAGCGATCCTTCAACAAGGAGAAGGTGGGGGGGCAGCAAGTAGTAGTAAAGTGGCGATGGTTCGATCGGAGTTGTGACGATAAGGTACGGGAACAAACGATAGTTATATTGGACTATTCTAATCCTGTGAAGTTTCAAGAAAGAAGACAGGAAGAAGAAAGAGAATCCGAGATGAAAAGGACGCTCCAAGTCTTCAGGAAGATGTCGTTCACAGAGTCACGGACCCTTTATTGGGCTTTGGAGGGGTTCTCGAAGCGGTGGGCCGTTGGGTTGGGTTGCATACGCCGGGGCCAAGGTGGGGAGAGAGTAAGGGGTCTATGCGGAGTTTAAGGCGTGTAGAACAAGCGAATATTGGCAGAGCGTAATAAAAGGAGCCTTTGGCTGATCGAGAAGTAAATGCGCTTGCGTTTTCCAGTTACTGTGCTATGCAGATGCAGAAAGAAAGATGCGTCGGTGGTGTTGATAGAAGGCAGAGATGAAAAAGGGCGGGATGATGGAGGGGGCAGGCACGTCGGTGGTGGGGAATAGCAGGTACCTGCTTCAACCGGAGAACATATACGGAAGAGCGCTGTACTTTTGACAGCTGTTGATTTCTTCTAGCTCTTTTGGGCAACTAATTAGAGGCGCGATATCATGACGCAACTTCTGTGATGGTGCACACATGATCGAGAGGTCATGCTGATTCTGATTCTGATAGGATGGATGAGTGGTTGGTGCCAACGTTCATTGCGCAACAACAATAACAGTTTCCCCACCTCTATCACTTCTTTCATTCAATCTCTTCTGTAACCAAACGAGGTTTGACAAGTTGTTCATGTTCATGTCTTCACGATTTCACCAAACGGACAGGAGCCAGTGATTTGATTACTACTTATCGGCTTGTCTGGCGCCATCCAACTTAACTACTACTGGCACAATTTCCTGTACAATCTCCCAATGTAGTCCAATGAACCAGTGCCACAAGGCCTGGATCGTGCTGAATTTCTCAAACGACCGAATGAGCGCCTAATAAGATTTAACCTGACCTATCTTTGTTAGCCAGGACCAAACGAATCCCGGCCAACGAACTGCAATGCTTGGTGCACGCGGCTCCTCCAACTCACTAACACTCTTGCTTACCTGCTACCATTACGACGCTCCTCTTTTGTTCACTGTCGTCTTTATTTCAAGCTGCTTCGCTGACCATGATCATTGATTTCTCTGACAGCTGAAATGAGTATGTCCAGTTACTCACCGCTTCACCGTTCCTCCACATGTTGAATAGCGGCGTTGCCGTACCCGCTATAAGTGAACGCCGGCTGGCATGCTACCTCGGCTGCTCATCTAACCATTTCATTCATGCTCGATAAGGAGACATCTCAGTGTTTCTGAAGCCTAAAGCCGATTGTGCGCAATGGCAAGGAAATATACTACCACAGAGTAGGTACCTCTACGGACCGGGTCTCACAGACAACAGCCTGGCTTTTCAATATACCAACCGTCAATCAGTCAGTCCCTGATGTCGATTCAACTTCCCACATGCAGGTTGCATCCTGAAAGTCAGCGCGGAGTGGATCCCGATGGAGGACGAGTGGGTTCATCTCAAGCCACTCCCGTCTGCAGAGGAGCCATCGCAGCCACATGTGGCTTTATAAGAACGTTTCCGTTCAAAAGCGCCCTCGTTCACGCCTGAGGCAGCCACATATGTTCCAGCCTTGCTGGCTGGGGTCCGCAACACGCAGCTCTCAGGCTGCCTGAATGTGAAGCTCCAACTTCAAGCCAAACCAACGACAACAACACCCTCGTCACTATCACAGCTCTCGTTTCACCCACCAGCCGTATCAAACCATCAGCCTCCTCACCAACTTATACAAATTCACGAAAGCTTTTTGTCATCATGGTAAGCTCCAATTATCTGTCATCTGCCGTCATCATTTCCCTTCCAGAGGTGGGGGGAGGTACCGGGAAGCTTCCAAGTACTGATGATAAGTTGCTTCTAGACGTCGATAGGCACGGGTTACGATCTCCTCAACTCCATCTTCTCGCCCGACGGACGAAACTTCCAAGTTGAATATGCAGTCAAGGCTGTGGAAAATGGAGGTACATCGATTGGTATCCGATGCAAGGACGGCGTTGTCCTAGCTGTCGAGAAGGTCGTGGCATCCAAGCTCCAAAAACCTGGCGCCAATAAGCGCATCGCCACTGTGGACAGCCATATTGGAGCGGTAAGACCTCTAATAATTTATAAGCACGTCGCGCTGGTTGCTGACATGATCACAAACAGGTGTATTCCGGTATGATCCCTGACGGACGACACTTCGTTGACCGAGCTCGCGACGAGGCCCAGAGCTGGCGACAAAACTTCAAGACACCCATCCCCACGGCAGATCTCGCGACGCGTATGGGTGGCTATCTTCAAGCTTACACCATGTACGGTTCCGTTCGACCATTCGGCATCACCGCCATCGTTGGTGGTGTCGACACTTCCGAAGAGACGCCCGTCGACGGCGAAGTCGGCTTCGGGCCCAAGTGCGGTGCTGGCGGCAAGGTTCCCGGTACTCATGGCGGTCCTTTCCTCTACATGATTGAACCTAGCGGTCTGTACTGGGGCTACTATGGTGCTGCGACGGGCAAGGGTCGACAGGCCGCCAAGGCTGAGCTGGAGAAGCTGGACCTACCTGCTGGGAACATCACCATTCACGAGGCCGTCAAGGAAGCAGCGCGCATCATTTACGTGGCGCAGAAGGACAACAAGGACAAGGACTTTGAGCTAGAAATGACGTGGATCAGCACTGTCGATGGCCCCACCAAGGGACGGCATGTGGAGGTACCCAAGGAGCTGCGTGAGGAGGCCGAGAGATTAGCAAAGGCCGAGGATGACGACCTGGATGACGATGATGAGGATGACAAGAAGGACGAGAAGGACGAGAAGATGGAGGAATAGAAACGCAATGACATATTAGGGCAAGGCATTTGTACTATCATGATGACAGGGTCATAGATTTTTAATGGTTCATGGACGCACACCAAGATCACCGAAACAGCGACAAGATATGGTCCATCTAAATTCTTACTAAGTATAGCAGTCCCCGAACCTGTCGAAAATGGGTATATCACGAATGAGCCTGCGAGGCCAGATTTTGACACCAGTTGTTCCACTCGGCAAAGAACGAGCTCTGCAGCTTCGCCTCACCCAGCACCCAATCCGACTGCGACTTTGCATAAACGGCAGCGACATCCTTGATTCTCATCTTATCCGTGGTATACAAGGCCGATGCAATGATCAAGCTTGCCGCGCTACCCGCCTTGGCATACGCGTGAGCGTTATCCTTCCCAGCCTCAGCATGCACCTCAAGCAGCAGCGCCAGCAGGTCATCGCCCTCGGGAGCGGTGGCATCCTCGCGATTGCTGCGCGCCTTGCGCAGGGCCTTCTGGTAGTTGAGTATGATCTCGCACGCACGACTGGCGAGAGGCTTGGTGCTCGTCGTGCGCATGAGGTTGAGGAGGGGTACGAGGAGGGAGAAGGGGAGGGGCCGCAGGGCTTCGTTGCGGATGTAGATGTCGAGGAGGTCGAGGATGCGGTGCTTGAAGTTGACGACGGATTGCTTGGCGTCCTTTTTCTGCTTGCGGGAGTCTGGGCGGGCTTTGACGCGCTGCTTGAGGACTTCGGCGAGCTTGTCGTCCATGGCGAGCATCTCTGAGTCGGACATGTCAACATCGTTGTCAGAGGAGTCGGCCTCGTCGTCCTTGTCTAGACGGTGGCTCTTGAGAATCTTGCCTAGTTTCTCGTCAAAGTCCCGGATCTCTTGCGCCTCGGCGTCGTCATCATCGTCTTCTTCTTCTTCTTCCTCCTCCTCATCTTCTTCCGCTTCGTCATCGTCATCCCCGCTCTCGTCGCCCTTGAGGCCGACAAACTCAACATCTGAATCAATCTCAAAATCAGAAGCATCCTCTACGTCTTCAACGTTTGAACCATCCTCCTCATCCCCGTCCTCGTTCTCCTCGTCGTCCTCGTCGACTTCCATAGCGTCATCTTCCGTGTTGAAAAGCTCCTTTTGTCCCTTGGTACTCTCGTTCGAGGAAAGGGGGCCAATCAACAGATCCAGGCCCTCGGCAGATATTTGAGGAGTGAAGGCATCGAAAACTTGCTGGGACACCTGTCGCATGAGTGCAGAAGGCCGAGCTACCATCGACAACAGGATCTCGACTAAGAGCTCTGAGCTACCAGCTTCATCCTCCGCTGTCTTGCCCTTCTTGAGACGATCCGAGTACTGAGACAGGTCGTTCAGCACCTCCATGGCGTCAGGATCCTCGTTGTAGAGCTGGAAGATGGAAACAGCGTGCAACATGGCCAGAGCTTGGAACAGGCTCTTCTCGTCCTCTGTTTGCGTCTTCCGCTTGAGAAGCTTGTTCATACGGACAAGAGCCTCCTGAACCGCAGCCTTGATCTCGTCGACCATCGCGACAGAGTTGGGGTCGATGGATGAAACTGCTTTGCATAGGCTGCTGTAGTCCTCAGTTCTGCGGCTCAGCTTTGCGAATGATGATTCGAGACGGGTTCTGCAGAGCTCCTGAACCTGCTCTGTCAGGACACGTTCGGGAATCTTCTTCGGTTTCGAGTAAGCCAGCTGCGACATTTCTTGTAGAGCCGTGGCAAACACTGCCTGCTGGATCCCTGTGGTCGTAGATGCGGCTGACGCGTTCAGGATTCTTGACAGATAATCAATGTAGGTACGAACGACGGATGACGCCTGACTCGTCTCGAGTTGAGACAGGGTGCTAATTGGCTTCTGAACAATGGTCAACACCTCGGCACCGTTCTCCTCGTTGATGCTCTGCAAGAGCTTCTCGACTGTCTTGGTACTCGTTCGCTGGTCAAAGTTGTAAGCACCGTGCTTTCCGATAAGGCCCTTCAAAATTGGTACTAGAGCAGTCGAGTGTGCTGTGACGACTGCTTCAACAGCCTTCAGCGCCTTGGTGGCGGCTCGGTGCAGGTATCGGTCCTCTTTGGCAGCTTGGTTCATGAGGCAGAGGGTAAAGTTCTTGCTGAAGAGGCGCTCGAGGTGGGATTCTTGGTCGACGAGTCCTTCCATCATCTTTTGGAAGACCATGAAGCCCTTGAACTTTTGGCCATCGGTCGAGTTTTTCGAGAAGAGAGAATCTGAGCCAGTTAGTATCAGGGATATATCAAGGCAGCGTCTAACTTACCATCAACGACACGAGACCAGAATTGGTCAAAGTCCTCGACGCCAGCCTTGCCCTGCTGGACGTACTGGGCCAGAATAATATCCCAGACGAAGTGTAGCTGGGCAGACCAGCTAGCAGAGTGCTTGTTCTTCCGACCTTGCTCGGCAGCTTGCTCCTTGGAGAAGTCCTGGAAGCTCTCCTTGAGCACGGCTCCAAGATCGCCAAAGGACTTCTTGGATAGCGGGTTGCGCCAGGGCTTCACCTCTAGACCAGGGAATCGGTTCAAGGCGACGAGCCAGATGGCAACACCCTCGGGTGTCTTGGCCAATCCCGCTTCGGCGACCTTCTCGAGAGTCTCCTTTGCATGCTCCCGGCTCATCTGCTCGACAGCCTGGACGATGACCCATCCGCACTGCGACCGCAGCCAGACCTTCTTGTTGGCGAGCTTCAGAAGCAGGTTCAAGACAGCATGCCACCTCGAGGCGTCTGAGAAGAGAATCTTGGCTCGCACGTAGCACTCGATCCCGAAGAGCTGGCCGAACCAGTAATCTCGCTCCTCCTGGCCAGGGATGTTTCCCACGGCCTGCGTCTTCTCCTCTAGAATGCTCAACGTCTTCTCGAACGCGAGCCCCTCGTATTTGGATTCGGCAAGCGCCTGTTCGCCGTAGAGCTGGGAAAGCAGTTCGGTGAGAACAAGACTAAAGCCGAGGCGAGACGCATTGCGTCCACTGGCGAGGCCACGGAACAGCCGTCTGTCCAGGTGGCGCTGTAGGATCGTCTCCGACACACCTTCGCCGCCTAGTAGGCTGGAGATGATGCAATCGGCAGCATCGATCCGCTCTGTCGCATCTGCGCTGCCGAGCAGCTCGTAAAGGCCGGCCTCTCGCTTGCGCTCGTCGCCGATCGGTGTCTCGACGAAGGGGGATTTGTCGAGTGTGATCTCTTGTTTCGCAGGAGTCGTGTTCGAGTCGCCTGTGGGCTTTGTTCGCTTCTGAGGCTTCTGGGTGCCACTCGCACCCTCCTTACCGCTGCGCTTTCTCTTGCTAGCCATTTTCGTTGGTCAATGTCTGGTCGACGGCGATGTTCGTGGGTTGCGATTAGCGATGCGCCTAGCAATCTTAATCTTATCGCCAAATCTTAGCGATGAACGTCCAGGGAAAAAAATCCGTGGAGCTCTGTTCTGCCAGTCTCCACCGCCCAGGGGCACCCCGCAACCCCACTTATCAACCGCCGCAGACGTGGGGAACTGTCCATTCTATTGGAGCTCAGTTCGACCTCATCTCAACATGCAACCATCTTAGTCTAGCTTTTCTGCCCGAGTCAACGATCTCGTTCAGCAGCAGGCAATCATTCCGGCGCGATCTGAGCCCGAGACGTAGCTTCATTCAGATAAGGGTATCTTTGTCACACGTTGAGTGTTACGATCTTCCCTTCTATGCGTGTAGTGGGCGCGGAATGGGCTTTCTCCTTGTTCTCGGGAAAGCGTGATGGTTTTGACCTGCGCGGATGGGCGTCGTTAGCGTACATCATATCCCTCGATCAAAGAAAAATGTTTACTCTTCTCTATCATAACAATTGCACTCGAGCTCAATTGGTCAATCCTTCAAGCGGTTTCTGAGCTCTTCAAGGGTGTGGACTCCAATGGGATGGGCCAGAACGCGAATCTAAACTTCCACTGCCACTTACATCGGACTTGCGTGCCAATTGCTCCCTACTATCCCGCTACATTACACATTGCGCTTGTCATCGATCGATGCCGCAAGCTGCTCGTGTCATGTCAAGGTTTCTGCCTGCATCGGACTGTGTGAGAGCACAAGCAACACACGTTGTGCAAGGTGCTGGCTGGCCTCTTACCCGGTACCAGAATCACGGTTTTAGCGATGCAGCGCAAAGTTGCAACGTCGAGCCCGCACAACTTTTTAAGCGTCGCCGTTCACAACACAAATTTAAGCCATGTGCTTCTGGAGACGGTCGAATGTACCTCCAAAGTATCGTCTTCACGCCCGTTCCGATTGCTAGATAGCGAACACAGAATTAGCATGCATCATCCAGGCCGTCTGGATTGAACTAGCCTCCCACATCGTAACGTGGCTTCAGAGCCCTGCAGTTTGCTTTTGCAACTATCTGTACACCCGCAACCCAGGCCGAAGTCTCAGCTTTCGGGCCAAGCATTGACTTCAACAAAATGGCAGCTACAGCAACCGGGGCGACGTGGCCGCCGATAACCCCCTTTACTGAGCAGGTTTGGCGTCCGTGAGGCGCGTACAGACGCCCAGGGCGGATCTGAAGCACCAGCCCGGGTTCAGCTGCAGCTTGCTGGAGCCGGCTGGCGTGAGAGCGCCTGAGCCCTGAGCTACTTCTCCCGGCGGACGTCCGGTCTTTACGGGCAGCAGATCACCGGCGCCGTCAAGTGGCTCACGCTTTGTCATACACAAGTGCATGAAGGGTCCTCCCCGCCGCAGCTCAGCGCAGCTCACGACTCGACCACCGGCATGACCCGCGGGGGGGAGGGGGAAGCAGTCGTCAAGTTTCAAGTCTAAAGTACAAGCTTAGGCCTCGTTCCATTTTACCGCCCCTATTCGTTGCCGTACAGTAGGGAGCTATCACGATCGAGCCCACTGGTGAGGCAGGCGGGAGTGCGTTGCGGAACAAGGTCTCCTTGCCGATCTGTCGATGTGGAAACAACGGTGGCAAGATTTTTCGTTTACCGGGCGACGATGATAGCTTCAGCCGAGCCGATGAACGAAATGACACAAGGAAAAACGGGAGGGGGCTCTCTCGAGTGAGGAGGATTTTCTCCAAGCGGAACCCCGGCACGAAAACGTGGAGGCGATTGGTAAAATTCTTTCCTTCTTATTCCACATAAGCGGAATGTTTCCCAACTGGTCAAAAATAAAAATCAGAATAAAAAAATCCATAGCTGCTGTGCATCGGTCTGCGGACGTACAGTACGGTACTCAGAAGTAAACGGCACGTAATGGACCCCCTTTAAAGCTGAGCTTTCACTCGTCGATCCACCGATTGCTGGAGCCTTCACGATGCATGCTTCACTTATCAGGGATTTTCTGTATCATTAAACTAAAAAAGATCTTCCAGAAAATTCCTAGCCTGCTAACCCTGAATGCACGGGTACTGGACTAAATGGTGCGTTGGGAATGTTACCAACCAACCCTTTACCTCATCAACAATAGATAAGGCACGCCGGAACTGGACCCTGCGCTTCAATTCGAGGGGCCAAGTCGGCGCGCTCGCCCTTCCCCAGGACCCTGAGGAAAGTGGGAGAAAGGAAGGGGGGGGGGAAAAAAGAGTCGATTTTCTCCTCATCTTTTACAACTTAAAACCGCTATTTGCAAACACACAGACTTCCGCGTACCCGACTTTGTCCGTGTCATTCACCTGAGATGTAGAGAGAGATATTGGGGTCGTTAGCAAGAAAGCTTTGACGTCCCTCTTTTTCTTTCCGATTGCAGCTAAGACTTCACCGGAACCCTTGAGGATAGGGTCGAGCAACGGCTGGGCAACGAGGTCATACGACCCGTTTACAATGGTCAAGGAGAAGACCCTAGAACCCAGATCCCAGAACTCATCATCTGGTTCGGGCGTGGGCCACAGCCGATTATGGCGATAGCTTCGTTGACGGGACAAATAATGGAGAGGGCACAGGTCAGGTCCGGCCAGACTAGAGCTACCTAGCCTAGGCAGACTAGAGGTCTTAGCCAGGCACAAGGTTTGCCGTGCTTATTAACTTGCAACGGCTACCGAGACCGTTGGAGCAATTCGGATCTGAACTGAAGTTTGCACCGTCGAACAATAGGACCGGAGCTTTTGAATAATGCAACAGGGCTGCTAAATTACAGGCCAGGAACATTCGATGGATGATGTATTGGAATGCGGGACGACGGTCAAGACACGTCTGTCTTCTTGCTGGCAATCGCCTACCACTCTGGACTAGCAAGCACGTATGGTACTCCGACATGAGTGCTGAGTAAAAGAGCCAGACGAGCAGGCCTATGAAGGAGAATGAAACTCCTTGGCGAATGTAGCTTGCTGATGTCAGAAAGCGTGAGCTGCATACTACGTGATTAGTACGCAGTACTGTGAATCAAGGGAATTGGACCATATCCATCGTGAAATTGTGCATGTGGCACGTGCTGATGGAGCTTCGAGAGCTTCGAGCCAGGGCAATCCAACAAAGGCAAAGCTCCACGGTCGCACCAGCTTTGTCAGGTGAGCCCGGCTTCCACCTCAGGGAGAGAAGAAGAAAAAAAAAAAAAAGAAGAAGGAGAGACAACATCGAGTCAGTGTCTCTCTTTGCAAGTCGATTGAACCGATAGTGCTAGTGACTAGTCAACCGCGGAAAAGCAACGGAAAATAAAGACGAGCCGGCAGCGGACCTCTGCGAATCATCGGACAGCCGGTGGCCGGGCGCATGGGGGGGCCTCTCTCCCGGCCTCGGAGCGGCGTATCGGAACAGTAGTCCGGAGAAACATCACGTGATAACGTGATGAGACTAGGAAACTGATCCCTACGCGACACGTCATGGACTGTTTACTTTGTGCGGGGCTTTTATTTACTTTCGACATGGCGGCTTCTGAGAGCGTCTCGACAGCCTCTTGCAGCCTGCGGCTTGCAGTCAGCAGCTAGCCTGTCCACCAGAGAGCTCTGCTGCAGGAGGACATACGTCACGCCATTGGCAGCTGCAAACCTGCCTCTTCTACGAGGTCAGGCGACGCATAATCGAGATAGTACCATCATATCTGAGGAGGAAAGGGGGGCGTGTGCCTCGGGGATAGTGAGTGGATTAACTCGAGGGGGAGGAGGGCAGGGCGTCTCGTGGGCACATGTACTGTAAGACTTGATGTGGAGCACCGCCATCCCACATTGGGAGGTGAGGGTGAGCGAGCTTTGCAGGTTATGAGGCGAGCTGACGGCAGCAAGCTAAATCCAGCGACGGAGTCTCGAGAAGCGATTGGGCGGGTGCACTGCATCCTCTCGACCAGAGCCAGGTCAAGCACGCATCGCCTGCAGCGCAACAGCGAAGATAGCAAAGTGCCTTATCGCCGGTTGGGGGGTCGCACAGCACGTTTCTGTACTAACCCTCTCTGCACTGTACATGGTGGGTGATTCGTATATTGTAAACAACAAGGTTGCTCTTCGGAGCGACTTGAAACGAGGGACAGGGACTACGACAGCTTTACGCCGTAACTTGTAATCCTGTAACAAGCTGAACTGGGGAACCCACATCGGCCCCCAGAACAGAAGGCTGGATGGCGGCGGCAGCGACGGGTATCTCGAATGGAGCGCAAACCTTAGGTTCCCATCTGGAAAGCGACAATCGCGATTGCCGATGCCAAATGCGAGCAGCCAGACTGTGGTCCCATGTCTCTTCTCTGGCTTGCGGCTCTGCCTGGTGGGAAGGATAAACATTGAAAAGGCAGGCAGGCAAGCATGGCAGGGAAACCTCGCAGCTGCTGCGTGCTTCACCATGGCATCATAGGGTCTCGGAGCCAAGACCTCGAGATTGTTTCCATGCAGATCACGTTATTGCAAAGGCCATACGAGCAAGCGACCAGGCCTGGAGCGGGCCATGACGTCGCGATAGCGATGGTGCCCGCGAGGAGGAGGGAGATCGGTGAAAAGGGCGATGGATCGACGATATGGCTAGTGCTTGCGCTTGCCGGGACGCGTCTGGGGGACCGTGAGCTCTTTTTCCCTTCTCTCTTCCTTTCCTGAATGAATCGCAAGGTTGTTGGACGGCAGAACCCATTCTGAAATTCTAAGGAAAGTCGCCCAGTTTTCTTCTTCCCCCAAGCTTAAACTAGGCAAATCGAGATGCCCGAATTGACGAACCAAAAGTAGTAGACGCGCGCCGCCGACCACTTTAATTGTTGGATGTGGAGAAGCTAAAACCGCATCTCACTTATACCGATGATGTAAACGATAGTGAATCGATCTACGGGATTGTGTGTCTATTGAGCATGACCCGGCAAACGGAACAGCATGTGTTGATCTCGATGTATGAATCTTGATGTTGTTGATGTTTACGATGCTGTCGAATGAGGGGAAATCCCCACTGCTTCCCGCGTTGGACAATACGTGCTGTTCTGTAAGTCAAGCTACGAGACCACGAACCACCACTTCAGACCTCCAGGCTGTCGATCGTCGGTGAATTCTTCTCACTTGCCTTGCCAAGAGGAAGAGAAAGAGGCGAGGATCTGGTCCGCGCCAGGCACTGTTACTTCTTGGCCGTCTTCGATAAGATTCAGCCTCGAACCCCCTTGAAAGAACCGTCGGCTGAAAGAAACGAGGTGTCGCGCCGAGCTCGGCAGAGGAGACAAGAAAAGTAGCCACATCAATAGATTCGAGATGTTGTTCCACGACCGTTTAAGTTAACATAAAGCACCACGGCAATCGCTAGTTCCTGGGTAAGCTCACGCTGGTTGGCTCGTGTTTCTCTCACATCGGCATCAGCAACCAGCATCAGCTGCAGCTGGGCTCTCGGGCTGACAGGGATTCCCCTCCTTGATCCTGTAGTCTGCTCTAGTCTAGGCTGGAAGTTCGCGTCCTATCTTGCAAGCTAGGGTGCAGCAACAACATCCAGATCGCGCGATACGGGCTGAGGGCTGTGTGCCATGGTTGATATGTACAGTACGGTACGGTGCTGGAGTGTATCAGTTGGCCAAGGTTGGAAACGACGTTTCCAGAGGCGGGGTCGCGACGCGTGATGGTACCAGCACTACCAGCACGTCGGCACCTTGGAGGGTTTCGATAACGCCAGCGCTCGGATCCATCTATAGATGGTGTTCAAGAGGCGGATCCCGGAGTCGGGTTGGAAGCAGGTTTGCTACGGACCAAGTTGCTCTCTCCGTAGATGGAAATTGGGTTGCGGAAGCGAGGCTGCCGAACCTCTTACTCTTCGATCGATTGTTCCAAATAAAGACCGTGCTTCGACAGACCTGATCTCCAGACAAGATTCGATCCACGTACGTGGTACTGTACCGTACCGTGACTCTGCGCAATAAGGCATACGTCTTTCAATCTTATCCTACTGTACAGTAGCGTACCACGATGAGCCATGGGGCCACGGCAACGTCCATGTGCAGCGCGTGCGGCCCGCGAGGAGCCCGCATCCACCTGATGACGCCAAAGCATTCTGGCAGTTCGGCGCCGCCGCGTTGGGACCAGCAGTGACAGACAAAACAAAAGGAAGAGGTAAGGGGGAAAAAAAAAGAAAAGAAAAGGCCTATGCGGGCGAGTCTAGGGCATCAGCCGCGGGAAACAAGCAAGGCTCGATCAAGCCTCTGTCGCCCTGGATGGCCTATACGAACGGAGCGTGACAATAGCAAGCTATGCACTATCGACATGCGGTAGGTTCTGAGCTACGCTAGACCACAGTAGGGGTCAACGGATACTCCCCTCAACTCTGTGCGCATGGAGCGTTGGAACAATACAGTCTGTAAGTCGTGCTCTTTCACTACGAGTGAAGCACGGCAACAGCTATCTGCCCTGTGGAATAAATCGAAGACAGCTTAGAAAATAATGTAGAGCCGGTAGTCGAGACGTTACATCTCCTCAGCAAGCCTGTTCGGCAGGGGTCATGCTCGTTCGTTCGAGATTTCATCAAAGCCTGCGAGATGGAGATGGGCCACGGGCGGAGCCGAGTCCAGGACAAGGCTGACGAACGGCCGAGAGGGAAAGGGCATGGGACTTTTTTGTTGTTGTTGTTGAAGCTATCCTCGATAACAGCCTCTCTTAGATCCGGCATCTCGAGTGACATTTTACGAACTGGTTCGGACCGGATGAGCTTCCACGAACCGGTTTTTTCTTTTTATTCCTAGAGGGCACGGTAGTCCCAAGGCTCCAAGCCCCTTCCAGAACGCCTTTGCTTGATTGCGACCAACGTCATTCCTCTGAGGCACAAGCCCCTCGGCTACCATAGCCTACCACTGCGGCCCCCTAGTCAACCCCGGAATAGTGCGGACGGCGGACGAAATGGGTTACCTTGCAGAGCGAGTGCGCACATCTCAAGTACATCGCTGAACATGCTGCAGAGGGCAGTCTTCGCCTGCTCGCTATCCTTACCTCAGATCTGATCGGGTCAGGGTCGCCCGATCCGGAATTCAAGGCGTAGGAAGAGTGGCACGCAAGGGACTGACGCCGCAGGGAAGGGAGGCTCTCGAGAGGCGTATCGAGAGCTGGTGCCCTCGGCTCAAAGCGAAGAACCATCGATCCCTGGCAAGCTTATTACCACCCAGACAATGCCTTCAAAGGGAGCAGATTCGGCTCCAGGCAGGGCGGATGGAAAGCTTATCGGACGGACCACCTGTTCCAGCTGACTCGGGTTAGTTTCCTCCCTCTTGCCGTGGCCAGGGCATGCAGAGCACGGAGAGGTCGGCACTCGGTGGATGTCAGTGTCGATGTCTCAAACCGTCAAGCGAGGCATGTTGAGCCTCCATGGCTTGGAAGGCAATAAAGGGTTCTCGACCGTGCGTTGAGATGGTTCAGTTCGGATAATGGGTCTGCTCGAATTTGTGGATTTCGACAATGAAGCCTGCTGAGACAGGTTGAATGGGACGCCAAGAAATGGATCCGTACCCGGCTTAGAGGCGTTTTATCTTAGATTAGCAGAAGCCGACGGTCGTTACAGAGGAAGGATAGAAGCGTCTCGAAGAGCAAAGAGGATAGATTAGAGACGTCTGAATCGATATGGTGATTCTCACGTGTATATACCTTAGACAGAGAGCCCAAGTCAGAACCAAATACAGTTGCTCAGCAGCCCGCAGTTGACCAAGGTTGCGCTAGACAACCCGCACTGTGGTGCTGGCACCAATAGCCTTCTCGCTGATCTGATGTGCATCAGTACGTGTGGAGGGAGAGGGTCAACATGACACGAGACAAGCAGATTCGACATATCTGTATGTATGCCGCGCAAGTGCTTCACGACATACATGCAACTACTGCACGTCAGTTACTGGGTCGACGCCAAAACCAGAGATGGGCATTGGTTTGAAGTTCAGCATCTCCAGCACTAACACTCGCGTGCGGATGGCTCCATGTATGTATGTCACCGGCGGACGGGAGCACGCAGCCCAGATCCTGGCTGTAACTTGCCCGCGCACGTAGAAGGGCAAGGAAGAAATGGGTACTAGTAGAGCTCCGTCGTCGTTATCAGAGACATTGCTAAATGTTCAGTCGTCAACTACCGCCTTCTTCTGACATCTACTCCGTGCGGCTGGCATGTTGACACCCTCACCGCTCCTCTCGCTGCTCGTCTACCTCGTACACAGGACCGGTTTTACGATGATCTAATCTATACGTCGTAGTCAACCAAGGCACGGGCGCGTGGCACGTATTCCGTGGAATTCAAGTAAACGAGCGAGCATGGGTGAATGTGAAATATTCCTTTCTTCTTTATGCGAAGCTAATGAGCGAGGGTTTGTGCTTGTGCAGAGCTCAAAGAACGCCGGGACCACATACGGACGGTACCTGAGCAAGCCCGGTAAGGTATCGTACCGGTATGATGACGGTGTGGGGGAGATGCTCGTGCTAGGCGCAGCCAGAGCCAAGCAACTGCACTGCCTTGGATCTCTGGATCCTACTGTATCCTGCTCTGCCAAAGCCTCCCTCTCCCTCTCGCTATCTAGCCCAGCAGGTAGCGTCGCAGGCAGGGGTGTCCAGCTCGCACAGAGGTCCGCTAGCGCGAGGCCGCTAAGCGCCAGGGCAGGGTTCCCCCAACGTGACGACTCCACCCTCCGCTGAGCAACCGCGCTGGCGACGCCCACTCAGCGTTCTGTGATTGCTCGCTAGCGACCTGCAGCCCAGCGCAACTAGAGCTGCCCTTGTTCTGCCCTTGCGAAGCGGACGTCTCGAGTGCCCACTCTCGCGATTCACCCGGGCAGCGCTACTATTCCTGTTCCTGTTTTCGCCTGGGTTTGTCTAATACGTACAGACGAGGTGTGTGAGAGTGAGAGGGAAGGAGAGCGTGGGCCCCATCCCCCCCCGGCTCCAGGTAGTGGGACAATTTACCGTAGCCCAGGGCAGCAGGAGGACAATTGCCAGAGTACGCCAGCATCTGGTGCCCGGGCAGTAAAAGAAAGAAACCAGACACCCCCCCAGACAGTGGAGGTCTGTTACCTTTGTCACCCCTAACAACCTAGGATCGCCTGGCAAGCGGTTTTTTTGCACTGGCTGGACCCGGCGGGTGGGCGCTGTCGTCGGTACTTCCATACGTGCATTCAGATCGCTTGGTGTTCTGCAGGCTGGAACTGCTTTAGAGACACCTCCATTCAAAAGGGCATTGCTTCCCATCCAAGACTTCTACCTCTCCTTCACACCATATCCCGCATCTCTACTAGTACTGTAGTCTCGGCCCTCCAACAAGTCCACGCTCTCACCCGCTTCGGACCAGCAGCAAGACTCGTTGTCTCTAATCTCGATCGTCATTCTACCTTGGACAACTTGACAACTTAGTTACGACTCATCCTACGCCTGCTGTCTGTGTTGGATCCTCCTATACTTGGTTATCGATCCAGCTCGATTTCCCCCCCCTGGCTGTACTTCTAGTCTACTTGTACTCGTACCCAAACCAGCCAAGAGAGCCCAGTACTTGCACTGAGCCAGGACCCGGTAGCGCCCTCTCTATCGCCCAGCAACGCACCCTGCACCACTGTACCACCCCCCGGTCACACCTAAAACGTCGTCCACCACCGAACGGTCATCCCTCTCCAAGCTTTCTCGAGAACCAGGCCTCAACGCCAGCCTCTCTGCCTTTCATTTAATTACCATTGCCGACCACGGCTCTCCTTCGACAACCTCGAGACTTGGTCAATTCTCGTTTCCGGCTTCTTCAAATGTTCCGTGAACGATTGTAACGATCGACCAAACGGCCCTCGTCGACCCCACCAACGTGTGTCGTCTCGATTCCTTAATCGACAATCTCGTTGCTTCCTCGACCACGAACGCCGAGTCGATCTATTCGGATTTCTTTCACACTGCTACGTGCCGTGTGATCGTTGCGTCCATAACTAGACTCTGTGCCGAGAGCAGAGATTTCGCTGCAGCATTGGCTTCCCGCAGCCCCCACCAAACTTCCACTTTCACGCTCGTGAAAGTTGCAATCTTCTATTAAAGCGGCTTCACCATGGAGGCTTCTTCACCTTTAGCAGCTTTACATCGCCCAGTGCCCGTCCCGGGTTGGGGTAGCCGGGACTTCTTCCGGACTACATCCCACCCACACTTTGGAGGCCCTCCAAGTGGCTCCGGTTCGTTAAGCCTTCGAGAGCAGTTGCAGAGAGGCTCTGGAGACTACTTCAATATCAAGGATCTCCGAGGTTCTTCTCCCGCTGCCAGTCTGGCTGCCGACCTGTCCCAAAACTTTCGCTTGGACAACGATGCGAGGTGCGTTTTTCTTTGTTCACCCATCTGTGCTGAGCAAGACTTTGCTAACTTTCTTTTAGTCCCCAGTTCCCCACTCCTCGACGGGCTCTCTTCACGGCCCACATGATGGACGGCTTAGAAGACAGAGGTATGCCCCTTGGCTATTCCCGGTTGGCCTTTCCCTTTGCTAACTTCTACCTGCAGAGTGTGTCACGACTCCTCCTCTGCCTTCTTCCTCGCCTGCTCCTCTGAATGAATTCATGGAGGTGTCACCCCTGCCACATAAGGCACCCTTCTTTACCAACATCGAGATAACATCTCCTACGCCTGGCTCTACACCTTCTGCCGAGGATGAGATGATGCTGGACTCACCTGCTCCTATACCGAGACAATCGTCCTTGGAGCTCCCTAAACCGATCGTGGCTGAGTCAGTATGATGAATACATTCCTCTACCTAGCCATACTGACCTATATCTCAGCCGCAGGATAGCCGTGCCTCGAAGACCCTCTTTGACTCGAATGAAGGGTTTCAGCACCACTGCTGTTCCTAATCGATCTAACGAACAGCCACTGCCTCAACTGCGTTTCGCAGCTGAGAACCGCCACAGTTATACGAGCTCTGGTTTGTCCCTGAGCGAGTGCTTCGATTCCTCCCCTCCCCAGGAACGCAGACCCGCCTCGGCCAACAGCCCGTGTTCACCCATCCCCGTGGGCTTCCGTTCCAGGCATTCTTTGAATGGATCTTCCGTCTATCGCAATGGCTCTCCTCTTAGCAACTGCCACTCCCGTCGACAGTCCAACCCTTTTCTTCGAAGTCGCAAACAGATCCGCCGCTCCTTGAGCATGTTTGAAAACGCCGCCGACATTCACAACAAGTCCAAGTCTGAGGAGAGAGAGACATCGCCTTTGAGTTTAGAGTCAGTTTCTGACGTCGAAGAGTCTCAAGTACCCGCGCTTCCTCACTATCATACCGATGACCCTACGGATACTATCCCACGCATCTCCAAGGAAACGTTGGTAGATGTCCTGGATGGCAAGTACCAGGAACACTTTGACCAGAAGGTGGTCGTTGATTGCCGATTCGAATATGAATATGACGGCGGCCACATCGACGGGGCTGTCAACTACAATGACAAGGAGCTCCTTGCATCGCAACTCTTCCAGACCCCCATGAACGGACGCACGCTCCTCATCTTCCACTGTGAATACTCAGCCCACCGCGCTCCTCTAATGGCTCGACACATCCGATCCGAAGACCGTACGGTGAACGCCGAATTCTATCCTCGGCTCACCTATCCTGAGGTGTACATCCTCGACGGCGGATATAGTGGCTTCTTTGACGAGCACCGCGGACGATGCTACCCTCAAGAGTACGTTGAGATGTCGGACGAAAAGCACCAGCGCACCTGCGAACGAGAAATGGGCCGATTAAAGGCTCGCAAGGGCCTCGGACGCGCCGCCACCTTTGCGTTTGGCCAACGAGAACCCTGCGTGGACGAGTCACCAACTGCCCCGGGCAGACCTACCACGCGAATGAACCATGTCGACATGATTGGGGACTCTCCCATTTGCGGAGAAAGATCTCACACTCGCCGAATGGCTTCTTACTAACTACCCTCTATGCTATGCTATCTGCTGCGCATGTGCCCAAGTCGACGTAATTGGTGCTGGAATCACCTTGCCGACTTGAGGTCTATGATCATTCACGCTATAATCAACATCATCAATGGTCAACGTTATGAACGGACTATTCTCACGACGTCAATGAGGCAAAAGAAAATCCACCCCGAAAGGAACTGGCAGGAACAGAACAACCACCTACACTAATTCACGACACAAGAATCCCATATTTGTTTCGACCAATCTCGCCCCCTCAACCTCAGCCACGGCCAACTTAATCACTATGTTCATAGTCCAACCGCGACCCATCACGATTGCTTCTTTGCTTATAGACCCATCAACGCGAGCTATCACTCCTTCGCCGCGTTTTCTCTTCTCTTTTCCTTTGTACTTTTACTAAACGGTTGGACCGTCTAATAACAAGACTCCACCACTTTTGAGGGAACTCAGATTTCCTCTTTGCACAAAGCCCGGCGCACGGTTATCCTTTTTGTCTCATAAGCATTGCCAGGCGGTGTTCTCGACTTTAACGTCAGTTTCTTTCTTTCTTTCCTTTTTCAACCATTGTCATAAACTTGCTGCGGGAGTTCTGCACATTTCAACACTACGTCGACATCGACCATGAGCGTCCATCTTCGTTCCATGTATCTTCCCTATCATCGCGCACAACGCCGCGTTTATACCCCAAGAGCCCAAAAGAATGGCTCGTTCTCATTTCCTTTTATCAACTCAAAAGTTCATTCATCCTCATCAAGAGAGGACGACGATACTTTCTCCTCCTCCCGCTCTATGAGCCTTCCAGTTAGCAGTATGCACAAGTTGATACCGACTGCGATGCGAGGAGTTTTTACAAAGGGTTTGCTAGCCGACTAGGAAGTCTGCTTTGCTCGTTGTACATATACTTATCCCAGATACCTTCGTCTTCAGACTAGAGCATTAAGCAAATGAGTGTAAAGAAATTCGTAAAATTAAAGTACCTACCAGTGTTACCTATTAGACCCTCTTTGGTGATGTCTTTTTCCTAAGGAATTGTGACTTCTGCTCATGATGGTTCCATTGCACTACTGGCAACACTACGCTGAAGGCTTCAAGAGTTTTAGCGAATACCATCGAGATAAATTCGTGGCTATCTTCCTCAAGCCCCCCACCCCAAGATCGTCTTAGCTCTATGATAGATAAGCGTGAATGTGAAATAAGCTCCTAGTTCCACTGACACGCAGAATGCGCCATCTCAACCTGATCTAAGTCTTCTTGAATCTCGAAAATGCCAACATTTTGAACGCCGCCTATGCCATTATAGTAGATAAAACCCAGGGTATCAAGAAGCAGCGCCATCGTTCTCAGCAAGAGTGAAGTCCCACTCCTTAAATGCCTCCCGAAATACCTCCACATCTTTAGTCTCCTCCTCGACCGTCTGCTCGCAGTCCTTCCAGATAAGACGCTTCTCCAGCCCCAGGAGCTTAGCGAGCACGCGTCGGCCAAACTGCAGATCGAAGCGCACATCCGAGGGGATAGGCATGACGAGACACTTGCCCTTAATCTTGTCCTCGCCATCATCGGCCCATAACCAAACGCGGAAAAAGTCCCCGTAGGCGATCTGCTGCTCCAACGTCAGGTCGCCCGCCTTGAATGCAGGATAGCGCTGATTCTCGGCCTCGACGCGGAAAGCGGCCTCGGCGACACCTTTTTGGATGAGGTCCGAGGGGCAGGCGAGCAGCTGCCAGATGAGGTGCACGTTGCGCTCGCGGTGAATCTCCCACGTCACGGCGCCGAGCTTATGAGAGCTTTTTGTCGAAATCATGGCTTGGAGAGCTTCGCGGAAGCGTGTCATTTCGTTGTAGGCCTTTACGGCGTCGCTGCTGGGTTCGGTGACGGAGCCCATGCTCTGGATTGTAGGGGCGTGAGGGAGGGGTATGATGATGAAGTGAGCTGGGAAGGATAGCCCTTGCTCGGCAAAGGTGGAAGAGGTGGGTAGAGGGCCCTTTGCGGTGGTGATGTAGGCATCGTCGCCGATACTGCAGCACATGTGTGCAGAGAGATTGGGGTTTGAGAGGCAGAAATAACACTGGTCAGGACCTGGAGGGGGGTCGTGGCGACGTCGCTTGTTGTGTCGGCCATGATGGGCATCGTGGTCGCGACCGTAACGGCTGTAGGAGTCATCGGTTTGCGGTCGCTTCTTTGACTTGGGGTTGAAGGGTGATGCGGTAGCGCCGACGGGAATTGAAGCGTCGGATTTGTTCAGGGTGAAAGCGTACATGGCCTTAGCTTTGGTGCCATTGCCGTAAGGTGCCATTGCGATGAAGCGCGTCACGTCTGGGACGTCTGAATCCTTCTCAGCTGGATGGACAAAAGGCTCCCGTTCGTAGAAGAAAGCATCCGGCGAGGAGGATAGATGATATCGAGGCTTCAGGGCCGCACATAGCTCCGCGATGTCAAGGGAGACCGGCACCAAAGCTTGCTGCGCAGGGTCTAGGATGACATTGGAACCCGTCCATACACCTGCGGGCCACGTTGAAGTGATGAGTATGTCGGCGCTGTTGACTCCGCGGAGACTCTTCGCATCGTCGGTTGTGTGAAAAGGTAGATGTTGTTCTGTGGACCGGCCGCCGACCAGGTTTGTGTCGAGTTGACCACCGAGAGCGGCGATACGCACGCCTTCCGATGTCTTTGTCAGACTTCGTTTGCCTAGAAAATGAAGATTGGGGCAGATCTCTTCGTTTGCCTCGACTTTCGCGACAACCCTCTGCGGTAGCGCATGGCTGCCGATCGTGAAATACGTGGGCAGGGGAACTTGTAGAGAGCCATTGAAGAGTGAGTCTAGAGCGCTCTCGTCCTCAGTCGGGCCAAAGACGTCTCCTGTTAAGATGGCAAAAGAGAAGCTGTTCTTTGCGTGAAGGGTGGCGAGCTTCTTCAATGCTGGCTCGAGCTGGCCATTTAGGCTGCCGAGTACGATGCTGGAAAATGAGAATCAGCCTTGGAAATCATACGGAGACTTTGAGCAATGTGTACTTACATCTTTGGTGCAGCCATCGTTGCTTTTTGCATTATTGAGGAGGAATTTCGTATTGTCGCGCCACCACAAGTTGAAGCTATACGCAGGTGGATGCGCAACGCAGGTTCCAAGTTGAAGTGACTACTCTAAGAGTTACTGTAGAGTAGAGGATTAGATAGATGTGATGAAGGAGAGCGTGATAAGCATTTGCGGCGAGATCTTAATTGGCCAAGGTGGGTCCGGCGTTTCTTATCAGATCCGCCGAGCTTCAACCGACCAAAAAAAGTTGGAAATTTTGGCGGGGAGCATTTCGCCTGTGAGAGCTCTCTTCTTCCCGTCCCAGAGACTTTGCAGCGTAACCGTGCAAATCTCTGCACCGGCCTTCACAAACTTCAAGATGCCGTCCAACTCGTCAGGGCGCATCACCAAGGCCCGGAAGAATAAGAACTCGACCCCACACCAGAAGAATCACCGATGGGAGTCCTTCAGCACAAAAATCTCCAAGTTCGGCTCGCTACAGCCGCTGCGCAAAGTTCGCCGACATGACCTCGAAACCGAAGACCTCTCCACATCGACGTCCTACTTTAGGACCGGACTCGACAAATGGACCGAACTCAATGTCTCCAAGCCGTTTGTCAACTTCAAGCGGGAGGTGCTGTCGCTCAGCGAAAGCCTTCCCCAGCTTCTTCACTTCGAGCAGCGCATAATGGACTCGCTGGCGACCTACATTGCGGCGCAGGAGAAGGAGGGCCTGGAACCGCTATTGGATCTCTTAACAGCGTTCGCTCACGATCTGGGGACGCGATTCGAGAAGCACTATGGGAGGAGTCTGGACCTTATCGTGGCCATCGCTGCCAAGAAGCAGGATGTCGAGGTTATCGAGTGGACCTTCGGAGCCCTTGCTTTCCTTTTCAAGTACCTGTCTAAACTACTTGTGCCAGATTTGCGTCCTACTTTCAAGGTTATGGCGCCGCTCTTGGGCAAGTCACGTCACCCTCCCCATATCGCACGCTTCGCCGCCGAGGCCATCAGCTTCTTGGTGAAGAAGGCAGCGGCACCGTCGCATCGTGAGACGGCGTTGAAGCTGCTTGTTGAGCACGCCAGAGACGATCTTATTGGGGTTGTTGATGATCGACAGTTCACGCTATATCAGGATGGTCTCATGACTATGTTCGCCGAAGCAATCAAGAGCACTGACAACACCATCCACTCGACCGGTTCAGCTACTTTTGCATGCCTGGTAAACTCTATACCCGACAGCGAACGCTCCCTCGCCGATGTCACCACATGGACCGACGTTGTATGCGGCGTCATGACTAGCGTCATTCATCACTCAACTTCTGACACGTTCGAGGAGTTTGCCGATGCAGTCCTTGACAACATCGAAGCGTCATTCAAGCAGATACCAGCCTCAGATCTGCAATGGCAGTTGTTACCTTATGTTCGAATCCTAGGTACGATGGCCGGCGTTCGCAAGGGCTCTCGAATCAGCAACTGGTCTCGTCTCGTTAGCATCCTGGTCGAGATGCTAAGCCAGTCTACGAAGCCGAACATCGAGGTTCCCAAGGAATCACAATCTGTCGTTTGGCGGAACGTCATGGTTCATATTGCGATTATTTGGCATCACGCTCCCATTGACGCATTAATACCAAACATCGTGTCTCTGGTGCAAGCATTAACCAGGGAACCCTTCATGAAATGGTTCATACCATTCTGCTCATATTTCTGTGAGCTCGATTTTCAGCGTTTCGGTAGCCTATTCCGCACCGACTTTCAGAAGTAAGCAACATGCATTGCGTGATTCCAGCATCTCTTACTAATCGCCGCAGGTTCATTGCTGGCCATTGGTCAGAAGGTCAGAATGAGGACATGTTGTGCGTTCTTCTTCCTAAGATGGTCGAACACCGAGCTTTCCCTCCCGCGGGCGAGAAGGATAGCTGCAGATTGCCTCAAGCTTGGCAGGACCAGATTGTCGCCAAGTTTGAGCGCCTAGAAATCTCACCTTTCCCAGAAAGAGGCCCCTACAATAAGGACCCCCAAGAATGGAGAGACCGATGCCTGCCAAAGTACTCGGGACTGTTGCGTATCCTCGAGTTGACTACGGTACACCCATCAACGAACGCTCGCATTGCCGAACTACTCTTACGCAAGTTGAAACTGGCTCTACGCCCCTCCTCTACCCTAGCTTCAGACGAAGTTCATTTCATCGTCAGCCAGGGCTTCCACGCTTACCTGCGAATGAGCAAGGCTGCCGATTCCGTGGATATAACTTTGAGTCCTTTGCTACGGGCTGCCATCCCACGCTTCGCTCGCTCAGCCGGATTCCTTCACGCATACCTCGACTACGAACAAATTCTGCGGAGTAAAGACATTGTTCAAAGACAGGATAGCACCAGCAGCGACAGTTCAACCAACGAAGAAGATCCAGTTACGACCTCCTTGACCGATAATTTGAGCTCACCATCCCACGACATTCGTCTGGCGTCTCTTCAGTTGTTGAAGCAAATCAATACCCTACCCAACGCCAACGAGACTATCGATACAATGCTCGAGGTTGAGGAGACCCCCTTAGACTTAGGACACACGAGAACTATTGCCATGCTCTTGCGCAAGCTCGGCCAGACATATGCCTCCTTCGAGGACAAGTCATGGCTCCAGCAAGCCGTACCGTCCTTCCTGTTCGGCATGCTGACTGTGAAGATGTCACCTGTATGGGATGATTCAATTGAGACCATGAAACAGGTTGCTGAGACCAAAGTTGGAGAGGAGGCAATTTGCGCTGTTGCGTTCAAGTGGCTTACCGTCCCCTCAGCACGTTGGGGTCAATCTCAGCCTGACAATTTCACTTCTGGTCGTCCTTGGGTATCGGAATTCGAGTGCACATGGGTCCAGAGGCTAGAGAAGATGGCAGACGAAATCGAGACCGCAATTGATCACCCAGACGATCTCATGCTACAGAGCTTTGATGAGAAGCAACGCACGGCACAGCCCACCGCGGATAACTCTCGATCTCGGGCTCTGAAGGTTTTCAACGCGATTCCTTCCATCGCAGAAAGGCGATCTCGCCAGCTTGTCCCGCATTTCTTGGCTTGGGCCCATGATGATAGGCCAAGCCAAAGCCCATCAAATGAACAAGAACAGTCTCAAGGAACAACTTGGTCGCTCGCTGATCGACAAGCTATTCTCAAAGTCTTTTCTCAGTTCGTCAACCCGAGAGTACTCTATCAACATGAGGAAGTCTACAATGCTCTTCTAGGGTTGTTAGAAAACGGTGATGCAGAGGTTCAGAAGAATGCACTGAAGGCAATCTTAACCTGGAAGCAAGATGGGGTTAAACCTTACCAAGAGAACTTAGAGTATCTCCTCGATGAAGCTCGCTTCAAGAACGAACTCACCGTTTTCCTACAGAATGACACCGCAATCAAGGCTGAGCATCGGGCTGAACTTATGCCCGTTCTGCTACGATTGTTGTATGGCCGTACCATCTCCAAGAAGGGTGCGGCGAGTGGCAGACATGGAGTGCAGGCGACTAGGCTGTCTGTTCTGCGCAATCTCTCCATCGAAGACATGGGCAAATTCCTTGAGATTGCTACAGGAAAGCTCAAGGGTGTCAAGGTGGTCGGATCGTCAAAGAAAAGTTTTGATGAACCCATCATCCCTGTGCGAAAGCAGGTTGGTTTCCTAAATATGATGTCTTCTGTGATCTCGGAGCTGGGCACAAACGTCACGCCCTTCATGGACACCATCCTCAACTCCGTCCTTTATTGTCTCGTTCACGCGAGTCGTCAGTTGAGTGGAAGCGCAGCCCCGGATGAAGAGGTGACCGAAGAGACCGAAGACAAGGCCAGCACGACATCGCTGCTCCGAGTTACGCGCACGACCGGTCTCAAGTGCCTCAATGTCCTCTTCCAGAATGCGCAGACCTACAATTGGGCACCTTACCATGACCTTATCATCGAAGAGATTGTTGCTCCCAGGCTCGACCACTTGGCTGCGGAGACGACGCAAGGAGTTTCTGGTATGCTGCAACTGCTCTCGACATGGTCTGCTCTTCCCCGCATAGCCCTCTTCTTGGCCCCGCATGGTGATGTTCTTCCCAACGGTATCCTTCCTAACGTCATCGATTGCCTGGCTTTTGAGAAGGGCAAAGATGAGGTCAAAATCCATGTGCTGGGCATCATCCGCAATCTGGTTCGACTTGCCACTGCGGCTGCAGAGGAGTCAGAGTTCAATGAAGTCATCAAGGCAGAATTGCTCGACCCTAATACCCCGACCATCCTAGCAAGGATCACTTCGGTTCTTGAAAGCACCATTGGCAATGACTTGTTGGAGTCCTGCGTCGAAACCATTCTGGCCATGGCGCCAATTGTCCACGAGGTGGATAATGTTCACGCCGTTATGAAGATCTCCATCTTCCTCCTCAATCAGCCTCCCAGACGTGTCAGCCCTAAATTGAAGGGCAGAATCCTCCTCATTCTCGAGCAATATGTGTCACGCTCTAGTGCATCACAGGATCAAGGGCTTATCGAAGATGTCTATAAGACCGTCTCTTCGCTCTTCAGCTACTTCAAGGATCGAGATAATCGACAAGCACTCTCAAGAGTTATGCAGGCGATTGCACAAAAGGATGTCTCCGTCTCCGAGGTGGCCAATCTTTGCACTGCACTCAACGCTTATAAAGAAGGACGCCTCGATGAACCAGACTACGACGCCCGTCTAGCTGCATTCACGGCCATCTCAGGCGCCCGTGAGACGCCGTTGACCCCCAAACAGTGGTTGCCTCTTTTGCACAACCTGATTTTCCATATCAAGGCTGATGAAGAGTTCGGTATTCTCTCGTCAAACTCCGCTGATGGCATCCGTCGTTTTGTTGCTGATGCAGCATCTTGTGAATCCGGGTCAGTGAAGGAGAAGTTCTTTGCTCACCTAGAAGACATCATTATGCCTGCTCTCTACGCTGGAGCTCGTGAGCTTTCTGAAACAGTCCGAAGAGAGTTTCTTCGAGTGCTAGGATTCCTCCTCAGCAGTCTTCCCGAATGGGGACCCATTTCTGATCTGAGCGGCCTCCTCACTGACCGCCATGAGGAATCTGCCGAGCCCATCTTTTTCTTCAATATTCTGAGCCCAGCTACAGCAAGACAGCTTGAGGCCCTCCAAATGCTTGAAGCTGCCAATGACAAGAAGGAGATGGGTAGCCAGAACCTGGCTCAGTTCTTCATTCCCATGCTGGAGCACTTCATCTTTGACCGCACTGATGGCAGCGATGATAAGGGTCTAGGTGCCCAAGCTACAAATACGATTGGAGCACTTGCAATGTCTCTGCATTGGAAACACTACCGTACGACTCTCCACAGATACATCAGCTATGTAGAGTCTAAGCCCGATGTTCAGAAGCAAACAATTCGTTTGCTGGGCAAGTTCTCAGACGCGCTTGTTGAAGCTGCCAAGACTGATGTCGCTGGAACCATGGAGGTGGACCAAGTCGAAGCGACATCAACGACAACCCGGAGACTGCCTCTTACAATCCCCAAGGCTGAGAAACTTCACACCGAGATCACTCAAGGCTTCCTCCCACCCCTGATGAAGCACCTGCACGAGAAGGACGAGTCAGAAGTCAGTTACCGTGTTCCGGTGGGTGTCATCATTGTAAGACTTCTCCGGCTATTGCCATCGGATCAGATGAACCAGAAGCTGGCGGGTGTTTTGACGGACATCAGTTTCATCCTCAGGAGTAAATCCTGGGAGGCCCGAGAGATGGCTCGAGACACTCTTGTCAAGATTGCGCTCAATCTTGGTCCTACCTTCTTCGGTTTCATCCTCAAGGAGTTGCGAGGTGCCCTGACCAAGGGTTACCAGTTGCACGTCCTTTCATATACTGTACATTCGATATTGGTTGCCGTCAGCCCAGGTTACAAGCCTGGTGACTTGGACTACTGCATGCCTGCTATCGTCATGGTAATTATGGATGACATCTTTGGTGTCATCGGCCAGGAGAAGGATGCCGAAGGGTACGTCAGCCAGATGAAAGAAATCAAGAGCAGCAAGAGTCAGGATTCGATGGAGCTGCTTGCCAAGAACGCCTCCATCAATCGCCTTATCGAGCTCGTCAGGCCGCTGCGGTCTCTGTTAATGCAGAAGTTGGATTTGAAGTTGCTTCGAAAGATCGATGCTCTCATGACGCGCATCACCGCCGGTCTCTTGCAAAACCCTTCCGCTGAGAGCCGTGACACCTTGATCTTCTGCTACGAAGTGGTTCAAGATGTTTACAAGTCTCGAAAGCCCGAGGTCGAGCAGAAGATGGACCCCCGCGTGAGGAAGTATCTCGTGCAGAAGGGCGCCAAGAAGGGAGGCGAGCGTGGTAGGACAACAGCGAATACTTACAAGCTCATTCGTTTCGCAATCGAGATCTTGCGGTCAATCTTCAAGAAGCACGACAGTTTGCGTAACGCTGCGAACATCTCTGGCTTCATCCCTATCTTGGGTGATACGATGGTTGCAGGTGAAGATGAGGCCAAGATTGCTGCCTTCCGCTTGCTTGCTGTCATCGTCAAGGTTCCTTTCGCAACAGATGAGGCGACAAAGATCTACAAGGTGGCGGTCAAGGAGGCTACTAAGGGCATCTCAACAGCAGTGTCCACGACCACCGAGCTTTCCCAAGCTGCGCTCAAGATGTTGGCAGTCGTTCTGCGAGATCGCCGTGACGTCGAGGTCAAGGATGCTGCCATCGATATGCTCCTTGGTAAACTCAAGGATGACTTGACCGAGCCCCTCTACCGCCATGTTACTTTCAACTTCCTACGCTCTGTTCTCGATCGACACATTGAGACTGCTATCGTTTACGATACCATGGATTACGTCGGCTCAGTCATGATCACTAACGACGATAAGGATACGCGAGATCTGGCTAGAGGAGCCTTTTTCCAGTTCATTCGGGAATACCCTCAGAAGAAAGCCCGATGGGCCAAGCAGATCAACTTCATCGTTGCGAACCTCAAGTACGAGCGAGAGGGTGGACGACTTTCGGTCATGGAGATGGTTCACCTTCTCTTGGTGAAGTCTTCAGACGACTTCGTCCAGGAGATTTCTGCCACTTGCTTCCTTCCCCTCTTCTTCGTGCTCGCAAACGACGACAGCGAGAAGTGTCGACTTGCGGCCGCAGAGCTTCTTAAGGAAATTTTCCGTAAAGCTGACAAGGAGCGAACACAAGCCTTCTTAGCCTTGATTCGCTCGTGGCTGGAAAAGGAAGGAAACGATGCAGTCCTTCGATTGGCCATCCAAGTCTTTGGATACTACCTCGAATCTCAAGAGACTGCTTCTAAAAACAAGAAGGACTTCAAGCTCGTTTTTGGAAAGGTCACAAGCCTTCTCGAGGCTGAAGACATCCGAGAGGTTGACGGCGAACTCCTGGAAGCGGCTTTGATCGTTCTTCGAGTGGCAACAACAGTGTTCCCGGAGAAGATATTTGCCAAGAGCAGCGAGACGTTGTGGACCAACATTGCCAGATGTCTCGCTCACACCGAAACGCCTGTTAAATTGGCATCCATCAAGCTCATTAGCCTGTACCTGGCTGACTTTGCCCAACAATCCGCAAACGACTCGCACAGTGAAGTTGTTGAAGGTTCGCATGGTCTCGTGCTGGATCTTGCAAAGGTTCAAGATCTGGTTCGCCTTGGACTTAGCGTTTTGGCTACTCGTGACATCGAGGACAGCCTGGCTACTGAGGCCATCCAGATTTTGGTCTTCCTGGCTCCACGTCTCCCCACCCGCTCCGTGTCTACGGAGGAGGTCGCACCAGACACCGAGGAGCAGGAACAGGAGATTGCCGAGTTCGAGGAGAATCAGAAGGACCTACAGTACCTCTTCTACCGACTTTCTCACATCATTCGCCGAGAGATTCCTGCCAAGAACGCTGCTCTGAACCCCAAGATCGCAGCAATGGAGGTCCTCGAGACGGTTTGTCGTCGAACGACTGCAGAGCGCCTTCAGCCATCTCTCAGGACTATCCTGATCCCACTCCACAATCTTACAGATCCATCTATCGCACCTCCATTCTCACTCGATGAGCTCTTCAAGACCAAGCACGAGGCTCTGAAGACGAGGGCACAGATTCTCATGGATGCCTTGCAGAAGAAGTTTGGTACAGCCGAATATTCTAAGCAGCTACTGGCAATCCGTGAGGAGGTCAGAGCAAAGAGAGAGGCGCGATCGAGCAAGAGGAAGATTGAGGCGCTCGCTCACCCTGAGAAGTACGGACGGGATAAGCGCAAGAAGTTCGAGAAGAACAAGGCTCGTATGAAGTCGAGATCGAAGGAGCAGCAGTCTCATCGACAATCCTATAAGGGCTGGTAGCGTTCGTGCAAATAATCATTGCTTGGCGTTTTTTTTTGGGAGATGTTGTGCCGTGTTTGCATCCATCAAGCGTTTTGCAAAAGGTTCGATTGTATGGAAATTAAAAGTACTGTATGGATGATTGATGGTATATATTAGCCGATAGGCGATTTTTATAGTTGTCCTGAATTTCAGTCTCCTTTGTGCCCTGGGTCTATAGAGCTGGGTATCCGAATTGCATTCTCCAGCGCCCGGCAAATGCTCGTTCTCATCTAATTTACAGTGTGTTGGTAGGCAGCTGCTCGAAAATCGTGTGCTTGTGACTGGCGGAAATTCTTATGGTTTGCCCCCGACATCGTTGCCCGCCTGGTTAACAGCCTCGTCGGGCCAGAACTCAATATCTCCATCCTCACCAAGGCTGCCTCTCTTGACAAGCTGTCCCTTTTCGCGCATAAGGTCTTCGACGGTGATCTTTCGATCACCGAATATGTTGAGGTGGTCGCTGATGACGTGTCGATTACGGCAGCTGGGGCAGGTAATGAGCGTAGAGCCTTTGTGGTATCCCTGCTTGGAGACGTTGTGGTGGGACCGGTGGCCGCAGGGGACGCAGGTGAAGGAGAGCTGGTAGTAGGCAGGGTCCTTGAGCTCGGGACGCTTGCCCTCGCTCTTGGGCGCCTCGCTGGCAAATGACTGTGGTTGCTGCGCTTTATGTTGCACCTCCGACTCGACAGACTGAGGCTGTCGAGGCGGTGGCTTGGGGATCGAATGCGCGGCACGGATGGTATTTGCGATCGTTGGTTGTTGAAGCTTGATTAATGGTGATGGGCGATTGAGCGCGAGGCGCAGAGAAGCTGAGCGCGGAGGCTGAGCGCGAAGTTGGCGCAGAACTGGAGAAAACATTGAGCCGGATCGGGAAGCCATCTTGCCGTACGGGTGGATTGTGCCAGTGAAGAGTGCGATTGAAGCTTCAAATTCGAAGGTTGTTGCAGGGTTGATGAAAACGGCCAATGTTTTTCTACGACGTTCATCTGTGGTCCATTTTCTCTGGAGCGCGTAACGTCATGACGGATATCCGTGCGCGAAAACCATGTTCGCATGCTGTCATTGGTCAGGATGATAAGCTAATAATTACTTAATTAGGAAATTTCATTTACACGCCTTCATCGGCGCTAGTCTAGGGTATTCACTATTCTTGTCCTTGGCAATTGCGAGAAACTCTCACAGTACATGATGATGATGATGGTGCTTTCTAAATCCGTTTCTTATTGAGCTCCTTCCGATATAAAGCCCAAAAGCACGATGCAAGAAACAAAAGGGTACTTTCGTCAGCGAGCGCTTGCCTACTAGATGAACACAACCGCCTACCTTGGACTGACATCTTTTCTTTATCCTACCTTTTATTGTACTTTTGCATCTGCTACTTCCTTTCACACCTCATCCTCAGCTTCTGCCCTAAGCCTCTACTCTTCTACTCAAGCCATCTACATCAACTCTGTATTCAAGACCTCCAATTAAAGTACCCGCCGTTCGCCATGAAATTGTCTCATACCGCTGCCGTTGGGGCCATGCTACTGACAGGTTCCATCGTGCAGGCAGATGATTTGTCCGATGCCATCAACATGGTCAACCAAGTCCGCCACTCGAAAGGCGTACGGCCTCTAAGCTGGAACTCGGATCTTGCAGTCCATGCTCAGTTCTGGGCCAACCAGCTTGGAGCTGGCATGCAAGATTTTGGTCACTCCCCTACTGATCTGCGTCCCCAACAAGGTGAAACGCTTTACGAACAGGAATCAAGTCAATGCAACAACGCATACGACAACCCTATCCAAGCAGCAGTAAGCGACTGGCTTAAAGAGGAATCTTCCTACCGTGGGCAAACGATCGCCGACGGCAACGAATCTTGGCTCCACTGGTGTAAGTTGATCACTGGCTTCAGACCTCTGCAGTGTGTTGATTCGACGACATCTAGCTCAACTCATGTGGTCAAGCTCGGTCGAGATTGGGTGCGGCCGAGCCTTCAGCATCGCTCAGCCGTACAAAGTGTTCACAGTCTGCCGCTTTTTACCCGAGGGAAACATGTAAGCCATGGCTACCTGCCAGAAACATACGTGGATCAACGGGTGAATTAGACGCTGGCTTACTTTTACCAGTGTCGGGCAAAAGCCATTTTAGTCCATTCCGTATATCACCATTGATTGAATTTCGGATCTCTCTGGGGGAACAGAACGAGTTGAAGAACCCCAAGAAATATCCGGACCTATCGCTACCTTGAACGTTGCTCATGGCTGGATGGCGGCGGTCTGGCGGGGATGGCTTCTTGGTCTGGCGCTGGGGTTGACTACGAACCAAAATTATGGAGTGTGCACAGCTCAAGTGACTGCTTAGACCTAGTTAGAATAGCATATCAAGGGAAACAACAACGACTCATCTCATTTCATTGCGCAAAGCTCTTCTTCCATCCTACATTCTTTTCAAAACGTGATCAGGGACGTCAGAACAGGGTGTGGCTGGTGTTCCAAGAGTGGCTCAATATCCCGAGGTACGTACCTCCCGCTTACGTAAAGAATCAGCCTCGAACGTACTGCCACTGCTAGACACCAAATTTGTGGCAGATGGAGCGACGCGATTAAGAATGAGAAAAAGGTGCCCTCGTCGCGACTCCGTCAGGCAGTAAAGTCAAGTTCATCACAGCTTATAACCCTGGATGGTTGCCTTCTGCCACAACCGAAGCTAAAATATCCCCGTCGCGTCAACTGCCTCACCATAGCTTAGTCCTCGATACTCGGCTCCCAACGGGTAATCCAACTGCGCGTCTGCGTCGCTCCCTTACCCTGGCATGAGATGACCTACGAGGTCAATCAGTGCGCACCATGGAACGTTCAAAGCCCCAGGCCTTCGTGTCGACCTATGCGCCGCGACTGCGCGGATACAACAATTCTCTCCTAACTCCCGTGCTCCCTAGTGCGCCGACTGGACCCATTTCGAGGACTACGAAGCGAGGGACGACCATCATCAACTACGCTGAAGATGGCTACGATGATATAGACGATGATAGCGACGATCCTCGACGCCGACCTACGGGTTTGCGAAGCTTGCGCAAGGAGGACTCGTTGAGCAGGCAAGAGTTGGCCGACAAGGCTGGCAAGGACACCAGAGAACCCGTCGACGTACAGGGCATCTGGCGCGACTGGATGGGCAAGAACCGAGCTGTGAGGAGTGATCAGCAGAACGCTGCGCAGGCCAACCTACCGCTTACTCTGATTCCGATCCGAATCGACCTCGATATTCCCTCTTTCATCCCTCCGGCGCCCTTCCCAGCCCCCAATCCCAACTCTGTCGACATTTCCATGCCGCAGTATCGACCTCAGGAGATGACAGTTCCATATAAACTGCGAGACATATTCTGCTGGAACCTTCACGAAACGCTTGTTACGACGGACCAGTTCGCGCAGACCTTGGTGCAAGACCTAGACCTACCGAACCGCGCTCACGTTATTGCAGAAATAAGCAAGCAAATCCGGACGCAGCTTGAGGAATACGCTGGTGTTGCTCTCCATCCCTTGTTCCACACCGAACAACAAGCGACCAATATTCAAGCATCCACGACGGCTGCGGCTAGTGGTGCGGTGGCGGGCACGCCTCGACCAGGCCTTGCGACGAAGCCCCGGGATGATTCTCCTGCCTCAGCGATGCGGCGGATATCGAGACCAGATACCCCGGCCCACACGGGAGACCTTCCGACGCCATCCCAAGTTCAGGCCCCGGACGTAACTGCCGAAGCTACCCCAATTCTACCTGATTCTGGCGACTACAACTCCGATGACACCTACCGGTGCATCATCAACCTGAACCTTAATCTCGCTTCAATGCTCTACACGGACAAGTTTGAGTGGTCTCTGCTACATCCTCCAGGAACAGCGGAGGCTTTCGCAAAGGTGACTTGTGCGGACCTAGGGCTCACTGGAGAATGGATCCCAGCGATGACCCACGCGATTTACGAGGCCGTCCTCCGGTTGAAGAAGGAAGCATGCGAGGCAGGTGGTCTGGTAACTGGATGGGGAGGGCTGCAACAAGAGCTACCTAATGATGCTGCGCATGGGGCGGCAGGCTGGAGGTACGATCCGGATCACCTGGCGGACGCTTGGGAGCCAAAGGTAGAATTCCTCAGCAAGGAGGAGATTGAGAAGCGAGAAGGTGACCGCGAACGCCAGGTTCGCCGATTACGCCGTGAGACGGCCCGGTTCAGTTCTACGACAGGTATGCTGGGTGGTACACCGTTTGGAGCGCCAATGGAGGTAGAAGAGGAGAGGATGGGACGGGGCGAGCGGTCTAAGAAGAAGCGGCGGTTCCGAAGCCTAAGCCCCCTGGGACGAGGGACGCCCGATGTTGGTGGGTACGGTGGCGGCGGTGCTTTGACGGACGCGGAGAGGCTTCAATGGCGATGCGTACATTGTCGGATCTGGGGAACCAGCGTCTGGGCGGTGCGGGATGGTCCTGCTGGCCCCAAGGTAAGCTTTCCTTGCCATGTGATGGACGTGTTGTCTCAGAACTAACCGCCTCTCTCTAGACACTTTGCGCCAATTGTGGCTATCTCTACGAGCGCGATCAGCGTCTGCCGCGCCAGACAAAGAACTTACACCTTTTGGACGTTCGAGCTGTCTAGACGGTCTATCTATCTGTCACGAAGAAGAGTGCTCGATCTCACTATGATGCGCATACTCGATGCACGCGCGAGCTCGATCTGTCTATTTCGGGCGACGACAGCGCCCCTGTAAGGGCCTACACGTGTACGAGTTAGATCTCACTGTGGATTCGTTCAACTCTCCTTTCTTCGTCTCCTCATCCTTCTTTTTCCTTTCAATTCAAGCAAAAAGCTTCGCGGAGTGAATATCGGCAAGGAAGTTCACGGCGTCTTGGCGAGGAACGGGTTAAACCCCTAAGCGGATGGTATTTGAGGCTGGGAATTTTCAACGGCGTGGAGGCCTGAATGCCTGTAGAGTACTTTTTTTGTAGATTATGAGAAGACCGGCTGCGGTTTCGTGCGGCTCCATTGCAGCTTGAACCGCGAGATGTCACGACGATAAACTGATGGCCGACAGTGCCCACTCGGCCGAGTGAATCAAGCCCGGCCGACTCTTTTCGTCACGCCTCGATCGCCGTCTCTCAAGATTTGAGGCCCCGAGGTTTGACGCTCAGTTTGGCGTCCTACATCCACGGGATCACACTCGTCCACTCTACATCCACCAATCAATGTTGAGCAAGTGTTGAGAGAACTGATTGGAGGATGTAGTCTCCTGACGAACTGCATTTTTCTTGCCTACTCCCTACCATCTACTATCGACCTACTGCCTAACGTTACTTGCTACTTACCACCTTCTACTTACTGCCGACCATACTCAGCCTGGGATCTGGCACACACACAAGAACCGACGGAGCCTCGGGCTATCGGGATGACATGGTTCTCGCGCAAACTCCCTTTGATTAAGTCTCTCATCTGTGCCATGGCAGTAGCGGACATCACGTGTCGAAGAGAGGATGCCAAGCCTAGGCAATGTCATCATCATACCCACGTTTCCATCTAAAAGCAAGTGCATGCGTTCCTCGAGATGCACATCTCCATCATCAGTACAGCAAGGTGAACGCAAGGCACCCGGAAAGCAATGAACCTGGCGGACCCGGTCTCTTGGCAGTCGGATGACTTGGCTGCAAATACCCATCCGTATTTGGCTATCGCGGAGGATCCTCTTCCACAGACGCCTCCAGCTGGCGCCCTCAACACGCACCCCGCAACTCCCACTGCCCCAAACCGTTCCTAGCGGCATCCGACATTGGTCTTCACGGCTCGTTGGAGACTCCGAGAGACATCCAGGCGAGGTTACCAAGGCCGGCTAGAGAGCCGAGAGCGCGTGCGCCATCTTCCTTCCAGTCTAGTCTACTCTACTCTACCGAGCGGTTCGAGCCGAACCATGCCATCCATGTATCTACTCTAGAGTAGGTGGGATGCAACCTTCGCGGACGACAAGGCTCACCAGGACATGCATTTGGCCAGAACCAAGGACCCGTAGGGCCAAGGTCGAAAGACAGGGTCAAAACATACGACTCCCTGCGCGTACCTCTCCTTTACATACTATCATCGACCTTGGATGGATGCTCTCGGTCCTGATCCCGAAACTCCCGCTTAACATTCTGGACCTTGGCATCACGGGGACACATCGTCAGCAACAGGAGCTCAGAACAACGCTCACGGATGGAGGTACGGCTCTAAACTAGTCTAGTACAGCTTGAACTTCCGCTATGTCACCTGTGACGCGCTCAGCACCACCTCGGTAGGCGTACCAGGAACCAAGCTAGCGGAAACATGGCCTCCATCACCGTCGAGCCATTCCCGCAGCTTCCATCAACGGTGGCGAGTGCCGGTATCGAGAGGATCTACCATGAGATGCTGCAGAGGGCACAGTCGCGTTTGCATTGTAGAATCTAATTTGCTCTTCGTCGACCTGTGGGATGGAAAGTTGCTGGTAATGCAACCCCTTACACAGATTATGCCCAACTGAGATCCTGCTGAGCTGAGGCATGGTGCGCCGATCTGATACAAAGGAACTCATTGTACATTGTGCGTTGAAGGCTGGCGTCCAGGCTCATACAGCTTGAGGTCATCTACGATGTCCGATCATCGCCATTTCGAAGTAGACGGACGATCAGAGGCTACGAAGCATTGCGAAGCGAGTGCGGATCAATGACCGAACGCAAGAAAAGAGCTGTAAACATTCGTGACCTTCTCGTTTTGTTCGACCCCTGGTAAGCCTATTGGTCTAGAATAAGCTATGAGATCAGACGTCCGCTGTTCTCGGGCCGGTTAAGCTTTAAGCTTACCGGCATCTGACAGCTCAAACGTGGAGACTTGAGGCGAAATCACGAGGGCTACAGGATACAGTCTTCGCCTACCCATGTTAAACAAGTCTAATCCGGGGACTTGCAGCCGCACATCGTTCCGGATTAGATCTCCGGTTTTTGCCGCGAGTCATGGGAGCAAACTGGAGACGCGAGGGGCCGAATTCAGGAACGAACCGATGACCGGACGTATGGCACCCAAACGCCAATGTAGCCTTGACATCAGAATCGACGAGAATCCGCGGGGATTTCAAATATGCTGTATTATCTGCTTGATGAGCAAAGACGTTGAATCATTTACTAGACATCGTGGACTTGGTTCAAGAAACTGGCGAAGTGCCGTCCTGTGTGAACCACCTCAACAAGCAGAGTGGAAGGACCTGGATAAGATGACTCTAATACAGCCTTCCTACTATTCACAGGGGTCTTCCCCACGGTTTAACCTCTTTCAGGGACTCATGATGCCGGTAGATCTCCCAGGTCCCTTGAGGAATCCGCGGCCCGACTTCCGTCGGCAGACTTGAGGTTACGGCTGTGAGGTCAGCTTCGATCATGGTTCTGTATACCCCATACCGAGAAGTGCGCTCTACAGTCTACAGAGAGAAGAGAGATTATCGATTTCGCCGCTGTCCACAAAGGTAGAGCCGGTCTTTGAGTGGGTCTGATAATCGCGACTTTGCCTCAGCGACGGGTATATAATCAGAACGATCTGCTATTCAAACCAACACCTTCTCCTCACCCTCAGCAGCATCATCTCTCGGCCAACAACTTCTAAAGGCAAACGCATCTTCGCAATGTATCGATCCCTCGCCGCCGCCTCGGCGCTCTTCGCTGCCGTCCAGGCCCAAGGAGTCTGCACCAACCAGGCTGAGAACCATCCGCCCCTGAACTGGCAGAAGTGTACCGGAAGCGGTTGCACTGATGTCAAGGGCTCCGTCGTTATCGATGCCAACTGGCGCTGGACGCACACCCTCGAAGGCTACACGAACTGCTACACCGGCAACAAGTGGGATTCCACCATCTGCCCTGACGGAACCACATGCGCGGCGAAGTGCTGTGTGGACGGGGCCTCTTACGAATCGACCTACGGCATCACCGTCAGTTAAAAGATTGATTGTCTGGGGAGAAATATACTAACAGCGCAATAGACCAGCGCGAACCAGCTCAACCTCAAGTTTGTTACTCAGTCGACCCAGAAGAACGTTGGTAGCCGTGTCTACCTGATGAAGGATGAGAACAACTACGAGATGTTCACTCTTCTTGATAACGAATTCACCTTTGATGTTGATGTTTCTGACATTGGCTGTGGCTTGAACGGTGCTCTTTACTTTGTCTCCATGGACCAAGATGGTGGCAAGTCGAAGTACCCTACCAACAAGGCCGGAGCCAAGTACGGAACAGGATACTGCGATGCGCAGTGTCCTCGAGATGTCAAGTTCATCAATGGCAAGGCAAGCACCCCCTAACTGTTCATATGTGCATTTCTACATGTTCCGAGATGGGCTTTCGCGTGTTTCCCCAAGCTAACTCCCTGTCAGGCCAACGTTGAGGGGTGGACGCCCTCAGGGGGTGACCCCAACTCTGGCGTTGGAGGCACCGGCACCTGCTGTGCTGAGATGGATATCTGGGAAGCAAACAACAACGCCAATGCTTACACTCCCCACCCTTGCACCACCAACTCTCAACATGCCTGCACTGGCGAGAGCTGTGGAGGAACTTACTCGGAGGATCGCTACGGTGGTAGCTGCGATCCCGATGGCTGCGACTTCAACCCATACCGACAGGGCGACAAGGACTTCTACGGTCTCGGATCCAACTTCGAAGTCGACACCTCCAAGAAGGTCACCGTTGTCACCCAGTTCATCAAGGGCGGCAATGGCCAGCTCTCCGAGATCAAGCGATTCTACGTCCAGAACAACAAGGTCATTGCCAACGCCAACAGCACCATTGCAGGAAACCCCGGCAACTCCATCACCGCAGACTTCTGTGAGAAACAGAAGAAGGCCTTCGGCGACGAAGACGTCTTCGGTGACCGAGGTGGCTTCCCCAAGATGAGCGATGCTGTTGCTAAGCCCATGGTTCTCGTCATGAGCTTGTGGGATGATGTAAGTCCTTCTTAGTCTAACCGCTTTGCCTCTCCCTATACCAAGACAGAAAGCTGATGCCGTCTTCTCCAGCACTACGCCAACATGCTCTGGCTTGACTCAACCTACCCCAAGGGCTCTGACAAGGTTGGTGCCGAACGAGGATCGTGCCCCGAGAATTCCGGCGTACCGGCAGAGGTCGAGAAGAGTGTACCCAACTCGACTGTCCGCTTCTCAAACATCAAGTTCGGCCCCATCAACAGCACCTTCAACAACGACGGAAGCAACCCCCCGACCAACCCCCCGACCAACCCCCCGACCACCCCTCCAACCAACCCCCCGACCACCGGCACCGTGCCCCACTACGGCCAGTGCGGCGGCCGTACCTGGACCGGACCCACTGGCTGCCAGTCGCCCTACAAGTGCACTGTCATCAACGAGTACTACCACCAGTGCATCTAGACTAGGGCTGTCTACTGCAAGACTAGTTGATCTTGGCACAGGATGAAAATGCTTAGGGGGATGGGAGGCGCTGTAACGAGGCTCAGAGCTGTACCAACCCTGAGTTGGCCCTGTGATGATACCTCGTGAGGGTAAAGGAAACAGTCTATGAGGCGAGCTTTCGTCTTCTTTTATATGCCGTCTTGTCCCATTCACTCGCTGTACACAGTCCGCTTGTTTTTGTTATTTACTTTTGAAATTGACAGTCGTTACCACCAGTTTGCCTTGCTTATGAAGCCATGGCGTAAATTCCCGTCAGCACTACATCTTGACCGCAGCTATATCAAAGTAGTCAGTCGTGGCTCGGAGCCGGAGCCGGCGCTGACGCCGCGCGGAGACGGAGACGGAGACAGACCCTGTTAACTTGCCTAAATAGGAAACTGCTCGGCAAAAGTGGAACTGGTTGCTAAACCAGGTGTTCTTGTGACGATATAACATTAATGTTAAGATTGGGTAGCTACAGGAGGAGTGCGGCGTTACATTGATGGGGCTAGCAAGTATGAAAAGGAGGCTATTGGTGGTGGCTACACTGCTCTCTTCAAGGACAAGTCCATCCGGAAGTGACTTCATCGAGGTGCTGTGTTTCAATGTTGGCCAGCTGGCAACAGTTGTCGGGCCAGCGACATTCGGCAAGTACAGGTACGGCATAATTGGTGTGTAGATACTAGAGTAGTAGGTACTTGCCAACTTGCACTGGCGCTTCAATATCACTTCCCGCTAACAAGAACGTGAGGTTATACTCCCAGGGGAAAAAATATGTTATATGTTGGGATTGTTACTTTGGTGGAAGTCAGATATTGATCATGGCATGAGTGCTGTTCTTGCAGTATCACGCTCAGAGCAAAGGATGCATAGAAACTCTTGAGAATGGTCTACTTGCTCATTCTCATCCATCCTTCTAACGGTTGCAGCACCGAGAGTAACTCCTATCATCCCCCTACCGATTTCGCATAAGTTGCGCAACATCAACTCCCACCCATTGCATCTCCTTCGGCTGCTGTTGTGGATGATATTGTTGATGCTGTTGCATCGGTGATACCATGTGCATCTGTCCAGATTGTTGCTGTTGTTGCTGTTGTTGCTGTTGCTGTTGCTGCTGCTGCTGTTGTTGTTGCTGCTGTTGCTGTTGCCTATGGTGCTGCTCCCTCGCCGCATCACGCGTCTGTCTCCGCCTCCTGAGTCGATCTAGCACCTCTTGTGATATCATGCCAAAACTCTCGTTCCACATCGTTGCCTCCTCCCAGCGCTCAGCATACGTCCTCAAAGTTTGTGATACCTTCTCAAGGCATCGCAAGCTTCGATCAAGATTGTCCTCGCCGGAAAGACCCTGGGGCTGCAGCCGCCTCGGTAACGGAGGTGCTGGCGCGGCGCCTTGACGAGGGAGAGGAATCGGTACGGGAAGACCGGAAAGCAGCATATCCTCCGCGTCGCGTAGTACTGCCAAGAACTGATTTGCCATGAAATAGACCCTTAGCACGTCGTGATAGGTGTAGAAGCCCGTGTTTTCTGTACCGTGAGCAATGTCGTAGAGATTGTCGAGGTAGGCCATTGAATGCTCAAAGATGAGGATGCGGTTATAGTCTGTAATCTGAGGCCCCCTAGGCGAAGGAGCGATGCAGTAGACATAACTATATCGCAGCTCCTGCTCAAATAACTGTCGAATTCCGAGTGCGAGGTTGCTAGGTAGGGACTCAGCCCACTCCCTCATGTCGAGGCACATCTTCCAGATGTAAGCCACGGGGTCCTGCAATGGCGTAGACCCAGACTGGTACAACGCTTGGTACCAGTGTGATTGCGCACGTCGTAGTTGGAAGAGAAGCAGAGCCGGATCGGCCGACTGAGGTCCTGCAATCGGCCCGGCCACAGAAGCCTTACGACTCATACCCATGGCAGTGGCGTGCGGGAATGCGACATTGACGGTGTCGTCGGTGAAGGAAAAGGTGCGCGCATGAACCATGCTGATGGCCCTGTAAAGCGTCAGCACAATAAACATGCAGGTTCGTCATCAACTAGCGAGCTCACCGATCAAGCGCATAGACGCAGTAGAAGATCTTCCGCCGCATGTCAAGGGCGGTCTTATCTGGTACGGAAGACAACGGCGGATCTTGATGCAGGCCGAGATCAACCACGGCCCGCGCCGTAAAACCTATCAAATGCCAGCTATCAAAGTGCGCAGGATCCATCATGGCATACTGTGTCAGTAGAAGCAGGCACTGAATCTGTGCGACATGTCCAGGAGCCAGAGCACCGTCGGCAAAGCTCATGGCCCGCGAAGCAAACTCAAGTCCGTTGAGGTAGTGCTCATCGTGATTGCGGCGACTCTGGGCAACAGAGCCTATGGCGAGCACCATGTACACCATCCAACAGTCGGAGTCTTTAATCACCCGACCATCTTGCTGGTAGAGGTCGTCGAGAGCGGTAAGAAGAGCGGTTTCTGGGAACGAGGGGTATAGAGAGTAAACGTTGCTCATGTAATACTGAATGACGTTATGGGCAGCTTGCCTTGGTGGCAAACGTGCTTCCACCGATTCTGGAAGGGCATTGTTGGTTGTGGCAGCCAGCACAAGGCGGGCAAAGGTCATGTTGGTTGTGGTGGGCCCAAAGTCTCGAGTGGTAGCGTTGACAGAGCTACCAGCATGTCAGCACACCAATAGAACGCCGTATGGAATCGGATAGTCATCGGTCTATCTGCTTACAGAAACCCAAGGTCCGAAACAAGTGAGTTAACATCGGAGCTTTCTCGCTTGAGTGCCGCCTTGCGATGAATGGCGGCCCTGATGGCAGCCAACGAATCCCTCCTATCGACCTGAGGGATGGTTGACGTATCAGGGTCATGAAAGGCAACGGACGCTTTACGTGACTTGGCGAACTGAAGGCGCTTCTCGAGCTTTTCTATACGAAGCTCCAAGGCAGCAACGTAGCTAGCCACCCAGTTAGCTTCACGAACCATACGTGCGCTGGGAGTATTGCAAAGAGCTCACCTTCGTTCCTTGCCTCGGGCGAATTGGTCGTTCGCTGCCGAGCACTCGCTACTACGGCCTGCCTTCTCGCAAGCTGTGCACGCCGGTAGTTTGCCATCACACTAGCCAAGTTAGCTCGACTCATGAGCATAATGTGTGAACACGTAAAGATTAGGTGAGTCTTACCTTTACTTTGGCAGCACGACCTAGCAGACAGGGTAGGAGGTCAGCGACATTTGATTTCAACTGCGGTCTTGGAAAGTAGTGAGATAAACATCGGAAAGCGTAAGAACTTACATCGAGAGCACGCGGACACGGGTCGCGATACCCTTAGAAGGGGGTTATGTGAGAAGCTTGCGCGGGGCATCTTGGCACCAGGCTGGGATGAGGGGCCCTGCATGCGACGCGCTGTCGCTTTCTTGGACGGACAGTTTGCGAGTTCAGCACCTCTTTAAGAGAAAGCGAGACCGGAGGTCAGGGTCGGAGACGGAGATGACGGAGAAGGCAAGATGCAAAGACGGATCAGGTCCTGGGACGGAAGAGCGGACTGGCCGAAGATAGACAGACGGTCGCCGGACGGAATGACGGCGATCTAGTCTAAGGACGTCGTCGTTTCCCCACCACCTGGCACTCCGAGCGGGACAACCTAGAACGGCACTGTGTACTTCGAGCCTAGCGGAGTAATCTGTACTGTACCTCACGGTAAGGTAAGTTTCGTATGGTCTCACGCGATAGCGCGCTACGATGCCAGGACACCTGCGCCTACAGACGTAGTCGAGTGTGCTCTTGCTGGTAGGTAGGTAGCCTTGTATGCGGACGTGGCGTTGTCGGTTTGCAGCAAGTTCTGTTTGGGATCTCAGGGACCTCGATTCTATGGGTAGCTGGGGGAAGGGAGGGAGGGAGGGGGCTTCTGAGCAGATATGGCTCGAGCGCATAGAAAGTCGGTAGAATGATGAAGGATGGAGAATGGAATCTTTCGAAGGCGCTTGTAAGATGAACCTTGGACGTAGTGCAGGTGAGGCACATGAGGAAGGTGGGGGTTGCTGCTTGAAATGAGTGGAGGGCCACGAGCTGGACAAGCGCCGAGTCCACCAACAAGTCTACATATGTAGTCCAAGCTTGATGGAAAAAAAAAAGGGCAACCACATCAGAGCGAGTCCTCCTTCTGGACCGAGAGCTGATGGTGGACAGTGTGACAGGACGAGTGCCTGAGATTCACCCAAACTGACGTCGCCTGATTCTAGGTCTACTCTAGGTTTATGCGCGCCCCAAAGCTTGCGACAACGACAAATTGCCGCCCGGTACCAGTACGGGTATCAAGCTCCCGCCCGACCCTTGCAACAGCTTCTGCAGCTAGCCAGTCTAACCATAGCCGTCGAGCCTCCCTTGTTGTCCCCTTGTTTCCGGACTGCGGCGGGAAGTTTGCACGAGCTGTGGATGTGGACTCCGGTCGTGGTCTTCTTCAAACGTCAGGGCGCGAACGGTGACTCTCCTTTGGAATGGGGAATGAGAAAGAGTGGACTTGGGAATAGGCGCAGGGAGCTGATGGCGACCCCGGTTGTTTTGTTCTGTTATCAACACGAGGTTTCCTAGTACTCTTCATCAGTCTAACAAGTTGGGAGCCACCGCGGGACAGAGTTTTGCCCAGGTTGTCATGTCTGCGGAGCATGTTTCACAGCATCTATTCTAGCACTTTTATCTTTATTTTTTTGCGAAACCTATCGTTAACGAGCCTAGTAGGTAGGCTTTGAATAGCAGCCTCATGACCAGGGTTACACTCATCTTGGCCAAGTGGAAAGGAGAAAGTGGGAATATCGGGGATATGTCGTCAGCGGTTTAAATCGACATCTCGCACATCTCATCTTGCAAGACGGCCGTCAGATCATCTAATCCGAACTGCTGCCATCGGCTTCATCATCACAGCAGCAACCTCATTTCACATTTGAAGGGAAAAACCACTATCTGATCGCACACAATTCATCGGTAGCACGCTATTATCCTCACTATCCGTAACCCCCATTCAGGTTGACAGGCTGTGAGGCTGCTTCCAATCTGCCGTCATCAACAAGGCCATTTGCGCCCCCCCCCCCCTACCTAGGGATCTACACTTTAAAGCTCTGGCTAGCCCCATCCAAGCAAGGACAAGGGCGCGCTTCCACTCGCTGAACGTGCTAACCCCCGGCAGGCCTAGCCCCATGTTATTCCTGCTGCGATCGAGGGGAGGGGTGTTTCATGAGCTGGAGCTTGGCAGATCGAAAGGGAAGGGAAAAAAAGAGACGGCAAATGCTGTATCAATTGTTCACCACTTTCACCCTTAATAAGCTTTCTCTCCTTCGCCGAATTGAACCTTACGTCACACTACGACTCTGCTGCGTGACACCTGCCTTTTTTCTCAAGGCATCGCTGGCCAAATTGCGCGCGCGCACGTTTCTTGATGCAAGGCACAGTCCAGGCACACTGTGAGCCAGCCACCTACTGTACGGAGTACCTGTCTGCCCCTCGCCTCCAGCGTCTGTCCAACCATCTGCGTCCGCAATCGATCCTCTTTCGCTCCGCCCATAACTTATCACCCATACGTTATCGAACCTACATACGGTGATGCTTCACTATAATCCTCGAACTCTACATCTTGATACCCATCGGTAGACGACATTGCCGCGTTGTGCTATTTCAGTGCCGCGTCCGCCACCCGCAGCACGTTCTACTTGCGCTTCCCGCTCGCGTCCCTCAGAAAGCTTGTCACCGTTTCATAACCAGCGCGCATACGCGATACTCGCCGGACTGATACGGCAACCGACTCTTTGCGACCTGCCCCGATGGAAGCTACCAATATCTTCCGCCAGGGTCTAGGTTCGTCCGGCCCTCGCCCGTTCCATACCTTCGTTCCCCAGTCACAGCCGCCTCATTTCCAACATCAGCAGTACTTACAGCAACAACCGCACCAACCGCAGCAGCCACATCATCAATTCAGAAAACCTGCGTCGAACCATGACGATACCTCGGATGGTGACGCTTCGGGTAATCGCATCGCTCACACGCTGACGGCTTGTTGTCGATGTCGCCAGGTATGGTTCCGCGTGCTCTTCGTCTGCCCTGTTGCCACCCCAAGCTTATCCTTTCTCCAGCGAAAAACGCGATGTGATCCCACGCTGCCGCGCTGTCTCCCATGCGAACGATCTGGTTCCACCTGCGAGTATCTTGATGCCGCCAAAGGTCGCAAAGTCAACCGCTACTATGTCATCAAGCTGCAGGACAAGGTCCGCCAGCTCGAGGCCGAGCTGGGCCAGTACACTGATGAAGATGTAGACGACCCTCGGAATAACGAGGACATAATGCGCCCAGGCGGGATGATTCGTCTGAACGGAAACGACGAGACCCCTCGGTACTTGGGACCCAGCAGCGGCATCGCCATGACGCGGCTCTTGATGGACCAGGCTAAGCGATTCACCGATTCCAAGCGCATTTCAGACCTTATCCCCAGCTTGCGAGCACGGCAAGCTCGCATGCAGTCTATCCAAATGACCGGTCCTGCCGCGAATAGAAGGAAGAGCTACCCAATGATCAGCCAACATCCTGCTGAGACCTTGCCCACTCGGGCAGTGGCGGATAAGTTGGTAGACATTTTTAACCACAAAGGTAAGTTTTACCATGCTAGCAAGAAATCCTAGACGCCCTACTTATGCGCAAAATAGCCCAGCTCTTTTGGCCTGTCCTGCACGAGAAGGATCTCGAGTGCGATATGCAAGCGGCGTACGATGGGGACACGGACCCTGTCAGGTCATTCATCGTTCGAATGGTCGTTGCGATTAGTCTACAGAAGCTCGACACCCAATATGCGGGGTTAGCGGATAGCTATTATCTGGCGGCCATGCAACACGTCGAAGATGTCGTTCGCCCCAAAGACCTCAAGACTCTACAGTGCCTCGTGCTGTTGGGGCAGTATTCACTCCTAACACCTACCCGGACCCCGATCTACTACGTCGTTGGCCTTGCGACCAGGATCTGCCAGCAGGAAGGTCTGACAGACGAGAAGACTATCGCCACCGGCTATAACCTGAACCCAAAGACAATCGACCTGCGCAGACGCATTGTCTGGACGGTGGCTGCGATGGAGTATGGCTTGGCGCATAGCATGGGACGACCGACCGCCTTTGCCACAGGCGACGACCACATGGATGTGGAATTCTTTTCCACGGTTGACGACACGAACATCACCGAGCAAGGCATCCGAGACGGCCCTCCCACAGAACGAAAGGTTGCTGCCATACACTTCTACAAGATGCGCATGTGCCAAGCAGAGATTCGGAGGACCCTCTACGAGAGAAAGAGACCAGAGCCCAAGAACGATGCGCACCCCTGGTTCGCTAAAGTTGGTCAGATGTGTCAAGAATGGCAGGACACATCACCAGACAACCCAGCCTGGTGCAAGCCTTGGTAGGTCGCCCCTATTGATGTTCATCAGCATGGGACTAACCAGCTTTATAGGTTCACCGGCCGCTATCATCAAATGAGAATCTTCATGTACAGGCCCAGTCCTCAGATTCCGAAACCCTCGCCTCGCGCTGCAAAGATCTGTTACGAAAGCTCGGCACACATGATTGGGCTCAACAGCAAGCAGATGGACTCGGGCATTGACATTACCTGGGTTTATTTGCTGACGGTCAACATGACGATAAATACCCTTCTGTGGACTGTCTCATATCCCGAGGTGCGCCAAGAGCATCCTCGCGAGGAAGTTGAAGGCCTCATCGACGCTTGCATCGACGTTCTGGACCGATGCGCAGAACGTTGGCCGGGCACTGCATCGGCCTCTCAACTGTACTCCATCTTTTCCAAGGCATGTCTGCAAGGCTATGATGCGCGCTCGACACCTGGACAACCGGCGGGCTTCTTCACGTCGCCCCCGTCCTTCACCGATACCAACTCACCACCCGAAGCATATACCCAACCAAACTCACAGCAACACAACCAACGGCCGAATCAACAGCAAGTTCGATTTGCCGATCCGCCGCAATTCAGCCAAGTCTTCAATTCTCCGCCTGAGTTGATGAACACGTATGGCTTTGATCCTAACTATCCTCCACCGCAACCGACTTTCCGATCCAATTCCATCTTTCATAACCCCGCCAGCAATGAGCCAACCGGAAGGAGATTCTCATACTTTCCCCCGGAATTTCTTCAGCTGGGTGAGACGGCTCCAGATGATCCTACACCGCCGGCAACGACTACACCGGAGCAGCACGTAGCCTCACCTCAAGACGCCATGTCTGACCAGTTACCGACACCACCCGACTCCAACCCAACCGGTAGCCTGACGGCGCCCACGCCTATGACAACGACCTTTTCGCCCCCGAGCATCATGGTACAGCAGCATACACCAATCATGCAACATACATCCCCTATTCCTGTCACATTAGCTACCGCACAGACAAATATGTCGCCTCCCATCAAGTCAGAACCTACTCAACGAGGACCTACCTTTTCCATACCACCATCTTCACAAGGGCTCGCAGCCCAGCGACCGCTGCCCCCCGCCGAAGACGTCACTGACTGGTTCTCTCCGCCACCGCCATTCATCAACCCGTACTCGTTTGGCAACATGAGCAACAGCTTCTTTAGTGATTCCATGATGACACCGCAGGAAGCTTACGATGAGTTGTCAGCAGGCGGCATGGATATGCAACCTCACAGCATGGGTCCCACGATGGGGTCAGAATTTGGTCGCGATCATGCTCGACAAGGCAGTCTGACGCAGTCTCAGCAAATGGAGCTGATGAACGTGCTCGAAACGGAGGGGATGGGCGATATTGACGCCTTCTTGAATGGGGAGTCGACGCCAGGGAATAGATGGTATTAGTTGTATAATAGCCACGGCTTCGGTGCATCGCAAAGGCCTTCTAAAAAAAAAATGTAGAAGGAAAAAGCTAATCATGGGGGAGAGACATTTGGGTTGCATATATAAGGGAACGCGATCTTGCATTGGAGGCGTTAGTTTGGTAGTATCATCTTATTTCTCCAGGTCAAGATACTGCCTTTTGTTGGTATTACACCGTTTACCTAGCCTTTGCTTGTTCCGGGAGGCTGCTCTGCCTAAAGAGCTCGATAATATTCCCACCGCCTTGCCATTATCTCTGCTGGTCTCAAGACCTCAATATCGCGCACACGCATCACCTCATCTCGCAAGAGTGCTTTCCCACAGAGTTGGTCCTCGAACAGCAGAGGATACCTCTTTTCACCTTTCGCTATCAGCCTTTCTCAGGCGTGTCCAAGTCCCATCCGGTCAAGAGCCGTCAGAATGGTGACTTGCTGCCCTTTCCAACGAGTCTTGGCTAATCCTCTCCAGATGGTAACAAGCATGACGCAGATGCTTCCATGGAGCTAAGACTCCTCTGCCGACCCTTCGACACCTAGCTTCGCCATTCCATCGACCAATTCATTGGGCTTGCCACCTTTCTTCGGACGCTTCTTACGTCTTCGCGTGCTCGTGATTGCAGGTGCCTCGAGGACCCAATGCGCAACTGCTCTCGCCCGTTCCGTGGCGTGTGCGGTCGCTCTAAGCTTTGGCTTTGGCTCCGACTTTGCGGCGTCGTAGCTGGAAATGAGCGAGGCATCGTCCTTGGTATCACCGTTCTTGTGTTCAAGGCCACTGCCTTCCTTGACTCCGCACTCGCAGCTACAAAGTGATTTCGCCGCTTCTTCTGAACGACCTGGCAGGGGCTCGCCCGCATGCTCACATGTATGCCCGCAAGTTGGCAATGGTGCCGGTGTGCAGAGGACGTCCCAGCGAGCTCCGAGTTGGAGCCAGGGATCTGCGAGACGGAGGACCTCGATCCAGTCAGTTTGCGCGTTGGAGCGGTAAGGTTGGAGGACGGGGTATCCGTCTTGGACACGCATGAGACGGGCGACCATGTAGGCATGCCTGGTGATTTCCTTCGTAGATGTCTGAATGAGACAGTGGCAGAAGAGAACGCTGTGGATAGCTTCAGCGAGCAAGGGGTGGTTGGTCGCGCACTCAAAGACCTCTCCGGTGTACTCTGGCATGACTCCCTCGTTGAAGTCAACCTCTGGAGGATACGGAGGGAGGTCAGAAGGTGGGACTGGGGCGAAGAGGTCTGCAAGAGAGTAGATGTCGTAAGGCCCGATGGCATCTGAGAAGTTCGGCACGCGCTTCCTCGTCGCAGCGAGGTTGACGCGTTTGTGGAACTCTGTGTAGACGATCGCAGGGACGTTGGGCGAATACTCGAAGCCGGAGAGAAAGGCGAGATAGTCACGCAAGGCTCGTTTCGCGTACGTCTTGACGAGCTTGTGCGCCCCAGTCTGCGATCGAATACTCGTTTCTTGGTCAGTGGAGGTTTCCCCCTTTTCCTTGACGTCAGCTCCGCCTGCTGCTGCATGTTCCTGAGAGGTCTGAGAGCGTGGCAAGCTGTCTTTTGCCAACTGACAAGCCCAGTCCAAGTAGGCCGTCGCTCTATGGAAGAGTATCTGGCTCTCGAAGCTACTCGGCTGTTCATCAGGAGCTAGAAGCGAATACGGCCGTCTCTTCTTGCTGATCTTGTGCGGACCAGGACCAAGGAAGTCGCCGCAGGGATTTGGTGGGTGTCCTTGGCTACGATGAATAGACAGGGCTCGCGTGTAGTCTTGGATAGCTCCATTGTAATCCTCGTTGATGCACTTGGCATTTGCTTGTGTCCTCAGCACCCCAGCTTCCGTCGGCTGTTCTTCGTAGATCTCCGTCAAGTAGTGAGGATTCTGGAGAACCCCGAAGGTTCTGGCAGGTACCTTTTCATGAAAAAACCGAACGTACTTTGCATCTGGATCCCGCGGCAGGCGGTGCAAGACCTTTCCAGCAATCCTATCGAGCGATGAGGCCTCCAGGTTCGTGGCGTAAGAGCACCCGATCTCATCTATCCGATACGCTTGAGCAAGGTCTTTGCTGGCCGTGACTCGCATCCGAAACTTGCGGTCTCTGCATACCTGGGCCGACGAGCTGCCACTCGCGTATATCGGCTTGTCGTGGACGTTGGTTATGCTCGTGGAATTGGCCCCGCTAGCAGCTAGCAAGGTGAGTTGGGTTGCTTCGTCAACTAGCCGACGTATCTTGATGAGATCGAACAGCAGAGCAGGCTCAATGGGGTGAGGCCTCGGAGTGTTGTAGTTGATGCGTGCAATGGCATCCAGAATCTCGGTGGGCATCTCTTGCCACTGACCAGTGTAGGATGAGACGAAGCGCCAAAGCCTGTGCAGCAACGTCAGTTGAGGAATCCGAGGTTATCGGTTACGGCGAATATGCTAAGAGCTGGGAAGAAGTCAAGGCTGATCATACCTGTTTCGACTGAAGAGAAGGCCAGGGCCAGCCTTCGCAGCCATCCGTAAGCTCGAAGGTAAGACATCCTGACTCAGTAGAATGTCGTCTTCCAGCGGAGGCATCTCGCCCTCGCTCTCGGCCATGATGTAGTTGTCGCGAGTAGACGAGGATAGGAAATGATCGGGGTTCCTCTGCAGTGCACTCGTTAGCTAAGTCACTGCTATGGTCTACTTGCTATTATTAAGAGCTTGAAAGTGACCTGGTGGTTCGTGTTTTCTATAAGTAAGCAGGTTAGGCAAGTTGAATGTGTGTGCGTGCGTGTGCATTGAGATAGAATTAACATCAAGAGTAGTAGAACGAGTAGAAATTTAGAGGACTGCTTAGAAATTACAGGGGCTTATGGTAAAGGGCATATTTTTGAATTATTCTTACCTATGAAGCTCGATATATGATAAAGTGAGGCGAAGTGAAGGAAGTAAGGTAGAGTGAAGTGAAGTGAAGTCAAGAGAGTAGAGTTTTACATGCAAGAAGAGTGATAGTAAGGCGAAGAGCGATGCATGATTGTCCGAAGGAAGAAATAAGAATACCTATAATCTATAAAAACGTTTACTTCTATACTCTCACTGCTTACTATCTTGTAAAGTAGTCATGGATCCCATTCAGCCGAAACTAGTAATATGCTAACATAACTTCAACGACAGCTATTGGATCCCTGCCAAACACCTCTAACAAAGCATCTAGAAGTTATACTCAGAGCAGAAAGGTTCACTCATTTGGACTTAGTATCGCCGAAGGATACAACAAGCTTCAAAAATTATACCATATATCAAGAGTCAAAGTTAAACTTGGGTTTCGCTTTTAATTATAGCTTTTTGATTCCTGAACTGTCGAACCAACCGTTTGGTATCTTACAAGGTGTATGCAAATAGACATTTTATGCCAACGTTTTGACAAAAGGGGGGAGGGGGGAAGAAGGAAAATGATCACCACCTAATTCGAGTAATCTCTGTCAACGTAAACACATGCACCTAGTACCATCTGACAGCCCTCAGAAGCATCGTTTACCAAGTTGGTAAGTACTGGGGGCGATCTGATCTATGACCGAGTACCAATGCTTATAGCAATGCCATCAAGGCACTGATACTAGCCAGGACGAAGGAGAGCGAGGCCATGTTGGTAGATGCGATGGAGATGGGTGTCTCAGCTGGGGGTGAGCTAGCAGGAGGGGTAGTGGAAGGGGGCAAGTCAGCACCAGAGGAAGGGGAGGGAAGAGGATTCCAAGTCGAATTATCAACCAGCTTGAAATCGGCACAAGTGAGACGAGTCTTATTGGCGTAGTGGAGGACGAAAGAGCGGTTGCCAAAGAAAGAACCGATGCCGCTCTTGGTAGAAGCATAGTAGTCGACGTACTCGACCTCGAAGGGGTCGCTCGTAATGGCGCCAAACTTGCCACTCAGGTCACCAACCTGGCAGGAGGCGGCACTGGAGTTGTCGCAGGGTGTCTCCTCGCCGCGCTCAAAAGGATCGTGGTGAGCGAGCGTCTTGGTACAGTTGCCGCCGGCAGCAGGTTCGACGTGAACGTGATAGGCTGTAGTGTATTGTCAGTTGATGAGTCCCACAAGTACGCTTACAGAATCTCGACAGGATGGTTAACTTACGGAAAGGACCGCCCTCTTTGGGGAGGTTCTCAAATCGAACCTTGAAACGAACGCCCTCTCCGTTGGCAGCAGCGGTAGCAACAATGGAGCCCTTGACGTTGCCTACGAGATCGGCATCCTTGAAGAAGCGTTCCTCAGGGAGAGTGGCCTTGTAGGTGACGCCAACCGGGTTATCATTGACGGGAGAAGCATCCTGACCAACAACCTGGTCGATTAGGGCCAAAGAGAGAAGAGCGAACGCGGCGGTGGCTTTCATTGTGATGAGTTGAACAGGTGAAAGGAAGGTGATTGAGCGAAAGTCTTGGTTGTTGACGAGAAAGCGTGAGGAAATCAGACTATGGAAAGTAAAACGAAGAGCGGCCGGCGCCAAGTTGAATTTTGTAACTTTGTATGTAAGTGTAAGGTAGTGTAGTGTAGTATAGGTGGCAAGAGAAGATCTGCACACAAACAAAGGAAGGAGGAGGGAGGAAGTGAAGAATGGTAAATCGCAGGACAGGGAAAGAGAGACCGGGTGAGGCTGGAAGGAGCTCTAGATCAACTTGAGCATAACTCAAGTAACACCAACCACCAATCTTGATCCGAAGGCTGCAGGGCCTCTACGCGTTTCATCAGCACCAGCCGCCGGATGGATTCTCGCCCCTATGAATCCTTCTCTTGGCGTCTACATACAACTCTCAGCGTAAGACCACTAGACAGTACGTGCGGGTAGTGGTACCCAATCCGTCCCGACTCCTTTGTTGAGGTTGCTCCTGGGCTGTGCACCATCGTCTACTGTACGCCTCTTGAAGTTCCTTGGCATGACGAGAATGGGCGCCTACCGAACCAAAGCAACTCGGCATCCCCCTGTTACACGTTGATCATCGCCACGTAGTGCATTCGCTGCCCACTAATTAAAGTCAACCTCAAACTTCGCTCCAATCTCCAGGTTACCCGCCCTGGCCGTTGCCGACCCGGCGATCTGACTGTCCAAGTCCAACCAAATTACATATGTACATCAATAACAGGTAAATGTGCCCTAGGTCCGCATAGCCGCCCGGGGTAATGATTGGTGCTCTACAGAGTATGTTGAGAGCTTCATGCTAAGAAGAGTTTTCGATTGGTATCAAGTAGGGGTTCCCGGGATAGCCCTGACGGCACATTTCATCGCGTGGTTTGCTATTATCACGCCAGTCCGTTTCTAGCAAGGAGCGACAGCGACAATACGCGGTATCGAATATTGATGGCGAACGTTGAACGGACGACGGCAGTCGTTTGAAGAACGACCAGGAACCAGCGATTTCCCATGTTTGCTTGGCACATGGAGATGAGCGCTCTGAGATCTGGTCGCTGTCAAGCCTTCGAGTTTGGTGTGCTGCAAACTGCTGGAGTGAAACAGAGCTGCTGGCAGAACCCATGCAAGCCATGTAATTTCGCTTCAATAGGTAGAACTTGGCGATGGCGAACCACTACCACGAGTAAGCGGGTTCTTGGAACTCTCGCATAGCACCCGAAGTTGACAAATAAATAATTGTTTGGGTAAGATTGCACGCTGGCTGCTCCATCTAGAGTCGCTCCTTTGCACAGGTAGCTGTTGGGTATCGCATCTCAAGTACTGTCCCGGCCATAACCGGTAACATACGGTTTCAAGGATGGAAGTTCAAGCTGCGCTGAGCAGCTTTAGACTAGTCTAACGTTAGCTTCCGGGTCCTCACGGTGTGTGGCTGGAAAGTGGCTGGGATGAGGCTCTGAGCCACGCCATTTCCGCCTTACCAGTAAGGCAGTAACTAGTAGCCGCCCCGACGTCAACAGCAGCTTGCAAAGAGCAACGACACGAGCGAACAGCACCGGTAACCCGCCCTGCACAACCCAACCGAAAGCCCTGTGGACCGAAATCGAATCAAGACTCTCCTTCACCAAGGAATTCACCAAGTTCCCAGAGCAGCATTGTCGATTCGATCGCCATGAAGCCCGTCGTCAGCGCCTTCAACGCATGGGGATGGTGCGTTGTCCAATCGCAAACGCTTTGTAACTCAGCCAGCAGCTAATTGACGAGCTCTACAGCACCGTCGTCTCCATCTTCGCCATTGTCATTCTGAGCGTCATCGCATCGCTCTTCCGAAGCGGTCACGAGGAGTTTGTCGGCGGCATCACCGACCCTGATGATGGCAAAGCCGTGTCAGGCACCATCTTCACGGCCGTGATTGTCTACGCTGTACGTCACACGATGCGCCATACGCCCCGCATGCGATGGGTTGATAGCTAACGCTCTGTAGGTATTTGCTGTTTTCTGCGGGCTTCAAGGATTGTTACATGCTCGCGAGAGCCGAAGGGGCGCAATTACTCTGTAACGACATCATCAGCGGACAAACCACGATTCCAGACCGGGCGTTATGGGGCACTGCATCGAGATTATCGAATTTATACTTGGGCTGGCATTGCATTTTAAAGGGAGGGAACGGCGTGGCGCGCTCGATTATGTTGAACTTGGCGGGTTGTGGTGGAGTGTAATACTTTCGAAATGGATCAACTATCGAGAGCCGGTGGTATTGTAGACCGTCATGTATGAGATATTGACCAAGGCCTCTAAAGCTTCTTTCCAAAGTTTAATCACACGTGGAGGCTACCTAGTCATCTTCGTCTGTTCCGCCGTATGTCGACTTTCTGGTAGTTTGGGAAGCTCTTTCTGCGCAAGTCATGTTGCGACCGAGTTCCAACGTTTGTAAGTTTGTGTACTTCTTCAGTCAGGGAAAGACGGACCAAAGAATAATGTAACCGTCCACATCTCTACTACAATGTGTATCCCTGCCTGCCGCTACTCGATCCGATAGTAGTAGGGCGTGTGAGCGTTAGGACGTCACCGTTGAAGCTCCCGACCGGAGATGTGGGGCCGTTCGGAACGCCTCAACCAACGCCTCCCGGTGTATCGAGCTAGACCTCCTGCAGAGCCATGCAATGACGGGATGGATTTATTCCAGACATGCAAAAGATGAAAGAGCCCCTCTCCACTGACGAGGTTGAGTCGTCATGCTCGCGAGCCCGTTCTCACTGTGTAGGGTAGTATACAGTAAGTTAGGGAATTGGGTTAGAGACAGTGGTCTAGCAGCCCTGAAAGACAATCGTTTTCATGTCTGGGGATAGGATGGAAGGGGATGATGCCGGACATGTGTCGAAAATGGGAGTTTCTAACCATGTCGCCCGGAAGCTCACAATCTAGGAACTTTAAACACGCTTCAATCCAATTGCTCGGCTAAACCTACTGCGTAACTACTACTGTATTGTTGAATGACCTTTAATGTCGTCATAGACCTAGGACTTCACCTGCCGGATGAGTAGCTCCGTTACAATCCTGCAATCCTGCTATAGTATTAAAAACGGAACGTCGTCTTTCATTTCATCTGCAACTGATACTGATCTTACCTTTTTTCATCTTTTTTTCTTTTCGCTGAAGCTTCGAAGACTCAGAAAACTCACCTACAAAGCAAAATACGACCTCAAGATGACGACTCCCCAGTTCAACAATGGTTTGTTTAGACGAGGTTTTATTCCTAGGCCGTACAAAATGCTAACTTTAATTCTAGAAAAGGACATTCCTGTCACGAAGCAGAGCTTTCCTGGACTTGGTCAGGATATGCCCAACCCTAAGCCGGTGATGGACAGGTTGCCCAACCCCGGCGGCCCTGATCGAGTGTACAAGGGCGTAGATAAGCTGAAAGGAAAGAAGGCTCTCATCACAGGAGGCGACAGCGGGATTGGGGCTGCAAGTGCTATCCTCTTCGCCAGGGAGGGTGCCGACTCGACCATTGCCTATCTGCCCGAGGAGGAAGAGGATGCTCAGGAGACCAAGGGCCTCATTGAGAAGGAGGGCCAGAAATGCTATCTCATAGCTCTCGATCTCTCGAAGCGAGAGAACTGCAGAAAACTGGTCGACTTTGCTCTTGAGAAGATGGGCGGTATTGATATCCTCTTCAACAACGCTGCTTGTAAGTCTGACTTGGCCGCGAACTTGGATGGGCAAGGCTAATCTGCATGACAGATCAAATGATGAACAAGGATATCCTGACGCTGCCCGAAGAGCAGTGGGAGCACACCTTTAACATTAACATCCACTCCTACTTCTACGTCACCAAGTATGCACTTGAGCACATGAAGGAGGGAGCAAGCATCATCAACAATGCCTCGATCAACGCCTACATCGGTCGACCTGATCTCTTGGACTACACATCAACGAAAGGTGCCATCGTCGCCTTTACTCGTGGTCTTAGTAACCAGTACGTCTCCAAGGGCATTCGAGTAAACGCTTTGGCTCCTGGACCAGGTAAGAACGGCCCCGATTTCTAGTTTTTCTCTCTTTCTTTCTTTCGAGACTCGTCACTGATGCCCTTTATTACAGTGTGGACACCCCTTATTCCTGCAACCATGGATGACGAGGCGCAGAAGGCATTTACCAGTCCCATGGGCCGAGCGGCTCAGCCTTCAGAGATTGCCACCTGTGCAGTCTTCCTTGCTTCGACTGATAGCTCTTGCATCAGTGGGCAAACGATTCACTGCAACGGTGGCGTTGTCGTGAATGGCTGAAGGGATGTCTTGTTTCAATTCATGTAAATGAATCGGGCTTTACGGGATTTATAACATAACTGATAGCGAACAAAGAAGCGATTTAATGCGATGACGACTTCTGTTTACAACATCCCTTGACCGTTGCTTGAAATTCAGCTGTTCACTTCGTGATCTTAGATGGCTTGCCCACGGTCAATTCATCTCTCGCCTACCCCATCCATCTCCAACCTTCGTTTGACTGGACCAGAAACGTAGTAGGGACGTTCTTCAGGTACAAGTCCCAATCTCAGCAGCTCTTGCATGGTTATCTCTGGCTGTTCGTCAATGACATTCTTCAACTCCCTTGCCCTGTCCGTCACGTCTTCGATGCCTGCAATCCATTCATCCGCCCACGTCCCGCTCAAAGCACCTGGGATCCCAATCTGAATACTCCGATAAGGCAGCACCTCGAGGTTCGGTGACCGTTCAGGATCCCATTGTATTCTCACATCACCCGTCCTCTGTCGCGACGCATGACCTTGGCTACCCGCTCCCTCGGCCGACTCTACAGGCCGCGAGACGTGATTAGATAAGACGCCCCGCTCGAGGAGACCGACGAAGTGCTCGTGCTTCATTTTGAGCGCGAGGACACGCTCTTGGCCCGCATCCTTGTAAGAGTAGCCGGCGCGATACATCATCCAGCTCCAGCTTGGTTTGATCCAGGTCATGCGGCCGGGACGAAAAGCGGGTGAGGCGTTGAGCTTCTGGGCTTTTACAGCGGCATCGGCGATGGTGGCATTGTAGGCTTGGTATACGGTGATGAACTCATCGTCGTAGAGGGCTCGAACTTGCCGATTCGGAGTTGGAGAGTCGAGAGCTCCCATGATGAGCCGGTGATTTAAACAGCTGGGTGGGTGAGTGCAGTCGTTGTAAGTTTTGCAGTAACGGTCAGAATAATGGTCATTTCACTTCACCGTGTGAACTCGGATTGATTGTCGTATCGAATTACTTCATACTTATAGCTTGCCATTCTCGCCCAACTTCTCCTAAAGTTGATGAGTCTCTCCATCTACAGATCGAGTAGACTAGACTAGTGTAGGGCAGGTGAGTCTTTCGGCCAGGTAATGAAAAGCGGCGCCATGAGGCAGCTTGGATTGCACCCCGGCCCGTTCTAGCGCTGATTAGTCCTAAAGCGGCGAGTCGCAGCGGGGCTGACAGCGAGTCTACCTTCTGTAATCCCTAGACTACAGTACAGTAGAAGCTCAAGCTGGAGGGGCCCGGACCCTTCATCCCGCTAAGCTGGTTCGGTGGGCAGCGTCATCTTGTCGACAGCAGCAGCAGCCGCGGCCAGATCCAACACCAATTCAAGCACTCTCCCTCGCATTACTTTCATCCTTCTAACTTAGTCGCTCCCGGACCCTTGAGACGACTAACCCTGTTACCCTCCCTCAGATCGTCGTCGCCTGTGACCCTACGTCGGGGTTCAACCTCCTATCCTTGCACCGTGCTGTACATGTCCCGGCCTTTGATTCAACCACGATAAGCCTCCCCGCCTTTCGAGTTACAAAGCTTCTTCTGTCCGACTCGAACGTAACGAGGGAGCTGATGGGCTGGCGAACATCGACCTGAATTAATCCGAAACCGCTGCTCGACCTTACGAGTTGTTCCCCCCTCCTCCGATCGCGACTTGCGCTCACAAGTTTCGTGCATGTCTCCACCGGGGCTGTCCGTCACCTCCGACAGCCAGTCTGTCAGTGACAAGACGCTGCCCGATACGCCAAATGGCGAGGTGAAAGATGTGCAGAGCACGCCGGACGCGTTGGTCGAAACGAAGCCCGACAAGGGCGATGCCGCTAGAGTCTCGGAAGAACCTGCTGCTGCGGATTTGATCGACCTCCAGGATGAGGCGTCAGCCGCATCGCCACGAGAAGATGAGCTCGAGCAGACTCCCTCGGACGCAGCCAAGGGGAAGCAAGTCGCCCAGTCTCAAGATGTCGACAACGAATCGAGCAACCCCCGAGGTGCGTTCACACCTGCCCTCAAGCCCATCTCCGTTCCTCCCTGGAACGACAACACGTCCCAGCATCTCACCGCCGAACCATCCACATACATCGACCCCACGCCCGCTACCCCGATAGCTTCACAGCCTCCTTCGCGCACGCCTTCAAACGCCGCGCGCTCTCTTCAATCGGGACAGGCATCCCCGACCAGGTCAGACGCAGAGTCCGAGGAGAAACGCGACAATAGCGAAGAGGAGCAGGAAGGCGGATCGCAGTCGGAAATACAGAGCATCATGGAGCAGTTTGGCGAGGAGGGCAACGGGCCAGGTGTCGAAGAAGTCATGAGCCCGAGGATGGAATTTGCATCGCCCATCTTAGGGGGGCAGGCCCCATTTCCTCCACGGAAGTCGAGCCTGGAACCTCTCGTAACGCAGGAGATGCAGGGTCTGCACATCACCTCGGATTCTATTCCAGAGAACAAGATGCAGCAGGGCACAGAGGATGAGGCGCCCCCTGTACCGCCCAAAGATGGCGCCTTTGGCACTCCTCCGCGACCGAAACCAGAGCGCCATGCGAGCATCGCAAGCTCACCCATCCAAACCCATCGCCCACCTCCACCCGAACCAGAGCCCGAACCTGCTTTGCCCTTTGACTTCCACCGTTTCCTTGAGCAGTTGCGGAATAAGAAAGCTGACCCAGTGGCTCGGTACCTAAAGTCGTTCCTATCCGAGTTTGGTAAGCGGCAGTGGATGGTTCACGAACAAGTCAAGATCATTGGCGATTTTCTAGCGTTCATCGGTAACAAGATGGCTCAATGTGAGGTGTGGAGGGAGGTGTCAGACGCCGAATTCGACAACGCACGTGAGGGCATGGAGAAGTTGGTCATGAACAGGCTCTATACGCAAACCTTCTCGCCTGCCATCATGCCACCGAAACCTATCCCAGGCGCAAAACCAAGGCGGAAGGGAGAAGCCGCACCGCTAGGCCCAGGACGACGTGGACAGCATCAGGAAGACGTAGAACGAGATGATATCGTGGCCCAGAAGATCAACATCTATGGATGGGTGAGAGAAGAGCATCTGGACATACCACCAGTTGGCGACAGTGGCCGTCGTTTCCTGAAGCTTGCGCAGCAAGGTGAGTTCGTTCTACTCTAGTTCACGATACCATCAGTTTATCGGACTAATCTCACTTCAGAACTACTCAAAATCAAATCTTATCGAGCACCCAGAGACAAGATTATCTGTGTGCTCAACTGCTGTAAAGTCATTTTCGGTAGGTTGAAAGGGTATTTATGCGACTGAGCCGAGGCTTACGACGATAGGACTGCTGAAACACAACAAATCTGATTCGTCAGCGGATTCATTCATGCCTCTTCTGATCTACGTCGTCTTACAATCGAACCCCGAGCATCTGGTATCAAACGTACAGTACATTCTTCGCTTCAGGAATCAGGAAAAGCTTGGCGGCGAAGCTGGCTACTACCTTTCGTCATTGGTATTGTCGTCTGTGAACCGGTCCTGGACTATCGCTAATGGCGTGTAGATGGGAGCTATCCAGTTCATCGAGAACCTCGACCGCACCACGCTGACGATTACGGATGACGAGTTTGAGAAGGAGGTGGAGGCTGCCGTCTCGGCTATTGCAGAAAGGCACCAAGCAAAGTCCCCAACGGTACCTCAACAACCAATATTCAACGAAAAGTCTTCGTACGCTGCCTATGCTGAATCATCCACGAGGCCATCATTCGACAGCCAAGCGCGACGATCAACATCCAACGACGGCTACTCTGGCGACGAATCTCTAGCTATCGCCGGCTTACTGAAGACTATTCAGAAGCCTCTGTCGACCATCGGTCGAATGTTCACAGAAGAGCCCGAACCTGCTTCGGCGGGGCCAAGCAGCGCACCTCGCACTCCAGCGCCACCAGAGCGTCCAGCACCACGCCACAGTCGCGATGACCACCGTGAATTGATGCGACAGACCTCAAGAGGTTCTTTATCAGCAGAGGAAGCTGCGGCACGTCAAGCGAGTGCCGAGGTTGCGGAAGCCCAGCGGCTGCACCGCGCGGAGCATGCTAATGTAGTTGAGACGCTAGCTGGTATGTTCCCGGATCTTGATAGGGAAATCATCAGCGACGTAGTGTACCAGAAAGAGGGCAGGTGAGTTTTCTTCGCCATCTTGAAAAGCTTCGGATTACATCGTGCTGACCATCATAGGGTTGGACTAGCGGTTGATGCATGCCTCGCATTGTCTGCTACATAGCGCATTGGACAAGGTCCCTAATATCAAACTATCGTAAAAATCCAAAAGGTCTCCTAGGTCAACCAATTGCCAGTCTTGAGATGAAGACAAATCGTCTTAATTTGATTCATCCCGCAGCTGAAGACTAGATTGCTTCGAAGCACCGGAAATGCTCTCGGCTCTCCATCTAACTTAGGACAAAACCGTGACCGAGGTTACTGGCGTTCGAACTCGCACGACTGTCGACATCTGCCAGCCTGCACTCAAGAGGCATAAGTAAATACTCTCCAAGGTTACCAAGAGGTGAGTTTGTCAATTCGCCTGTATGTATTCACGCTGCCTGTGGCGGCGACAAGGAAACGTATATTGTGTCCCTCTAAATGGGCTTACAGAGTCATGAGCGGCATCAAGGTTTTTCAATCAAGTTTTCCAAACTTTTCCCTACCAGCTCTTCTCACTTCGCTAGGTTTAACGAGAACCTTGCTAATGGAGGCATATAAAGATTCGACTTGCTCCTCTTAGCCTGTTCAATGCATTCACTTCAAGCACTCTATCTACAGCTGGCTACCTTGGTCCAAATTCATCAATTTACAACTAGGATCGACGATCAGTCTGCATCAAGGGCACGTCTCTTCAATCGTACCGTTTTCTCATCTCTCCCAGCACGCAAGCAAACAATTTCCATCATACCATGCCTCGCAAGCTGGTAACCGTCCGCCGCATCACGGCCATCGAGCCGATCCCTGACGTCGACCACTTGGCCAGCGCCTGTGTCGATGGCTGGTCTTGTATTGTCCACTCCGACGACTTCCAGGTTGGTGATCTTGCCCTCTACTTTGAGATCGGCGCCATGCTGCCCTCATCCGACCCTCGATTCGCGCACTTGACTCCCAAGTCCAAGTCCAAGTCCAAGAAGATGGCCAAGCAGATAGGTGTCGTCGACCTTGCAGCGCCGGCTGACTTGCGCGTCAAATCGTTCTGCAAGTACGATACCATCTCCCAAGGCCTCCTCATGCCACTCTCCTTATTCCCTGAGGTGCAAGAAATCATCTCCCAGTCTCGCCAGGATAAGGGTAGCCCATCCATCTCTTGGGGTTACGACGAGCTCCTCGGTGTCTACGAGTACAAGCCACCTACGCCTCTCAACAAGTCAGTCTCTGGCCCTTGGCTCCCTGGCCTCCCAACCTTCCTACCCAAGCAGGAGATGGAGCACGTTCAGAACATGCCAAACATCCTGCGAGAACTGGGGGACGAGAAAATCCAGATCTCAACCAAGATGGACGGCACTCACATGACCGTCTACTACGTCAACAAGCACAGCCAATACTACAAATCTCTCCCACCTCGCCCGCCGGGATCCTCTTCCGGCATCTCCTCCACGGGTCACGTCGGAGTCTGCACCCGCAGCAACGACGTTCCAGAGCCCCCTCTAACCTCAAAGTACAAGTACGCCGACGGTCCTGTATTCTACTGGACCATCGCCCGAGCCCTCAACCTGCCCGCCACACTCGCGCGCATCAACAGAAACATTGCTATCCACGGCGAACTCTGCGGTCCTGCTATCAAGGGCAATCACGACGGGCTGCTCCCCACCAAGTACGGGTTCTACCTCTACGCCGTGTGGGACATTGACGCTCAACAGTATCTGTCTCCCCGAGAGGTGCAGATTCACTGGAGTGAAGCACTGGGCGTGCTTCATGTGCCTGTTCATGGGTACTGCTTGCTACGAGAGATGGGAGATTCCGTTCATGACTTGGTGGATGAGGCTGAAGGAGAGGGTATCTACGGCAAGGAGCGCGAGGGGATTGTATTCAAGGATGAACGAGGGGAATTTAGTTTTCAGGCGGTCGCAAGCTCATTTCTGCTAAAGTATGGGCTCTAGGATGTTCAGATCTGATGATTTTCAATCTACTGGATATGATTTACGACTGTATTCATCACGTTGAGATAAGATTCATTGCTCAGGTTGAAAAGAATAATGGATTCCAAAGCAAATTTAAAGTGTTATATTGACAGAATGCTGCGCTTTCCGATAGATAATGCACCAATATCTATCTTCCTAAGACAAAAAGAAAAAGAAATGAAACAGGAATCCATCTTCAATGAGGTTTTGATGTGAAGTGCACCCTCACCTGACCGCTTGTCTGCCTGCCTCCCTATCTTAGACAGGCTCAGGACGTGAGCTATTTTCTATATAAGCTCATATCCTTCGACGTCTACTTCCAGTCATGAACCCTGGCTCTTAAAACCCTCTGTATCCTCGCCCATGCTCAGAACCAAACGGTTCCTGGGCTGTTGGCTGGTCATAAGAGTTATCGTAGTGCCCAGGTGGATAGTAGTGCGGATTGCTGTGGGCAACGGGGGCGGCATTGTTAACGAGGTTGTGGGCGTCGTCGTTTTCGTCCACAGGTGTCAGGACTCGGCGTTGCGGTGGACTGGAGGTCGTGTAAGAGGGCTGCAAGCCTTCCTCCGCGGCAGAATATCGATCCGAAGAGGAGGATCTTCGAGATTCCTTCTCTTTCACGTCAGAGACTGGGAAAACAGAAGTGTTGACGCCGCTTTTGGGTCGATCGAGGAGAAGCGAATTGCGTGCATCCAGTGGCGTAAGATCGTCCAAGTCACGCTCACGCTGCATTTTTTCTACCGAAATGGTTAGCCCGATAAGTCTTGTTCGTATACACGCGCAAAGCGAAACTTACCCATCTCCTTTCTGCGCTTTCGATGTGGGTTTTCCTTGATGCAGATGCTGATAGCGTTCCAAGCAATAAGGACCACAAGCACACCCGTCAGTGTGGACTGCACTACAATCAAGACGACGCCGACAACGGTTTTCGTGCTCTGTTCGATGTGGAGCTGGTTGACAAAGACAAAGATGCAGGCGATAGACAGCACGCGCACCACGTGAATAGCAATGTTCAGAATATTGCCAGACTTTTGCTCATAAGGTCGGCTCCAGACCAGGAGAACAAGCATAAGAGCTTCGACAATGAACTGAGCAATAGTTTGGCCCATGCCATGCCCATCACCCACGGCTAACGTGCAGCCCTTTGCGAAAAGATAGACAATGGTAGGAATAAAGAGCCACCAGTAATCTTTCTTGTAAGACTCGTAGAAGAGAGAATACTTGATCCATATCTCTTTATTCTGGTAAAGGTCGTTTGCATTGCCTTCAGTCTGCTTTAGCTTCTGAGCTGTGCTCCAAATCTTCCAAGCGAAGAAGGCGAGGACGCCGGTAAAGATAGCAAGTGTTACGCCAGCTAGTGCTTTAGCTGCCCAGGAGTCGCCATTGGTGAACTGGAAGATGCAATATAGGACCCAGATGCCGTAGAGGAGCATGATGAGGGATGTGATGGTTCGAGCGATAGACCCCCAATAGTGCTGACGAAATCCGGAGAGTGATTGCGGGAAGCTACCGAAGAGGGCCCAGGCTTCGAGAATAACCTTGACCAAGAGCAGGATGACGACAATGGCGGCAATAACAATGGCGACAATTAGGAGAATCGTCATGAAAGTGTTCGACTTGGGAACGCTAAGCTGCTGGACGTAAGCTGAGATACCTTCTACGGACATCTCAACCTGGCTGATATCCTTGGGCTCGTCACCTCCCGCCTTGTCGAGCGATGTCTCTATCTCGCGAATGGCCAGGGCAGCGGCCTCGTGGAAGGCGCGCTTGACTTTGAAAGCAGTTTGGTTTGCCGAACCTGTCGATCCGTCGGAGAAGAGCAAAGTAGCGTTTTTGAGAAGCTCGACACTATCGAGGGTTAAGTTGCCGCCAGTTCTGGATCGGAAGTCGTCGATGGAAACCTGGAGCTGTCGCCAGGGTATTATGCCCGCCGAGAAACCGAAGTTTTTGGCGAAGCTGCGGTACACGGGGGGATAGTTCACTGAAAGCATGCCATTCATTGCCATTCCCTGAAACCACCCAATGGTCTCGCCAAAGCTGGGGCTAGGAATACTGCCAGCTGCATGAAGTCCAGCAGCTCCGCCCGAGAGCGCCGAGCTTGCAGCAGAAGCGCCCGAAACCAAAAGCGCAGCGCCGATTACACCAGCAGTCACATACGTAACCGCAGGAACTGCGGTGGTTTTTCCGTTTGTTACCTGGGACTGAATGCATGCCACGGTGTCGTTTTCGGTACCTAATCTCACGAGTCGAAGAGTCGCCTGTGCTGATATATCGGGAACCTCGAAAGCGATGGCGGGGACCAAGCTTGCCTTGTCTTCGGGGATTATCTGCTCGCCTTTGGCAGCGAAACTTGTTGCTGGAAGAGGACAGAGCTGATGAATATAGTTGGCGTGGTCGCAAGGATTGAATGATTTGTCAAATATGTTCCGTCCATAAGCCGTGACAGATAAGATAGCCGTCACGTTCTGTTCCTTGTCGCTGCTGCCAGCTACGTTAAAGGTGATTTTGCTCTGGTCGTAGTTGTAGCTCAAATCCACTTGGTCTACTGTGATGCTTTCATCCGATCCGCAATCTTGAAAGCCATTGGTCTTGAGAATCTTGTCGCCGAGAGCACCTGTTACCAAAGCAGAAGTAGCCAGCATGACCTTGCAGGCACTCCACGCCCAGCCTGTTCGTGCCATTGCCGCGGCGAGGTTTCCGAGTTGCCGGTAGAAGAAAGGCCTGATGTTTGATGTTGAAATGTATATCGTGGAGTGTAGGATATCTTAGTCGTGAGAGCTATCCGAATCGACCCGTCTCTATAAGTCGTAACGTGGTGCAGTGAGCTGCGAACCACTAATCCAAGAAAGACGCTTTGACTGACTGGTATCCAAAGAAATGTTCCGAAAAGCCCAATGATTAGGAAATGGTATCAATGCCGAGATAATAAAGTGGTAGTTGACGATGATTGTTGAGAGTGAGAAATAAGTAAAGATGTGGAAAAAGGGTGGTACAACCACGCGAGGGGTCAAGATGGCCGAGGATCAACCTGGAAAGAATTGAAGATAGAAAACAAAGAAATGCTGGGTCGCTCGTGTTTTTCCAGTGCGCCGACGGATCGGATATCTTGAAGATTCGCGGATTCTGGGTGAAAGCGAGAGCGCGAGTTCATGGAAAGAAGGTCGGAGTTTGATGGTCAATTTTCGATAGTTCTGTAGGGGGGCAAATGGATGGGCAGCCGCGCTGTAGAGGGTGCAGCATGTCCCTTTCAATAGACTGACTCAAGGGGAAAAGGAGAGGCTAAATCGAGACTAACAGATAGAATAAGGAGCGTGAGGGGGGATTTCTAATGACAGACAAGAACGAAAGAAAAGGGAAATAATGCAGTTGCAGAGTCAGTGTTGGATGGTTGAAAGCGGAAAAAGGGATCAAGAATTCATGGGGGAGGTCGAAAAAAGAGACATCGAGGAACGCAGAACGCAGAGACGGGACGATGGCCGGCTGGGCGCTGGCAGGAGCAACCTTGCGCCTCGCACCTTGCCTTCTTCCCTCCCGGAGACCCGGTTTTTAGCTTGACTACGGTACAGTATCAGCAGGCCTCCGGATTTCGTAACTGCTAATAAGGATATTTGTTCCAGACGCTCCTGCTGCCCCTGCGGTCTCTGGATCTCCAGAGGAGGCGACCTGGTTACTGCGGCTCTTGAAATCCGCATCGCACTGGACCGATTCCTGCCCTGAGCGCAACGTTGGCTGTCGAACCATCATCAACGAACGGAGTCTGTACGAGCGGAGTGCGGAGTACGTACATCTCCAAGTGCTCCTGAACCAGTCAATCCGGGAAGGGCCCCCCGGGCCGTCCAGGGACCCACGCCCCAAGGGAAACCCCCATGCTTGGGGGCAGGCTGGGAACTCCAGCGCCTAACAAGAGATGGGTTCCCTGTCTGCCTGAACTTCTCAACTCCACCAAAGTTCCCCTCGAATCAAGTTTCCACTGATGACCGATCCGTAATCTGGGCCATGGGGCTCTCGGTTGCAATAGTAAACAACTACCAGCTCGACTCTGTACCACCGGTTTGTGCTGTCCGATCTCGGATTGACTTGTGAACCCATCTCTGCTGCTGCCAAACCCAGCCTCAATGCATCACGACTTGTTGATTAGCAGACGACGCATCACACCTCCTAGGCCCGGCATCTCGCCAAGCAAGCCAGCCCTTCGATTCGTGCCCCGTCCCAATCGTCGTCAATTCGTCCCGTGGTCCTGCCAAGATGTCAGATAGCATAGCTTATATCCATCCCAGCCCCATTTTCGCTTAGCTTCACGACCTCCTGGAGCGATCCACCGATGGCTTCGTGCTACCCTTCTAGGGCCCTTCTCCTTAAATGTCGCCGACCAATTAGATCGATCGCTTCGCATTCATCCGCCAACGTCGGCTTGGTTTACGTTTGGGATGGGGAGGAGAATGTCCACTGATTGTACTCGTTAGTCTAGAAGATCGGAGGGCTCGAGCCGCACGCGATCCCAGACGCTGCCTTTCGTAGAGATACGGTAGGTAAGCCATGAGAACCGCTTCAGGAACGGATGCTTGAACACCCCGGAAGCACATCAGGCCTCGAGCCCTTGTTCATGAGGATCGCTTACTCCGTACATCGCCGTCGATTGGCCAGATAGCCTCTTTATACATATGTACACAAACATGCGTGGCCTACTGCTTCATGTTCCGCCGGCCATCGGCAAGCTTGTCTATCACTCCCACAAACTTGCAATCTGCCTTGGGCCATCTGTACCGCTACTAGCATCTCTGATACGTTACTATGTACGGATGAGGGAGCGAGAATGCACATCGCACGCAAACTACTCGGACCGGCGTGTTCCAAAAAATAGTCGATTGCAAGGGCCCCTAGCTCGCATCCCGTACTACGTACAGTACTGTAAGGATCGCAGGGGCTGTTGCTGGGACGTCGCAGATTGTCAAGAGACGAGAGTCAATCTGCTTTTGTAGCTGCCAGTCCCAGCTACAGCTTCGTTCACATGCGTAAGACCCGGAATCTGTGATTACGCCTGATCAGCAAACCGCCACCACATCTACGTTAGTGCACCTCTGCCTGTACTTTTCGACTGACTGGCAACTTCATTCCTCGCAATCCGCAAGCTGACCATGGGACTCTTCTATTTTCAGAATTGACGCGTTATCAAATCTCGGTAATACGCCACGGCCGTCGACGGCTTGTATTGGCACCGTTGCTGCCCCACTCGCTACACCAGCCGCCCGCCCGCCAGCCAGCCGCCGCCGCCGTCGCCAGGATTAACTTGACTCCCTTCTTCGGAGTGCTCACCTTGCTGTCCGCCACACGCCCGCGCGGAACTGACCGCCTCCGTCGTATTCTATTCACGGATCGCACGCATGTGTAACTTACGAGAAGCTTCACTTTCTGATTCTGCACGTTTCTCGCATGTCGGTGCATCTCATAACAACCCTTCATACCTTCGCACATCATCATCATATGCTCGTGCGCTAACTCTAGTCACTCTCAAACGCTTGTCTACTACGCACATCCATAACGCTACTACTGTACGGATGCACAGTCGGTCTTTGGCCCTCCTCCATTGGACATATGAAACAGCCCTCCCTGCCACCCCAACCCTCCACTAAGGCCCTGCGTACGTATCTGAAATCCTGAACGAGGATGCCGTAATATCACTCGCTTCGCACAACTCAACAGTCGATGGAAGGCTAGGCTGTGATGCGAAGGGCATACTGGTCACTGGATCAGGTGTCGTGTCGTGTCGTGCTGTTGACTGACTGACTGACCGACCGACTGACTGCGCCCAAATTTCGAAGTGCATACGTATGACATCGTGGCGAAGCAGTGTAGGTTGGACGTCTTTAAACCCCGAGTAGCCAACAAACCATGTTGTTCTGCAATGCTATCATTTCACAAAGCTGGCCATGCAGAGGTTTTGCACAAGCCCAAAGTCCATGTTCGGTGGATAAAAACAAAACGAGGAATGGCCAAGAAAGGTCGATATTGTCTGCCCTGGGTAAGTAGTCTGAACGACTCGGAAGAAGCTGAAGAGAGCAAAGAATCACAATATGGTATCTTCTACGATAATCGACTACAAAGTAAATCCGCCTGAACTTCAAAAAGATGCCTCTCACGAAGTAGCCCATACACTGACACCGGCATATCTGGTTCCTTCATTTCACGCCTCATCAACATCAAACCCGATGCATCTACAAAAGTCATCTGAACATAAGCCTAGTTCCGACATTACTTCGTCTCATCGAACTCAATTCATTCGTCTACCGTTCCACATCATAATGTTGCTCTCTGCATTGGCGTTGAGGTTGGGAGACTGGCCGAAAGACGAGATCGACTGTCCGCTAAAAGGGCTAGCACTTTCACTCGACGGGTCCATAATCCCATCAAACCCCATCTGACTGTCGTGCATACCCTGATGCTGCAGGCCCAAAGCGTTCATTTGCCGACACGTATCCATATCAGTATTTTGCATAGATACGTAAGCCTGGGTCGGCATCGTCATCGGCATATAGGCTGTTGTCGCGGGCATACCCTGCATCTGGGATCCCGGCATGTATCCCGGATCCATCGGTTGCAAATCCAGCGGGTTCGGCTGGATATTCGGCTTTGCATCGTTGAAAGACGACTGGTAGGCTATCGATTGATGATAAGGGCTAGCCTGCGTTGTTTGGGGGAACGAGAAGGGATCTGGGTTCTGGAAAGGCGGATGCTGGAGGTTCGGGGGGTATGGCTGCTGCGTGTTTGGGAAATGGCTAATCGGTGCTGCAGTCATGTGAAGCGTCGGCCCGGAGGGCATGTCAAGGGGAAGATCCTGGATAGGACTGATGACCGTGTCTATCCCAAGCTGGTTCGAGTTGGCTTCTACAAGACGCAGGATCGGAAGCGCGATCGATTCCATATGCTTCGCCATGTGTACCGTTAGCTTCTTCCACGTTGGGAGCGGCTTGTCGCAGAACTTGCAACGACCCCCCATGGCTTGCGTCGGTTCTTCCGCGTGGCATTGATCAACCTTTTCCCAAGTCGCATCCATGCCCCCAGCTCTCTTCATTGCTGCCTTGGTCTTAATCTTGGGCTCGGGGTATTTATGCTCCCGGACAAGATGCTGCAGAAAGTTGTCTCGTCGGTAGCACCTATGACGGCAGCCTTCGACGTCGCATGTCCACCATTCTGAACGACGATGGCCTTCATTCTCATGCCGGACCCAGTCAGCCTTCCTCTTGAACATTCTTGTATCTCTACAATCAGCCCATGTACACGTGAATGGTTGTACATCTTCGTGAACATGTTTCGTCCAATCCGACGGCTTGTGAAACTTCTTGTTCTGGAAGCATAGTTGGCATTCTAGCTCGGCGGGAAGGCGCTCGGTAGGGGGCACTGGAATATCTTGAGGGAACTTTTCAGGGTTAACAGATCCTTCCGTAGGACTGCCTTCATCATCCAAGCCCGCTGCCACATTATGATCCAGCATAACCGCCGACCCGCCCATGGCGATGCAGCGGTTTCCCGAAGGGCAGTTCGCTCCTAATCTCAGATGCTTGACCCTGGCCTCCTGCAGAAGCTTATACCTGATCTCCTGTTGACGTGCCAGACGCTGGACCAGATATGTATTCTCTGTGGCCAGATACGGATTCAACATCACTATATGCATCGCAAAGCCAGATTGATCTGAGCTGATGGTGTCGATCAGGCTTGCATTCGTCTTCATGTCATCGTCATCCAAAGGCTCCTCATCCCCTTCGCCTTCTTCATCCTCGAGCTGGGCACGGGTATCTTTGGCGAGGACAGCCACTGGAGGGCCCCCATTCTTGCGCAACAATTCGACGAGGCTAGACTGGCCCTCGGGTTGAATAGTTGAAGGGGAAGCCTTCGGAAGCTCCGACTTGCTTCGAGGGCGTCTCAGTGAGTTCCTTACACTAAGACTGCCTAAGGGGCTTTTGGGAGAAGTGATAGAGTTGGCACTGACGGAGCCTTTTCGTGAATGCGTTGCCCCAACAGAAGCGATATTGTGTCCCATGGAAACCAGAGCCATGTTGATGCTAGGCATCGGCTTCTTGCCCCAACTTGAGGTACGGGCAGGCGGGGCCAGATGGGGACCGCTATCACGTCTCGATGAGTCTTGACTTTCCTTGCTATCGCTGCGATGCAGGCTCTCGTCGTCATTACCACTGCCCTTGCGCTTCAATATCTGTGAGACACTTGGTCTCCGCACCAAACCTCGAACATTCTTGAGAAGGTTGGCAGGTCCACTGCCCTTGTCGCCACGGCTCAGCGAAAACTTCTTCAGAATGCCGCCGCTTGTGGTTCCTCCAAGGTCAAAATCATATATGCTCGGCATGCTGAGACGACGTGTTCCCCAGGTGGCAGCTCGAGACACGATAGAGCCATTATCATGGCACATTCGCTCGAATCTTGCTATTGCGTCTTGTGATGTTGGCGGTTGGTGCCTGTCAGTTGTACCATCATTGATAGGATGGATCATGGGAGCATCCTCCCAGTTGCGGCCTGAAAACAACATGCCGCGATCCAGCTCATTCAGCTCACCACCTTGGTCTGCATAGTAGGTTTGTCCGGGTTTGTGGCGGTTTACAGTGTCTCCTCCAAGAGATATACCATCGTTGGTGTTGTTGGTGAAGTTGGGTTGTTCAAGGTTCTGGATCTGTTCTGGACGGTTGTCTTCTGGGCCAACAGATAGGTCATTAAACCTGCTACTCAGCCATTGCCCAACTGCATCGTCTCGTTCTTCCGCCACACGGCGGGCGGCAAGCTCGTTGATGCTGGGGACATTTTCGGAGTGCCGATTTTCTGGATCAAGGCCCTGCTGACCATTTGACACGTTCCTTTGCCACTGGCCTGATGAGTCCCGAGTGGTAACAGGGGCGGCGTGGTTATTGTAGATGAGGTCGCCCGCAGACTGTAAATCTACGCGTACCGTTGTTGGGCTGTCCTCGAAATTACGTTCCGTGGTGCGAAGGGGAGCATGCTCATCCTCTCCCCAGTAGGATACCATAACTCGCGGGCTCGCCATGTTGACCGCTGCTGACGGCAGGCCGTCTTCGCTGGACCGACAGCTGCTGCTCTGGCTCGGTGTTAATTGGATCGAGGTCGTGCTAAAGGAAGTGAAGTTGAATGGTTTTTGGAGTGCTTGAGGCGAGATCGAATCCGATGGCCGCTCTGGGACTTGACACTTCAAGGCGCCTTTGATATCGCTTCTTGGAGAAGTTGTCTGGACAGAGGTCGTTTGCTGGGGCGTCAATGGGTACGTGGATGCTGTGCTGTTCTCGACATGTTTGAGGGGAGCGGATAAGGAGCTCCGAGTTTGATTAGAGGCCGGGTTCCCCATGAACTGAGAAATTTCGGGCTCGGCGTAGTCGAAATCAGCGCCAAAGAAGGGATCATCATCGAAATCGCTGACATCGCTCGTGTCAAATGTCACGCTAGAACCAGCAGGCGTCTCAAGGTGATGGACAATCGGAGATAGTGATTCGCCATCGATGCGCGACAGAAGAGGTGACAGGTTGGGAGAGTATGTGGAAGCCATGGCTTCAGTAGCCGAGATGAAGAATGGTATGGAAGGATATGCGGGAAGAAGCAGTGGTAGATCTTGTAGGATTATTCCCGATGTCAGATTATGAGATGTGGCTCATGATCCCAGTTGCGATGAGCGGATTAAGCAGATTAAGCACTCGAGACCGGGTCGAGAACACAGCGGCCTGATGAACGTGAGCGGATGAGGCTTGGGTCGCACGGTACCAGTGCGCATTGACAGAGGTTGAAGTTGAACTGTAAATGTGAAGATGGTTGGGGGAAGGGAGGAGAAGCGACGTGATCGATGCTGGCTGCGCAAGAGAGATAGCGCTCAGTGAGTGATGGCGCGCCCCCACTGGTACAACCGCACAGGCGACGACTGGGAGTGGAAGTGGAAGTGGAAGTGGAAGTGGAAGTGGAAGCTGCGAGGAACAGGGTTGTTGTAGGGCTCGACATGCAGCGTCGGCGTCAAGGCAGGAACTGGAGCCGGGCGCGTAGTGCAGTACCAAGCAAGCAGCTGGGATGGTGAGAAGAGAACGGGCCTCGTCGATGAACCAGCAAGTACTCGTCTAATGTGTAGCTTAGTAGGCGCAGAAGCAGACGCAGATGGGCGAAGCAAAAGCGAGAGGAGAGGTGTGCTATGGATGCGAGACGGCCTGGGCGCAGCAACAACTACGAACTTGGGACGATCGATGACTTGCTGCTGTATTATGGTACCTCGCGGTGAGAATGATGGTGGAGGTGATGGTCAGGTTACCAAAGAGGAAGAGAGGTGAGAGGGTGGTTCAGCCTAGTGTCTCGCCAGTCAACAAACTCCCAGTAGAAAGTTACCCGGCGCTTCACCCCCGCATAGCAGCAGGCAGAATACAGTAGGCGGCAATTAATACCTCGACTCTAGGCCCGACCCGAGCTGCTGCATTGCAACTCGTCGTCCTCTTCTACCTGCATCGTTGTCACGAGGTGGGGCAGGGTAGCCGAGGCGCAATCTCAACCTCAGCCCCCAGCGCCCGTGCCGTACACACACACATCTCTCTCCCTCTCTCTCCCTCTCCTTCTCTTCTCTTTCCCTCCAACATGTCAAGCAAGATTTATCTAGTAGTCGCCCCGTCGTGGCGGTGCTTGAGTTATGCTGAGTCCAAGGATATAGCCTGTGGATCATTCCCCCCTCAGCCACTCCAGGCGTTGTCCACTTCCCATGCTTCATGGTTCTTCACCTTTATTGCTTTTCGTACCTTGATTGCCACGCCGTGTCTCCACTCTACTCCGGATCAGCCTAGCACGAAGCCTTAGATCTGTTTCACCGCACGAAGATAAGGCACAATCTCACTCTTTCTCAGGTCCACCCACCCATGGAACGTCATTCTCCGTCATGTCAACTCCGTACTGTATGCTGTACTGCATATTGCTCCATGTAACATGCCGTATTTACCGTAACGTGACGCGATGTCTAGGCTACAACTCAAGCATAGTACTATCGGTATCCGATTTGCGTTAATAGGGCAAACATGTCTTGCTTGACCAATGGTAGAGAGGATCCAACACTTGGCCCTGGTCGATCGCTGGTCAACATCACCAGAAGCGCGTGCGCCAAGCAGATGCTTCGCACTCCTGCACTACAGCCGGGCGAAGCATTTGCGCCTTGACCGGATATGGTCTAAGACCAAGAGCTCTGTAATGGCCAACGAGTGTCAGGCAGCATCAAGCTTCATGACGCAACAATTGACGATGGTAGGGCTGGACCGAGGCTCGGAATTCATGCTCATCGCAGTGGGCAGATGCGGGAATTGCTGTCGACAGCCACGGACGCTGTGAGTGATCAGAATCAATTCACATACATTCCAAGATGAAAAGAGAACATGGTCGACAACGTATGCTCTGATAACAGAAGGAGACCAAGAAGACCAACACGAGGATTGGAGCTGAGACTGACGCTAAGTCTCTCCGTACCGTAACTCTGTAGTGGAATGTCAGCACGTGAGCGGATAGCATCATCTACACTAAATCCAATTCACTACCTTCGTGACCCACCAACCTTTCAACTCCAAGTCCTGCTCTCACCAACAGTTGTCGCTTCGTTCGTGTGTATGCTTCTTCTTCTTCATTACCTCAAATGGGCCTTATATGTAGCTAAACCTCTCACGTACCACATGCGATATCTTGAACACACCCTCGGGCAGTTTCAAGCCACGTACTAACGCCAACCAGCTCAACCATGTTCCAGGTTTGTAGAGCGAAATGCCAACCTGATAAAGTATATTGGCTAAGTAGTCCGCACAGCCGTCGCCAGAGGATCATCTCCATTTGCGCCTCCACAGGGCACGGTCAGTGGTTTTAACGACACAAGAGTGAGTCTTCACGACAACCCTAGAGGCCACGAGCTCAGTGGCCCGCATCCTGCTTCACGCCGATACCGAAAATCCGCCGTTTAGATTCCCTCATGATTCTGTCCTTTCTAGTGTTGACTGACATCCTCCCTGGCAGACTAGTTGAAGTCCGCGCTGCCCAACGCACCTTTGAAGGCGCCTACATTCGCACTGCCCTCGGCCAGTTCTCATTTGCACTCATCATCTTGAAGGTCTTCACGTCGGAATTCTACGCCATAGGTGCCCTTTTTGCGGTCTATGGAGTTGCCATTATGATAGTCGCGATATATCGTCGCTACGAGGGCAATCACCAGTTCTTCGATACGAAATCTGCAGACGGGATCCTTAAGCGCAAGTTCCGTACCAGTGGGAACAGCGTTGCACTGTTGACAGTGCTCAGTCTGGCTGCCTACGTGACGCTCATGGTGTTGACATGGCGTCTTGTGTCATGATGGACCAGCTCCAATATTACTACAAAGCACAAGCAGAAGTGGACGTTGAAGAGTAATCTGTGGTGTTTCTTTTAGATTTATTAACATTATCTATACCCTCGTCACCCTCGGTCAGCAGTCTATGCGAGCTTGTTCTCTACATCAAGTCCCACATCTCCGACGACGTCGCTTGGGCTCTCCGCGAGCGTCACAACCGACAAACGAGAAGAAAGAATGGAAAAGAAAGAAAGAAAGAAAGAAAGAAGGACACCAAAGCCAAATGGCTTACCATACCCCGTCCTCGACGGTGTTGACCCTAATTAACGCCCATGAATGAAACTTTTAGTAGCCGATGATACTTCCAGTTCGTGCCCAGCAGGTGGGCGGGAAAAGCGCAATGCATTATTCGCTATGCCGAAAAGCAAAGAACGACTCAGAGGTCAAGCACAGAGCCTGGATCAACTTGAATCGTCCAAAACGGAAAGAATTTGCCCCTCCAATTAAAACAAGAATTGTATCTCAGAGTCTAGCAGCAGAAAAGGCGCGGCCGTACTCCATCTGGTCGCACCGCTCGACTCACTCGTCAGAGAATACTGTCAGGAACCATATGTACTGGCAGTCAGCAGGTGCTGAGTCTGCTGACAAGTGCTATGCGACCCTCGCGATAGTTCCGTTAATCGCGTGCTCTGCGATCTTTCCAAGGTCTGAAAGCGTCGTCGTCGTTCGCTTTATTGGCTCGTGTAGTAGATACCGGGCTGATAGTTAGGAACTTGCTGCACCTGATCCGCCATCTCCAATGGCTGGATGGCGCCATGCTCGCCATATGCCCAATTTGTATACAACTCCCCGGATCCCATGTATTGGTGCGGAATGTTATGCTGCTGGTGATCCCAAGGTGCAACTGGAACAGGTTGCAGTTCTGCGTCCACTGCTAAACTTGTTGCTACATCTAAGCCTGCGACTGGAATGCCCACAGAAGGCGTGTGTACTTCGGAAAGCGCAGACGCGCGTCGTTCGAATTGTCGGTTGTGGGGGTATTGTACTCCCATCTGATGGCTACCCAAAGGCTCGGCGCCATAAGACCAGGACCGTCCAATCGGCGGGTAGTTGCCCCAGCTGGCATCATCGCGAGAGCCTGTCTCGGGATTTCCAGATGCCCAAGCTGCTGGCTGAGATGACTGATTGATCGGGGGGTACTGCCCGCTCAGGGGCGACCCCAAAGGATGCGAACGCCAGCTATCGTCAAGGTCCCTAGGCTTAGATCTTGGGCTATGATTCGACTCTGCCATCATCCAGTCGTGACCTGATTGTTCGGTGTATTTGTAGGATCGTTGCGTGCTTGAGAGCAAAGGCACTGAGCGAGCGAAACAAGCATTAGTCCATAGTCTGTAACATCTCGCGATGCATATTTACCCTTCGTTTCTCGCATGGACACTTCAGCGTTGTCAGGATGCATGGTCGAATGTGTGGTGTCGAGTACATGCTGTGATTCCAATGGACTATACGGTTGACCCGATGTGAGTTCCGTTGAATAGTCGCAAGAAGCCGTTGGTGATGAATCCGCAGATGTTGTATTTTTCGCAACCGTCGATGATGTCGAAGCGTTCTTTGCTTTCAGATCTGCAGTTGGCGCTTGGTCAACGGGGAAAAAACTACAGTCTTTCTTCAAACGAAGGCAGTTGATGCATCGTCGTTGGGCGTCAGAGTTGGATGGTATGCACCTGATCTTTCTCCTCCGACAATGGCCTTGATTCTGATTGTTAGTCACAACAACAAGCAGTTTGATATAAAGTGTCACCTGCTCACCACAAGCGACTGACGTTCGATGGTAGCCAAGTTTGTTTCTTCGTTTTTCCCCTGTCATGCCAAGCTGTGATTGAGAATGACGTAGATTATCTGGATTCGATAGTTGCAGAGGTCTGGCATGTATTGAAGGATATAGGCCTTTTGGTAACGTTTGGTCCTTGCTCGTCGAAGAGGATTCGCGCCTGTCTGCATAGCTCATAGAAGAAGGGCCTCGGGGTGCGAGACTGTATGCCGGAGCATAGCCTTGATGTGAAATGTTCACATCGCCATTGAGAGGAGCAGGAGCAGGCGGATATGGATAGGCCATGAGTGCTGTTACCGGCCCCAATCGGGGGATGGAATCCGTCCAAGTGTTGAAAGTTCCCAGGCGGCGCGGTCTCAGATCTATGTGAGGTGAAGCTACCAGGGCCATGGAACTGGTTTGGCCGTCAAAGTACCGGGCTGGTGACCGGGCAATGAAGAAAGGACTCTAATAAGCCTAGTGGTTATTGACCCAGAACCAGACGGACGTTGGGTAGCAGTGTAAGATCGGTCCGCGTAATGAAGATTCCAGAATATGGAATGCAATTTTCTGTATCTGCAAAGGGGGAGGGGGGGGGGGGTTCGGCCCCTCGGGCGGTGTTGGGCGGTAATGCGACGTCTTTGTCAAGCAATTCTGCCCTACGATCGCGGGATTGCAAGACAAAGAAGAAGTGGGCGGTTGAGCAAACGAATCCAATAGAAGAGGCAAGAGGATTATCGCTTGGTGACTGGTTTGGCTGTGCTCTGCTCCTCAGCTTCACCTCACGAGCTCCAGATCAAACGTCGGGTGAATTCGTAGCCTGGCAGATTTGTCTTTCAACAGGAGCGTTCGATGCCAGCTGTCTGGCAAAACTGCCGCGGGTGAAGTATTGTTGCTGGCTAAGAAGGGCATGGGGATTTCTTGTCAAATCGAGGCGGTTATGCCGAATATTTGAATATTGTGCCTGAAAGAGATGCTGAAAGAGATCGGCTTTTAGCGTGACCCCGATTCAAAGATTGGCGGGCGGCAGCTAAACTGCAGACCAGGGGAGGGGGTGTGTGTGTGTGAACCGATTCAGAATTCGAGGAGGCTAACGTTAAGGGCCAGTCAGTCCGATCACCACTTGTGGGTACTCTCGCCCTTGAGTTCCGACGACTAAATCAACCATAGCGAATGATCACGAACAAAAGAGCAGGTGTTGAGCGCCACCGAATGGTGAGATTGGATGAATGGAGTTGGCCGTCCGCTCACATAGTTGCACATTGTCGAACCGGTCAAAGATCGACGTTGGCGCTTGGCTGAATTATCCGTACATTCTTAGACTAGACAGTAACGTTATATTGTCTCTCTCTGTATGTGCCTGTCTGTCTCTCTAGGCGTTTCTTGGTGATTTTCGGTGGACATGACGGATCGCAAGGTCGAAGCGACCCTATCCGTTCGGCTCAGCACGCAGGGCTGCAGGTGGATCTACCAGTAATGCACATACTAGGTCTCGATTGACGACTTCCATGAACGAATGTTCTCAATCAAACAGCGCCGAGCTGTAGCATGACAGCGATGGCTGGACCTGGGGGTCCAGAAGAGAACAGACTATGTAAGTTGATGTCAAATATGATATCAAGCAGGCAAGGCAGGACACCTACAGGCTTCTCTTCCACACACAAAAAAAAGCCACCCCCCCCCCCCCCCCCCATCTAAGAAGCGCAATGCTGAAAGTGCTTGTAATATTGAATTCAAACCCAAGCCATTATGGATCAAACGCGCTCTCGAAAGCCTCGGATAGTAAGCATTGAGCCCGCTAACTCTCAGCACTTCTGGACAGAACCCGAACTTCTGCATGCATTGGTTGATACGAAAACTCCTAAACATCCATCAGCAAATATTCGCAGGGCTTTGGGTGACGGGTGGTCCCCTGTAGCAAAACGCAAATGTTTTGCAGCACCGCGCGGCGAGATGAGGGTTTGCTTATTGCGCCTGATCTGCTACTAATAAAGTCGTAGCAGTAGTGCCTGTAACGAGGTACCCTCGGCACCAAGGAAGTACCACAAGCTTCTCCACCCTTGTTTCCAAATGGCCCTTGTACTGGCGGTGAATAGTCTTAAGCAAGGTGTGCTGAGGGTAGGCAGCCAAGGAAGCAGTTACCAAGTCAACCTCCTTCGCTTGGTCATCCACTATCGATGGTAGATGAGAATACAACTTTGTCGAACAGTACCAAGAGGCTTGGAGGGCCGGCTTTCTGAGAAAGATGAGTCTTCTCAGGCAATTTCGAACACCTCCATGACCGCAGAGTTGAGTAATTAGCGACCCAGACGTTCCCAGGCTAGTGGGTTGCTATCGCTGCTGCTCTGCCCTGAGATGACTTGCGCAAATCGTCATGGAAAGTCCTCGTAGTCCTTTCATTACATCTTCCCTCTTTCATCTCACTCAGCAGTAGCTTGGAAGCAAGACCAGAAATCATCTCCACTTGCAGATCGAATAGGATGGGATCCGAGCCCCATCTCCAATCAGAAAAAGCAAATCCGTCAGACAAGGGGTCTCGGGCTAGGGACTCAGGTTTCCATCATACACTCAATCGAGCAACTGTGACTTGCTCATCCGTTTGATGCAGTCCACCCCAACTTATTTCTCTACCTCATCTGCGAGATCCTGTAACCATCATGCCCGACGAAGAGGTCACACCCTGAACTTGAGTTCAGGACCATGCCATCCAAGAGGCTGTCCTGTAGTCAAACGTTATCTGCAGGGTGCAGGAAGAAGATTATTTGGCTTCTTAGAGTCAACCAAGTGATCCTAGCGACTCTATTTGAGCTCTTTCGGAAGCAGCGGATTAGAATCGCTAGAGAGCAACTGCGCTGTTGGGAATCTGGTTAACATCCCACTATAGCAGGCCATCTGAGAATCTAGGTTCTTTTTTGAGCTTGTGAATGCTGATTCTGGTTACGATTGCTGATGCAAAGCGGTCTTGCGCGTTCGCAACTATGGCGATAACTTTCTTAGCGTTGACGCATTTCTCGGGGCAGGTCCCGAGTCTTTGTCACATCAGACAGGGGTGCATGTCCCAGTCCTACTTCAGCAGCATCGTTGGTGACATCAGCTTACTATGTAGCCTGGTGACAGTCAAGGCGGCGTCATGTCGCCGTCCACATATCAGCGAATGGATTAGACTAGACTCGATGGATGACCAAGGTGATGGCCAAGGCGAAGGAGCCAAGATCAGAGCATTGATGAACTTGGCAAACTTGCTCCGTACTGGTCAGTCGAATGGAGTATTGCCACTGAATGGGTAACTTAATCGTCCTTGTATGCAGATTCAGGCACATTCCTTGCGTGTTTCAGAAGTTACGAGATCCGTTCACGGTGCACAATCGGAGAGCACCTGGGTCCCCCCCACCAAGATGGCGTAAGTTGTCGCGAAATCCAAAACCTCAAGCTTCAGCTGCACTCTGAGGTAGGACAAGAATACCAAGACCGCCGTGTCGATCTCCGGGGCTGAGGCGTAATTCTTCTGATAAGTTCCAATTGGCACACACACAAGGCAGAGCCCAAGCTGCATCAGCCAATTCAACTCGGTGAAAGATGCTGCCGTTCAAGCTTTGAGGGCTGTCCTTGATGAACTTGGCAGAGGTTGAAAGTTACTTGGCGTAGAAGCTGGTAGCAGGGTCTTCGGAGAAATCTTAGTTGACGACGCCTAGAAAGCACGTGCCCGTTCTAGGTCCCTGGCGTCTCTTTAGCTTCCGCCTTCCGTTCCACACCCGCACCCCCACTCCGTGCTAAAAAGACAGTCCACTAAGTCTTTCCGTAGCTAGTGTGCCAGATAACTGTGACCCACGCAACTTACTTCCTTTTCAGCAAATGACGTCCAACTTACGTTAAGTAACTCGCACACTCCGCTTTGATTCGCTTCTTGGCTTTTTCCAAATTCGAAGGAAGCACCTGCTTTGCGAATCAACACCCGAAAACGTCGTCGATGCTACTCCCTTTCTGAATGATGCATGTGGCCACACCTGGCCATGCAAAAGTCTCGGCCAATTCCCAGCATCGATGCCTTCTCGTGCTGGCCTCCTCGTGTCTTATCATAGCACGAGCTTGGTCGTACGACATGGTACTCAATCATGTTGTGTGACCAGGCCCAATGCTACCTAGGCAAAGAAAGTATGGAGTTGATGGACATTGACCGCTCGCCGTCAGATACCATGATACGGTTTCATACGGTTACTTGATTTTGTGGTTTCTGTGTCTAGCACTGCGATGTGCAGTCACAGGCAATTTTCGAGATAATCTACGTCAAATTGAGTACGCTTTATTTCCACACCGAAGTGCCAGAAGTTGTCCGTCTTATAATCTCATCCATAGTCAAGTCACCCTAAGCTATTGTGAAATTCAATAGCCCTAATGCGACAGCTAGTCTACTCTAGCATAGTCTATAATATGGTTGAAAGACATAGCACTTCCAAGACAGAGCGGCATTCGCAAGCTACTTTGGGCTCTCGAAACACCGCGCACATTTTTGATGGAGTTTTGTGTGAGAGCGCTAAATCTAATCGATTAACTGCGAACCAAATTTGATCTCGGCTCGTCTTTAATGATATTGTTGACCTGCTAAAACAGTCACGGGCTTTCATGATCCCAATACTTCCCCACGCCTCATACATCAGATCTCCACCGCTGTGCCTCCATTCTCGGTGGATCTTCGAGTCGAAGGTGCTTTCGGTATCGTGGCGGTCTCTGATGGTTCTTTGTAAGCATTGAAGGAATGCCATTCATTGTGTTGGGTCAAGTCGTCTTATCATCCCTCTCAACGTCTCCGCGCTATGCAGGTTCCGGGTACACTTCCCATGGTTTAATCGTGCAGTCACCTGTTTGAGAAAACTTTCACCACCGAAATATAACTAGCGCTGATATCCAACTGTGGGTACACGCAAATGCAAGTCTTACCTCGTCTTATATCCTGCAAAGCTTTTGCTCTGCTCTTTAGACGGCTATTGCCGCGGCCCGCACCAAGCCTGTGTGTCGGTGACGAGAAAGATAGGACCGCCACATGCAGGTACGATAAACTTGGGCAATCAGCTCGTGAAACTTCCAGGATTTCCTTGTCATATCCGCCACCGCTTCACTTTTCAGGACTCTTAGTTATATGGAAAGTGAAAGAGGTTGACAAATAACATGGTGAATACGCGCGATCGAGGAAGTAGGCATTGCTTGCTTTTGGCTACACCGACCTTTCACACGAACCATGGGCTATACTTGGAGTGTCTCCTGACTATCCATCAAGTACTGACACACGCCTTTAAAAAAGACTACTTCTCTACGATAGCTGCCGACATGGGAAGAAAACATTGATATTTCAACACCTAGATAAGCTATAGGGTAGGGAGACCCACGGATACCAACCATCCGAGAGATGAAATTCTCGCGCTAAAAGGCTTGTGGTTTATCTTTCATCATCTGAGGCTTACTTAAAGAATGGAGGAAGAGGCGTGATCTGGAGAAAAAGGCCTCGGTGAGGCACGAGGATGCATGTTATTTATACGCACTGTAAGCTCGCGCGTTTACGTGCCTCTGCTGACAGTACAAATGGAACACCCCGCTATCATGAGCACTGTATTCAGCAGGGATCGGCAAACGAACTCCTCGCTTGATGGGTTCCCGACGACATCCTCGCTACTAGCTTCATCATTAACGATCAGACTGGCAGTAAGATATTTGTCTTCTAGTATTGCTGCACACTGGTGGTACTTATAAACGTACGTTGCCATCTACGTGCCTCCGATAACAGGGTTATCTAGGTCTGATGTCACCCCAGACCCATAACGCGACCCCTTTTCGCTAGCCATCCACCAACGCATGAGCTGTCATGAGCGAGCTGCAACGAGCCTGGGCAAAGTCCAAGTTAGGGTTGCCTAGTGAGACGTTCAACGAACTACATGAAGAGTTGGAGGAGGATACGGTTGGCGAACTTCCAGAGCCTGTTGATGACGACTCATCATCAGCCTCATCAGCCTCGTCAGTCTCGTCCACGGGGACTATCATTCCGTCACCCAACCAGAGGTTATTTGCGCGTCCTCAAAGGTATTCCTCTTGCTCAGATAGTAAGGACACCAACTGACATTCGCAAGCGTCGCTCGTGGCCGAACCTTGGAGCAGATTCCATGGACGACCTATTTTGAAAGAGAGCTGTACTTAAGGTCGGAAACGGACCAGGCGGTAACTTACCACGCGTATCTAATCTCACCCGCGGATAAAGGTCCCCTATTTGTCATGCATCATGGAGCTGGTTCTTCGGGGCTATCATTTGCTGTTCTGAGCTCTGAGATACGGAAACGGTTACCGAATACCGGCATACTTGCCCTTGACTGTAGGGGTCACGGTTCCACCGTGATACCGAACGAGGAAGACCTGGATCTTAGCCTAACAACTCTGTCGGAAGACCTATACTCTGTCATTCAATTGACAAAGAAGAAGATGAACTGGCACGCTCTACCACCTATCATCCTCATGGGGCATTCACTCGGTGGTGCCGTGGTAACAGACTTGGCCAAGTCGGGCAAGCTTGGCACCTCCGTCTTGGGATATGCGGTTCTAGATGTTGTCGAGGGCTCTGCTATGGATGCGTTACAAAGCATGCAGACATATCTATCCACAAGACCTCTCGGGTTTGCCACGCTCCAAGCTGGAATCGACTGGCACATCCGATCCCGCACCATCCGCAATTCCGTCTCTGCGCGTACTTCAGTGCCGGCACTCCTTGTTTTTGACGAGAACAAGGACGCTTCGCGGCCATGGAGGTGGAGGACGAATTTGGGCGCGACACAACCGTTCTGGGAAGACTGGTTTGTGGGCCTGAGCAAGAAGTTTCTAGGGGCGAGAGGAGGCAAGCTGCTACTGCTCGCGGGCACGGATCGACTTGATACGGAGTTGACTATTGGGCAGATGCAAGGTATGCGGATAATGCCAGGTCTGCGACAACCAGGATCGATATGCTGACCTCGTGACTGTAGGGAAATACGCGCTACAAGTCTTTCCAGAAGCTGGCCACTTCATTCACGAAGACCTGCCGGAGAAGACGGCGATATCGCTGGTGGACTTCTATCGCCGGAATGACAGGAGCGCAATGGTGCTGCCGCCCAAGGTTTCGGACCTGCTAAAACAGGGGAAACGAGTCTAAGCAACCTTTTCTAGACGATACTGTAGTGAGAAAGAGGAGGGAACGCGATATCCTGTTACTTTGGTGGAGGCCAAATGCTTGTCATCGCTATCATACGCTACGGTACATAGTAAACTCGGCATAACGGCCGCGAGTGACAAAGTTACAACCAAGGTAGCATCTTCAGGTCACAACCGAGCTGTGGACAGCCGCTTGGGAGAGGGTCAGGTATCATCAATTTAACCTATCCATCGTTCTTCCGGAATTGGCCTGTCATGGTTTGGGTTTAACCAGTGGAAATGTTTCTTCTGGCCGGTTTAGGCCAGCTGGCCAGCTCATAAATCTGACAGTGCCCTGGAGTGATTATTCTGAGCACAGGTCGTTGTATCCAGCGTCAGCCACAAGCGACAGTCGATAACATTTGGGGGTGAGCTCTGCGTCACGTGGTCCCGGTGTGTTGACAGTTTCTCTCTTTTATCCTTGATCCCCGGCATTGACCGAATTCAAGATGGAGAATCGCAGGCTCAAGCCGTAGAGAAATGGCCAAGCAGTCTAATGGTGTTCCTAGTTCATCCGACTGCCGAATTGCCGCTTGCCGCTTCCAGGCCTAAGCGAATGCGGAGAGGGTAGTACTGAGTACTGTGACAATCCCCGTTCTATCCTAGAGGCCTGAGCATGGTACTATCACTACCTTTGAAGTAACCTTTCTCAGGAAACAACAGCGAAGAGCACATTCTTTTTCTTATTCGTTCATACAACACCGTGCTGCACCTTCCATGTGACAGCGAGTGTTTGGTAGTACGAAGCAACCCTCATTCCTCACAGGTACAGTACCACTCTCCTCTAGTACTGTAAGTAGTGTTAAGTTAGTACGTTAGTACCGCTAGTTAAAGTTAGTACACAGGTAACCCATGATTATACCAACTGGCATAAACTAACCCACGGATCACCGATACGAAACCAATACGAATCTTCTCCAAACCTAAACCAGACCAGACCAGACCAGACCCTTGCACAAGCTATCTTGGTTGATCCATGCCATACCATACTGTACGCATCCATAATGCTAAAGCTAATCACCTGTACCGTAGTATCTTCCCGGAAATCCCCCACTAGCGGCACGAGCTTCCCCGGTCCCTGACGATTGGCAATTGGTTGCTCCCCTTGTAAGTGAAGCTCGGGAACTTGGTGACCCTAATCTGGTCTAGAACGGTTGACAGCGCTCAGTACCTGCTGACGGCTTCCCGGCCGCGGCGAGAAAGCAGTGTCGTACTACTTTACCGGGCGATGGTCCGCTGCTTTTGGTTATTTCCCATCTCTTCTTGCCCTCGCTCTCGCCCTCGCTCTCGCTCTCTTCCGTCACATACGCTCGTTTCCCTGGACTGTTCGAGAAATCATCACCATCATGAAGACCACCGCCCTCTACTCTGTTGCCCTCATGGCTGGCCTCGTTGCCGCCCAGGCTAACGAGGTCCCTAGTTGCGCTGTAGGTCATATCCCAACCGCTCCTCTGCCTGCTCCACCATTCTTCAGTCGCCCTTCGCACGAGTTGCTGGCGCAATCTCCTACAACACGCCCTCAGCGAGCAGTACTTACCAGTAGCTAACAACACCTGGCCAGGCCCCCTGCATCGACGAGTACACCAGCGGCTCTGGCATCGCCGGCTGCCGCCAGCTCGACGTCAAGTGCATCTGCAGCAACACAGACTTCCTTGACGGCGTTGCCTGCTGTCTCGAGGACAAGTGCGACGACAAGAGCAAGGACGCCGCCGTCAAGTTCGCTCAGCAGATCTGCTCCTCTTCCGGTGTCGACGTTCCCAACAAGGTCGAGTGCAAGGCTGGGGCTAAGAGCTCGGCTTCCAAGAAGAGCTCGTCCTCGACTTCTGCCGCTTCGGCCGCTTCTGCCTCCTCCGCCTCCGCCTCCTCCGCCTCTGAGTCCGCCTCCTCCGCCTCTGAGTCCGCCTCTGAGTTGGCCACCTCAGCTTCGGGTGAATCGAGCGCTTCCGAGGCGACCTCTGCTACCGATACGGCTGCCTCTGTCTCAGAGACAGCTGACAGTGGTGCCTCTGGATTCAAGGCTGTCGGCGGTATTGTCGGTGCCGCCATGGCCATGATGGCTGCTCTCTAGGGAGGGTCGTGGGATGTGAAATAAGTGGTTCGATTATCGGCGATTGATAATTTGGGAAAGAACCGGATTAGAACGCTCGAGCTAACGCTGCATATCTGTGCTTCCTCAATTTAGTTAATCTGTTAATCATTAATCTCTCAAGCCTCTCGTTCCAATAAATTGCCAAGTGAACAATAGTGTACGTTTTTCTTCGTGGCTTCCAAAGGTACGAGTTCGTTATGCTGAATCAACACGGTAAACCTCACCTCTCTAGCCAGCGCACATCAAGGCGCGAGAACGCAGCAGTTGCCAAGGTCTGGAAATCCCACCGCATCCAGCAGCAAAAGGCACTGTTCAAGCTATAGTCGACGTATGTGACTACATCTGAATCATCTCGCTAATCAACTGATGCGCTATGATCGCGATACGGTTCCCAATCGCAAAACATCCAAGCTCATGAACTGCACTCCACTCGTGTTACTCCTGTAGGTGCGAGAAGTTTGCAATCGCAAAATCAATCATGGACAAAGACGTACTCAGTAGTATACGACAACCATGCTACAGTCCCTCTGCTATTGGAGATACGTACGCCACTGATCAAGAACTTCGAGAAGCCTTCGGCGCCAACTGAAAACTGTGGAAGTTCTGCCCCACCAACGAGCGCAGCAGTTGTTAGCCGCTTATTAGCTGCATGGAACTTAGGTTAGAAGCTTCAAGCAAGAGCTGAGACCCTAACAACGTCACTGACGCTGACCTAACCCCACCACGACGGTCGCATCTCGGACCGCGAGAACTTACCGATCCTCTCTCTCCTCTCTATCCCTTCCTTCTCTGCCCTCTCTTCCCTCAAACCTTACTCTGAGACCGTAGAGAAGATTCGCGCAAAAAATGGCACCCAACACCATCATCGCCCCTTCAATCCTATCGGCCGACTTTGCCAACTTCGGCCATGACTGCGCCCAGACCATGAAGCACGGCGCCGACTGGCTTCACGTCGACATCATGTAAGATGCGAGCTGGGAGACTCGGAGGACCCGAGAAGCGCGGCTTACACGTATCGCGACAGGGACGGACACTTTGTTCCCAACATAACCTTTGGCGCTCCCGTCGTCGCCAAGATCCGAGGGCATGTCGAAAAGCCCACCGAGAACCACGGCCGAGGCACGTTTGACTGCCACATGATGATTGCCGAGGTCAGATATGCCTCCCTCCCTCCCTCTCCCTCCCTCTCTATCTCTCCCTCCCTCTCTATCTCTCCCTCCCTCTCTACCTCTCCCTCCCTCTCTATCTCTCCCTCCCCCCCTCTCTCTCATTTAGCTTCTCGACTCTTCGGTTTCAATATTGACACTGCATTTGCAGCCCAAGAAATGGGTCAAGGAGTTCAAGAAGGCCGGCTGCGATCTCTACTGCTTCCACTACGAGGCCGCCTTCTCGAGCGCCGCCGAGAATCCTGCGGACGAGACTGATCAGAAGACGAACCCCAAGGAGCTGATCCGATACATCCACGACCAAGGATTGCTTGCTGGTATCGCAATCAAGCCCGACACTTCTGTCGATGTACTATGGGAGATTCTGGAGAACCCTGAGGGGGGAGAGCGCCCCGATGTGAGTCTCGGCCAACAATAGCAGCGCTCTTATCATGCCGTTCGATGTCCTCTCGCTGACTCCCGCAGATGGTGCTCATCATGACAGTCTACCCCGGCTTCGGCGGGCAGAAGTTCATGGCATCAGAGCTACCCAAGGTCCAAGCCCTGCGAGAAAAGTACCCCGAGCTCAACATTGAGGTGGATGGAGGTCTCGGCCCAGCTACCATCGACCAGGCCGCCGACGCCGGAGCCAACGTGATCGTGGCCGGCAGCGCCGTCTTCGGCGCCAGTGATCCTTCCCAGGTGATTGAGCAGCTGCGCAAATCGGTGGATCAGAGGAACGGCCGGTAAGTAAAAGCGCGAGAGGAATGGTCGCTATTGTTGTAGACGGATGGCGAATGGATACATGGTTGATGAGATAGATCAGTAATCCGAAAGCCACCAAGCTGTAAGGAGCCAGACCGTGGTGGTGGTGATGTAGGAGATCGGTTCCGCCCGCGCGCGCGTGTCTCGAACCAGCAGAGAATCAGAGGCTGGTTTCCCGTATTTCGCATGTAGCACAGGCGTACGTACATGAGCATCATCTGTGGTTAGAATACGACTGATCTAACTTACGAGCGAGCAATCTCTCCCATGATGTAGACTAGACGTGGGGACTATGATGGACCTAAGACGTTGAGCTCATGACTGACACAAAGGTCAAGGTCGTTTCCGAATGCATGGAGTAGCAATCTGCGAGACGCGAAACATGCACGGTTCGTCGCATGCGACCCTCGCAACTCACATGCTACGGTAGTATTACTCATTTCTGCACCGGCATCCAGCCTCCCACTCGCGCCAGCAACTCCCTGCCGCCAAGTTCAGCTAACCAGCCTCCCCCACAAACCGACTTGAACGGCGCGTGGGCGTTTGACGTTTGACCACGAAACAAGCCCATCTGTCTCGCCTGTGTCCTTCACTGCCGAATCTACATGGCCGTTTGAGATTTCACCTTCTCTCTCGCGCTTCATACTCCATCCGTGACGACTCTGCCCTGCCCTGCGACCCGGATGTCTGCGCATCGAGTCCCTGATAGTAGTCTAGTCTAGCCTAGAGATCGTCAACCGCAACCTCAGACTTCTGGATCCCACCCCCTTTGATCGCCTCGCCTGCGAACCCCGCCAAGATCCTCCCAGACCACTAAAGCAAACCATGTCCAATTCTTCACCACCGCGACCGCCAGCGCTCCCTCCGCTGCCCGAACTCCAACCGCCGTCATCTCCTCGAACCCATCGCGTCCTCCGCCGTCTACAATCCGCCCATGCCCTCGGTGCCCGCGCCGCAGCCCAGACCTCGCTCATCTCCCGGCAACGCCTGCGCGAGCAGAACCGCAGCGTCTCGCCCACGCGATCATCACCCGCCGCCCCGCCTCCCATCCATGCCTCGCCTTCCTCGCCTGCCGTCGCCGTCGACGGTGACAGGACGCTGCTCGTGTCTTCGCCGCCCGTCGTCGATCGCTCGCCGAAACGTGGCCGCGCAAATAGCGACGCCACGCCGCCTCTGGTGCACCAGATGAACGTCGTCACGGCTAGTAAACGCGCTGGTGCTACGAAACCAGTCTTTTCCCACGGCCATCTGTCGCTGCAGCAGATCATACGCGAAGGTCCTACCGATGGCGACTTCAGGGGGGCCTTGGAAAGTGCGCGCTGGAAGGTTATCGACGGTGGTGTCAAGAGCGCCGAGGATGGAATGGTGAGTGAACAATCTCGTTTGCCCCATAGCTCATTGATCGCCTCGGTTACGCGACCCAACCTTTCCATGCTCACTAGATTCATAGTCCACCTTGCGCATCTACGTCTGGCTTGTCCTCCTTGACGCTCCCATCCTTTCCACCGACGACTACATCGCCCTCGTCCACCGCGGCGCCTCGCCCGCCTACTCCAAGATCCGCAACGACACATTCCGCACCCTCACCACCGATCCGCTCTTCCGCCGCCGAGTCAGCGAGGCCAGCCTCATTCGCCTTCTCAATGCCATCGCCTGGAGGCTCCACGACGCCCGCGAGGAGGCACGCCTGCAGCGCAGCAGTCGTCCCGGAAGCAGCAGAGGCGGTCCGCTACCTCCACGAGATGACAGCTTCTACACCGGGTCACAGACAAGTGCGTCCTCACCTTCCGCTTGGAGCCGCGCGCGCGCCTTGACGCTGACCACCGAGGGCTCAGATTTCGGATCTGGCGCTGCTGCCACGTCCGAACCAGGTACATACGTACAAGGCATGAATGTGTTGGCAGCTCCGTTTCTCTACGCTGCCCGCAGCGAGGCCGAAGCTTTCGTCGCATTTCATTCTTTGCTGACTCGCGAGTGTCCGGGCTATATACGCGGTGCCATGGATGGCGTCCATCGCGGACTAGCCCTCGTGGACAAGGTTCTTGCCATTGTGGACCCGAGGTTAAGCATGTATCTGACTGCGAAGGGGCTGTCGGCCGAGATCTATGCCTTTCCCTCTGTCTTGACATTGTGCGCTTGTACGCCACCCTTACCAGAAGTCTTGAGGCTGTGGGACTTTCTCTTCGCCTACGGACCGCATCTGAATATCGTCTGCATAGTGGCTCAACTCACCATTATGCGATCTCAAATTCTGCAGTCTCCTAGGTAAAGATCGCGGCCCCTCACCCCTTGAAGTGATATCCCGAGGAAAAGCTGACTAGGTCTCCAGCCCGAACAAAGTCCTGCGGTCTTTTCCCCAACTAAATGCAGATCTTGTCAAGACGGTCACAATTGGCGTTATTAAGAAGATACCCGACGACGTTTATGCCGAGATTGTCTCCCATGCTCTATAGAAAGCTCGAGGACGAAGAACGTTCGTTTCAAACTGACAGCGTTTCTTTTCGCCTCGCCCAAGTAAAACACGACGTGGGAGGGTGCAGTGGAGGTAATGCGATGAACAAGAAGAAGACGAGAGATGGAATGATTATGAATTGGGTAGGCAGCGAAGGGTCGCACGCCTTGTAATACTAATGATGCGAATACTAATAATGAACGGAAATGGTAATGGCTTGGCTTCTCGCATATGTATGAGCTGAACGCATACAAAGGACATTGCATCATATTTTCATATTTACATATTAGTTAGTACCTAATGACTTGACCTCACAAGGACGACATAACGAATGAATCAACGAAGTATGATCTATCAACTTTTTTTTCTTTCGCTTTTGGCTGTGTTAAAATCTATGAAAACAATTCCAGGGTCCCATATGTATTTGTTACCCACGATGGGCGTGCCAGCACTTGACACTATCCGCATCAACAACTCCGGTCTTTATGCAATATGTTTTGGTGAATGTATGGACATAAGAAGAAGAAGAGAGAGAGCGAAGAGAAAGAAAGGAAGAAAAAAAAAACAAGAAAAAAACAAGAAGAGCCCCCGCAGAGCAGCTAGGCGTCATTGGGGCTGTGGTGACAAGCATAATCCCTAGTCTACTCTAGTGCTCATCACCACAAAAAATGAAAGAGGTAGAAAAAGGGTGACGGACTGGCGTTCGAAGTGGACTTGGCGTGACTCAAACGCCTCTTTTTGGTTGCTAGTACCCAGCGTGGTGCTTCCGCAGATGTTGAATCTAGCGTCGAGAGAGTTGATCATGATCGTAAAGCTCAAGTTCGGTTTGAATCTTCGTAGCACATGATGGCTGGCATGAGGAAAGGTTAGTTGAAGGCATTGCTCATTCTTGGACTCCAACGAGAAGGCTCCGCTATCTGGCCGTGTTCACAATGTCTAGTATTCGTTTCGTGAAAGCGGAAATAGCGGAACGGCTAGTAAGATGGGCACCCGCCCTCGGCACGGTGGAAGGCGTTTGCGAAGAATGTCTGCATAGCATGGTAATGAAACAAGATACCGCCCAGCACAGCTGCATGCCAGAGGTTGTGGCTGCCACCGACATAGTCAAACATGCCGGGGCACCAGCGCTCGGGAACCTTGCTTGCATAAACAACGGCGCCGCAAAAGTAGACCATGACCGACTTGGTGATTGGTGCGTAAAAGTCGATGACAAAGTCGAGCCCATGTGTGAACCCTAGCTGCAGGATAGGCATGAATCCTGTCAGCGCGAGGCCGACGAAAAACGCGACTCGAGCCCAAGCCTTATCTGCGCCATTGAAGTTGGGGTGCCAAGGCATGACGACGCCTCCGATTCCGAGGAAGGCAGTTAAGCCCATGTAGATCCACCGGCTAACGGGATCGCAGTAAAAGGCCGTATACTCTGTCGTCATGATTGAGGCAGCGATCAACAATGAAATGCCGGTGTAGTCCACGCATGCGAACATCGAGATGGCACCAACGTCGGCGACGGCGTTCATGGTGTGCCAGATGCACGAGCAGACGAGGGTGACGCAGGCCATGACGAAGAAGACGGCGGCCACGAAGATGTCAGTCTTGGTGCTGAGGGAGAAGTTGGCGCTGCTTGGGTAGAAATAGAAAGCCACAGACAGCACAAGGACAAGACCGAGAGCATGAGACCAGATGTTGACCGTTTCGTTGGAGAAGTTGAAGGCTGACCATACGCACTCGAGGTAAGACTCTCTGAAGCGGTAGCCCTTTAAGATGTGAGGATTATTTCGCCAAGGCATCGGTAGGTCCTCGTAACCGATGAGACGGCGCTCCTTGGCCTGGAGGATGGCTTGCTGAATGTGCTCCTCGAGTGATAGAGCAGCTCGGATGGCTCGCCCGAAACCCTCGTTAGCTACCCTGCGGCCTTCGTCCATGAATACCTTGGAGGCGCTGGCGGCATTGGCAAACCCTTGCTCACGCAACTTGTGCGCGCGCGTCTCAAACTCGGTCAGAATGCCCTCGAGCAGGTCGACACCCACACGAGCCTTCTCATTCAAGGACTCGGCAGCCTCGAGTGTTTCATAGTAGCGAGTCTCGAGCGTCTCGACCATGATGTGGAGCCGTCGACGGCCGGCAACCAGGACCTCACCAGAAGCATGGGAGCACCGAGATCGTACAGCTTGAAGGGTTGAAAGGGCACGGGCGAAGCTTGAATCCCTGCTGAGGTCGGCACAGCTCTCGATAAAGTCAAGACGACGCTCGAGTTCTGAAAGGAAGAGATCGACTTTGAGAAGGAGACCCTCCTCCCCGTCCATGGCATGGTCGACGACGGATCGCCTCCGAGGGATGAGAAACGAGTGGCGACGGCGACGGGGCTCACCGTTGGCTTGGGTTTTCGAATCAGACGTCTTTGCTGTGGTGGACTCGTCACGGCCACCGCAGGCCGAGGTCATGGTGGTGGTGACTCGGGTCATGGTGGGAATTTCGAGGTGATTATGGCCCCAGGTGAACGAGGCGTTGTATTGGTAGTAGGGAAGGAGACAAGCACATGTAGCTCAAGTAGATCAACAGTATATATGATGCGAGCTGTATGTGGCTTGTTCAAGGGTACAACGGTTGGTAAAGAGTCCAATCGGTTTGCAGAGTGTGAGCCCTCGAATCGTCGCAAAGGGTAGATGTGGTAATGGCGGATGCGGGACTTTGCTTTGACTGATTGGCCGTAAATACAGAGGTTGCAGCACTGATGTAGAATTGTATTTTTGAGGCGAGATATGGTCGTGAAATGAAGTAAACAATAGATTGATAGGAAGGAGCGGCGCACAATGAGCGGAGATGTTCGCTATTGCTTGTTGGGAGAATGATATTAGTTAGCGGGTCAGAAATATCAAAAGGTTGGGTATTGTTGTTGTCTTATGGAGGGGACCTTGGAGGGAAATCCCGGAATGATGGCAGCTCCAGAATACCTCTTGGCAAGGTTCCGGGGCGAATCTGAGAGAGGCGACTGGCCCGCTATTGGCCCAACCAACGGAGCGAAGGCTCAATGCCCTGAGGAGCGCTCTCGGATGGGCCTTGTAAGTTACAGCGGAGAGCTCTGGAAATGGCCCCTGGAGTGGAGGGGCTTGGGAAGTCTCAACGACTGCTTGGAGCGAGCAAGAAAGCCCCAGAGCGCTCGCGGCCCGCTGGAAAGGCGTCAAGTCGCCAATCAGTGCACGGCGACTCCATCCGCCCTAGGTTCCCGTGAGATCCCAGCAACCCCCACGATTGATGCGTCTCAGTGGTATTAGCCGATCCATTTGGGAAACGATGACGAGCTGCGGTTGGCCCATGTGTCCGCATTTGCGGTCTCTTCGGGGCCTTAAGCGAACCGGCGATCCCTGCGCCTTTGAACTGTAAGATTGGACGTTGGGTGGGCATGGCTGGTACATGTGGTGGAGAAGAGGCCAGCGCCCAATAGCCGGGTCAGAATGTTCCGTTCCGCAGCCATAGCGAGTTCCGCGATCTTGAAGTGAAGCTTCGAAGCTTGAAGCTTGCAGCCTCACCGTCAGCCATCATCATCAGCTACCATCTGCACCTCATCCGCGACCATTCCCGCTGCTGTGCGGCGCATCAACGACTATGGCGATCGACAACATCGTGACCGAGCCTAACCTGGTGACCGTTCTGCAAATCTCTGACCAGGCGCGCGAACAAGCTCATGCTCTCGTTGATCTCGTCGACCAGGCCAGTCAGGATTCCTCCCCACATACGCAAGCCAGCATCGCCAAGCAGCAGAAGCTTCTCTTCACCAACATCTCTCATCTGCGGGGACTCCACCGCGACGCCTGCTTCTCCGCGCGAGAGACAAAGACGGAGACGGCAGAGGCGCGACAAGAAGTCGACCGCCTGCATCTACAACTCCAGAATTTGTGTTACGAGCAGCGACACTTGCAGGGCGAGATCTCTGCGTGTGAATCATATGAGTAGGTCTATTATGTCGCAGAACGCTGAAACAGGAATGCGACCATGTGCTAATTGCGAGACAGTCACAAATACCAGCAACTGCCTCTGATCCCGGCAGAACAGTTTCTCGCGCAACATCCCGAACATCAAAATGACGACGAAAACACGCTGATGGTCGCGCGCATTGACCACGAGCGTGCCGAACGCGAGGCTTTGGAGCAGCAGCGACAAGAGTTGCTGAAGCGTAAGCAGAAGCTAATTGCGGACAACAAGCGAAGGAAGGACGATTTGGCCAACTTGGACAAGGACCTGGAGAAATTTATCGACGTGAGTTCGCTTCACCAAATTTGTGATGAGAGATTGACAAATGATAAGGCGGCAAAACCTATACAGGCATTATTCGAGAAGGCGCCCTAAGACGACTAAGCGACTCTTTGCAGGTTGGATACAGCCTCAGTTTTCGTACAAGGAACATCTTCCCAAGAAAACCATAGACCGGACTCGACTTCCACCAAGAAGTCACTACAGCTTCGGAACCTCCGTTCGGCCAGATGATGCGATTTTGGCAAATTTGAAAGCGCGATCACATACTGCATTTTAGCGGCGCAACTCTGGTAAAGGTGTCCGGCGAAAATGAATAAAGGGATAGTAAAGCGAAGGTTTGTCCATGATGGCAACCCGAAACACTGTGATACCCATTTGCAATCTGAGAACAAAGATGAGTTATAAACAAAGGATTTTCTTGTTCAGACGTTCTCCATCTTCAAGCTGAAGGTAGCATCGCAGGCAAGGGGGCAAGGCTTCAAAGTAAAACCCAAGGGGTTATCAAGAGTGGCCTGCCTTGGTGTGAGGGGAGGTGCCCTTGTTGGCCCACGATGCCTAGCTGGAAGGTATTATCGCTATTAGCTTCTTTGGCAAGGCAGTCTATCATTCGTGATTCGATCGCGGAGAGTCTCTGTGGTTCTTTTCCGCAAATACGTTCACATATTCATGCTTCCCCGAAGTCCAGATATTGACAATGAACTCACTTGACTGGATGTCTCTGCATGGCGCCCGACTCTTTCCAGACAACGCTTTGTTCAGTTTCTTCGCCAACTACAAGCGGTGCCTATCAGTGATCATAACTTAGACTTGAGCCAGGGTCTAACATCTACTCTAGCGTAGTCTAGACTAAACTAATAAGATGTCCCACAGCTTGTCTTTCAAAAGCCCAATCAACGACCAGCGATTATTGGCATCTTAGCAACGTTAGAGGGTGGGCGACAGAAACATCCCTCCCCCCAAAGAAGATGGATGTCTTCAAAACTAACACTAGCAGCAAAATGCCTACAAGCTAAAACACCACGTTGCGGCAGTTGCACCAGTAAAGTCAACGCGTGGGCCGTGTAGGCCATTCGATTGACGAGGTCTACAATGTCGTCCACCAGCCGTCTCGGCCATCACGCTGACGAACCCGCCGCGACACGGTCCAGTGAAATGCTTCTGCGGATAAACGTTGTCCGTATCTGACGATCGAAGTGGTTCAAGTTCGATGTTCCAGCGTCGTCGTGCAGTCGGCATAGCGGCACAGCGAGCGTGACCTCTCTTGCCATTATCGCGGTGACCGCAACTTGCTTTGGATGATCACGAGCGATGAGATGAGATGATATTGGAGAGACAGGGTGCGACGATCTTGACGGTGCGTTTGATAACAGAGCGTCGTGTAAGTGAAGTAGTAGAAACTAGAAACATACAGGGGACAAGGTCAGGGATGTATGATATGATTCAAAGAGAGACCACGGCGACATCAACCCGGATTGCGGTATGAAGCTGCTGCGCCATTCACTTACCAAACATCCGTAATCTGTTGGAAAATCCCCACGGCGAACTGCTACAGATAGGACGGGCGTATTTTTCCTTCGGGTGCATCTGCGTAGCATATAGCGACGTTGCGTCAGGTTAGGATGGATTGGACGTTTGCTTCAACTCCACGTGGGGTGCTGCGAGGAAGCTAACGGGAAGCCCAGTTTTTGCTGGAGCACCGATGTACCATGCACCCTGACTTTGACGGGTCCATGACTAGGGCGGCCAATCCCATCTAAGTAACCAGCAGATGATTTGGTCGACGACCTGGGTAGGGAGCGAGGAGGCTAGATGAGTGCGAAAATTCGATGCGAAAATCTTCGAAAGCGGGAGGTGGGTGAGCACATACGTAAACCTCTTGTGACGACATGTTGGCGTCTGTACACGCTGCTGTGGTCGAACATCCACGGATAACCTCCAACGTTGCCAGAGCTGTCCGGGGGAAGAGATGCACGCGATGCACGAGATGCACGAGATGCTCGAAATCTGCGGTTTATGGAAGTCAGGCGGGCAGGACTAAGAGGAAAGTGTTCTCCCCTTGATGCCATAAATCTCAGGAATAAATAACATCCACCTGGGTGGGTGCGCCTTGATTTAGTTACAGTAGTTAGTTGCTATCAAGAGAGCTTCTTCGGGCCAGATCCCGAACTCACACCCGTCTCTCTGGCACCACCCGAGAGGCAGCCTGCGCATTGTCGACGTCTGCAAGAGCTTGCAACATGCTCACGGGAGCGTTGTACGACCCAACGAGCGTCTTGACGACGCTTGCCAAGCCGCGACAAACAGGGGAGGGCGGGGATTCAGCCAGCTTGATCTGTCCACAAGGCCGGCTTGCTTTTACTTGATATGGGTTCGCGCATCCACGGACCCTGCACATCCTCACTTCTGGATGAACCAATGGTATTCCAACATCTCGGCTGCTGGCATCATGGTCGCTGGGGAATGGGCATGACGGGGCGATCTGCCGTCGAGCTTTTCTCTAAAGAGTCAAGCTGGTCAAGGAAAGGACAAGCTACGTCTTATAACCGCCCAGGGTCCAAGTCAACATCGAGTCGCCTTTTCAGACTTAAGAGAGCGAGGCACGCGCTATCATGATAAACGACTGCGCTAACATACAACTGCGCAGCTGCCATGGAAGCCATATCTAACTGTCGGTTTTAGATCAATGCACTTCCCCCCCTCATCTATACTCTTCCGAACCAGCTAGTGCTCTGCGAAGCATGTGTCGACTCGTGTGAAAGCCATCTGTGCGGTCATGCCACGCGAAGAAGCGGTCATCGTACCTACACCGTCCCCTGCCCATCCCCGAATCTTGTTGTAAGTCGCAGTTTTCGAGTGTCTCTGATACCACACCCGGGCGGAGCATCGATGATGCTCTTGACTGTGCACACGTTCGTCGCCCACTTGCCTGTATTCGTTTCCAGATCGAACAAGTGGGCAACATCATCCTCTTGACTACGGCCTGCTACGCTCTAGATCAGTAGAGTCACCCCTGAGCCCGATGTAAATGGATGGTGCATTTGCCTCGAGTTAAGGTACTAGGCGTTGCACTCCAACGTTAGTAACTTGGAGAAATCCGTGCACCTCAACTACACCCTCGGCGCTCTCACTGGCCATCCCTCTTATCCTCGACCGTCTATAAGTCGTCTTTAGGCCGATGATCGTTGTTGTGCTCCAGCCTCCAACTCATCCAAGTACAGGCTTCGATTCTTCTTCACTCCCAGCTCAAATCCACACCCCCTTCCTGCCCTACCTCAGTCTCCGGTTTTCATACTGCTCCTTCTCCTCCTTCTTCGTCACCCTCTTACGGCTTCTATCTCGTCCTTTTCCCTCAACTTTTTCCTGCTCGACTATTAGACTCCTAGAGCTGCTCATTATCTTCAACAAGAAACTTCCTTGACATCGCGGATGCCAACGTTTCGGGGTTTATACCTAGCGGTGGCTCTCTCCTTACCCCCCTATCGCAATCTGACTCACCTTCTCCCTCCGTATTCCTAACCTCTCATACCTTTCATTGGGTAGACACGATCTTGCGCCGACTACCACCAATGTCTGCCTTCACCTGGTGCGCTCGACGCGCTGGCGGCTTGAGCAGTATCGCTCTTATTGCTCTCTGTTACTGGGTTCTATCGCACGAATACATGCGCCAACAGCATCGATACAAGAGCCAACAGTCGAACAACGCATCGTACTACTCGCACACCACAACCACAGGCGCCGGCATCTGGAAAGTTGTTTTTGCCTACTACTGCATATTCATCCATGTCCTCGTCTGTTTCTTCCCAGTCCGTGCTTGCTGGACCGTCTGGTCCTTAACTCGCTCGCTCAAGAAGTCGGCGCACAGCAACTCGTTGCTCGATCTAAAGAAACTCTCGACGCGCCGTGCCTCATACACGTCGTCTTCAAGCTCTGAGACTCTAGTCTCGGGTCCTAATGCTGCCACTTCTTCCACAACAAGCGAGTTTGGCGACGTTGACCCGGAGTGTTACACGGATAGCACCACGCCGGCCATGGATCGTGTCATCCATGCCGTTGTGATCCCCAATTACAAGGAGGAGCTTGACACGCTCAAGGAGACACTTGATGTTCTGGCATCTCATGATCGAGCGCGAGATTGTTATGATGTAAGTCAAGATTCCTACCACTTTGGCAGTTGAGAACACTCAATGGCAAGTGTACGTTGAGAAACAATACGCTTTCTTCTATTTCCTAATCTTGACTAACACCCGCTCTGTTAGATCTATCTCGCAATGGAACAGCGCGAAGTGGACGCTGAAACCAAAGCTCTCGGACTTATTCAGGAGTTCGTAAAGAAGTTCCGCTCGATAGACTTCACTCTTCATCCTTCAGACATACCTGGAGAGGCTGCCGGTAAAGGAAGCAACATGGCTTGGGCTGCTCGCAAGTTAAGCGCGAAGTATCCTAAGGGCGTTCGCAAGGACGTGATTGTCACCGGTCTTGACTGTAAGCTTCCCCCTTTGCAGCTGTTTATTGTGCTATCACTTTACAAATCCCCTCTCAAGTATTTTGACTGACTTATTATTTAGCCGATAGCCACGTCTCCAGCGACTACTTTATCATCCTTGCGAATATGCATCTGTCGTATCCCGAGACCGCCTGCACTACATCTTACTCGTCGCCTGTCATCTTTGATCGTAACGCTCACGCAGTTCCAGCCCTTGTTCGTGTCGCAGACATCCTGTGGTGCGCTGCTGGCATGTCTGGCTTGTACCCGGGATCCTCGATCGCTCCACCTACCTCGGTATATTCTCTACCACTTGATCTCATCGACCGCGTAGGCGGCTGGGATTGCGATAGCGAGGCTATTGGCGAGGACCTGCACATGTACATCAAGTGCTTCTTTGCGCTCAACGGCAATTTGACCACCCGTGTCATCAATAGTCCCATCAGCCAGAGTAACGTTACTGGAGGAGGAGCACCTGGTGCGCGTGGTACATTTGCGGATATCCAAGCACGCTACAAGCAAGCTCTCCGTCACATGTGGGGTGCTTTAGATACTGGTTTCACGATTCGCAAGTTTGTCGAGATGTGGATGGAGCGCAAGCATACTTCCCGCGCCTACCAGCCTCTACACTGCACAATCGGCGAAACCGGTGATCTTTATATTCCCGACAGCCAGCTTGGTGGAGGCGACTCGGAGGTGCGTCAACATCATGGCATATATTCCGATATTACTCAGGATACGATCAGCGAACCTCACTGGGAACACGTCTTTTACATGCTGCACCGTATATTTGAAGCGCATTTCCTCCCGGTGCACATGGCGATTCTCGTACTTGCCTCGACACTTTACGTCAAACTTGCAGAAGGCAGCGAGGACCCGCAAAACTTGAACTGGATCTTCGCCGGCTCTAATCTCATTCGAATCCTCGGCTTCTTCCTGATTGGTTGCTACATGGTCTTGTACGAAAGCTTCCATCGTGTGGGCGTTGCGTCGCGCGAGCGGGAGATGGTCAAGGCAGGCCTCGCTGACGGCATGGACTTCTCCCGTCGAACTTTGCGCAAGAATTGGGCCGACTACCTTTCTATCCCCCTCGTAGCTCCTCTGTACGGTACCATTCCCAGCGCTCAAGCGTTGATCTGCCAGCTTTGGAGCCAGGATCTAGTCTATACGGTCAGCAAGAAGGCGGTCCGACGACAACCAGGCGCTACAAAAGCAGACGACATGGCCTGAACCGGCCACGATAACGAAGAAGAAGAAGAATACCTAATGATCGAACGAGCCGTATTTACGAACGAATCTATGTTCAATGTTGGTTGGGCTCACACGCGAACCTTGGCATAATGAGGCATCCGCCATGCCGGTACCCGTTGGAAGATGTGACTTTTTCGGCCTCAAGAAGGCAACATGCATCGACTTGAACTAGAGCGATGCTTCTGCAGTATTCCATAACACTCAGGCCGGCAATGGACGGGGCAGTCTGTAGGAAATGATGGATTCACCATTGGTAGATAGACCTTGGATAATACAATTTAATGACGACCAAACAATGATCGACCTACCGATTCTACCGTATGGAACAAACACCAATACCGCAGCAGTACAAAACCTTAGCCTAACTCTCAGCCTGGAAGCCGTTGCAGATTCTTTCGCGTTCCGCGCTCGAATCATTCGCCGTTTGGCCGAGCGCCTGCAATTCTGCCGCCGCGTCGGCGCTGTGGTGGGGCCACTGGTTGCTCCGACAGCAACGGATCCGTTAAAGATAAGTTTCTTATCTAGGACCTTGATTGGCTACGACGGCTTTTCTAGCGGGGGCGCCTCGTCAGGGCCCAGAAAAAAAATTCGAAGCTGTCGAGATGCTTCTTTAGTTCTGGCTTTCTTTTCCTACTTGTAGTGAGCTCAGTATCTTGTAATTTCAACTCTACATCACCCTCTCTCTCCCTCTTTCAATCACGAAACATCACAACTCTCTCTATACCCCCTTTCTCTATCCCAACACTCAAACGCCCTCAAGATGTCTGCTGTTCCCGGTCCCGTCTACGGACTTGAGGTCCCTCCTGGCGAGATCCTCATCCCCGCCTCCATGGAGTTCCCTGCGTCGGTATGTTCTGTCGCCAGGCTCGCGGACTGCTACCACTAGAATGGTTTTGCTTTCGTGGCTCAACTATCAATTGATGCTCTCCAAGAGCCGCTATACCTTTCTGCGCAGTCAGTTTGCTAACCGTTGCTGTAGTTCCGCATCACTATGGCTGCCGTCGACCCTACTGAGGAGCCCGAGGCTGATGAGGAGGGCAACATCCCCACTATCCCTCGCTCTACTCTCCGCATCGTCAAGCGTGCCTTCCCTGGTCTCGAAGACGAGGACGACGAGGTTGACGACGAATACATGAAGGCTCTCCTGGCCGCCTCTGATGAGGATGACGAGGATGATGATGAGGATGAGCCCAACGGTGGCCCCAGCGACCCTGTCAAGTCAAAGAAGCAGAAGCAGGCGGCTGCCATCAAGAAGCTCATCGAGGCTACCCAGGCTGACGAGGACGAGGATATGGAGGATGCCAAGCCCGCCGGCAAGAAGAGCAAGGGTAAGGCCAAGGCCAAGGTCGTCGAGGAGGAGGAGGAGGAGGAGGACGATGAGGATGACGAGGATGATGAGGAAGACTCTGATGACGACAGTGAGGGAGGTGATCTTGAGAACTTCGTCATCTGCACTCTCGACACTGAGCGCGTAAGTATTAAACCATACACCCATGCCGCATATACTTGCACAAGCTGACACCCCATTCAGAACTACCAGCAGCCCCTTGACATCACCGTCAACCACGGTGAGAAGGTCTTCTTCGTTGTTACGGGTACTCACACCATTTACCTCACCGGTAACTACGTCATGGACGACGAGGAGGATGATGAGGACGAGGATGAGGACGACTACGATCTCTCCCCCGATGAGCTTGACTACGCCATGGGCGAGGACATGAGCGACGATGAGAGCGACGACCTTGACGACGTCGAGAACCCCCGTGTCACTGAGGTCGAGTCTGACGAGGAGGCCCCCAAGTTGGTTCCCGTCAAGAAGGGCAAGAACAAGCGCGCCGCTGAGGAGGCGGTCGAGGGCCTCGATGCGCTCATCAAGGCCGATGACGAGAAGCTCTCCAAGAAGCAGCAGAAGAAGCTCAAGAACAACAAGGGCGAGGCTATCGCTGCCGAGGATGCCAAGAAGGACGCTAAGAAGGTTCAGTTTGCCAAGAACCTCGAGCAGGGACCCACCGGCTCAACCGAGAAGGCTAAGCAGACTGGCAAGGCCGCCACCGGTGTCAAGGTTATCCAGGGTGTCACGGTTGACGACCGAACCGCTGGTAACGGCCGCAGCGTCAAGAACGGCGACACCGTCGGCGTCCGCTACATTGGCAAGCTCGCCAACGGCCAGGTGTTTGATGGTGAGTAACGTGACGACCGAGATGGGTGAAAGTAGTATGCTAACATCAACTTGTAGCCAACAAGAAGGGCAAGCCTTTCTCCTTCAAGGTCGGTAAGGGCCAGGTCATCAAGGGCTGGGACGTCGGTGTTGTCGGCATGGCCATTGGCGGCGAGCGTCGTCTGACCATCCCCGCCCACCTCGCCTACGGCTCCCGAGGCATGCCCGGCATCCCCGCCAACAGCACGCTCATCTTCGACGTCAAGCTCCTCGAGATCAAGTAATCGAATCAATTGCAATTCTCGATTGCTATATAGAACGCCACGGCTTCACAAGCGGCGTGTAATTATACCCTAGGAGTGATCGCCTGTATTTGCTGGGCCGAAACGTTTAAGAGAAGAGGGCAATGATGATATTCTGGGTTGCTGGTTCCGCACATTTACTGCGGAACCTCCGCATGCAGGGACGAGGAGCCCTGGCCCCGCAACCCTTCTGTTGAGGTCTCTATAGCTTTAGATGAGGGTAGCAGCGACCTGAGACGCAGTTGGGCCAAAGTAGTGGGATAAGGACGAGGACCTGCGTTGCTTGGTATGGCGTACGAAAAGGGTTCTTTCTGTTTTGTTTTTACCCCGTCAGAGGCTTCTGGCAATTGCGACGAATGTGTTTCCCAAGGTTCTTTTGCAGTTAAAATGGGATTTGCATCTTGATAGAAAGATCAACAAATACAAGTCTTCCTTTGTTCTAATCGCCTGTCGCCATCGTGTCTTCTGTTACTGTACGAGAAGGGACTAGTGGTGATTAACGTTACTTGCCCTTCTCGTTTGGAAAGCCCATACATGCTTTCTTGAGTTGAGGGGAAGGTACGCTGCTGCTGCTGCTGCTGCTGCTGCTGCTGCTGCTGCTGCTGCTGCTGCTGCTGCTGCTGCTGTCAGATGGTGTACCAGAACTCTCTGTCCGCCTGGCGAGACGAATCCTCCACCTTGATCTTAACAGCTTCATCATATCCAGCCAGGTTTACAGAATCAGCTTCTTTCATCGTGCCGTGTACTTCTACGGCCGATATTCTTTCTTTTGTTTTTAGGTTTCTAATTATTACTTTTCTTTATTTTCTGAGAACTCACCATACTCTCTCATCCCAACCCATCACCATCATCCATGCAGCACTAGTCCCTCGTTTGGCCTGCAGTCTCGAGACGCAATGGCGCCCCTTCTATTTCATCGCCGTAACCAGCCATCTCGAGCGTTCTCCGTGGATTCGTTTCGGCACACAAATACACCATCAGAAAATCTGCCCAAAAATGATGATGTCAAACCTTCTCGGCCCCTTTTGACACTTCGGAAGAGCAGTTCAAGAGCATGGTCTGACCTTCGTGGTGCCTTCAAGGCTATTGGGAGGAGTACATTAGGTAACGCGACGCCAGTTGAGCCGTTTTCTTAATTTTCTCCGAGTTAACCTTTGGCAGGATCGTACGATTCAGCTACTCTGAGCCTACTTCCGAGCCAATCTTCGCCCAAACTGCCCAAGGGTGAACCCGCTACCCAAGAAGTTGAGGTGGCTCCTAGCTTGGAGTTTCCCGAGACGAGATATGTTGGGTTGAAAAGTCCCATGGAAGCTATGACCCTGTATCAAGAGCCCTGCACGTCCAACATCACCTTGATTCACCAAAAGCCAGCAGCCAGTGTTCACTCGGTGCCTCTCAGCGAGCTGGTTTCTTCCGTCTCATCGGGAGAGAGTAGCAGAATATCAAATGCTGCGGAGAGCTCCACCAGAAGAACATCCGCGGAATCTAGACTCTCAACTGTAACCAAAGATTCACCAAGCAGACAGCTAAGTCGGAGAAATCCATGGTCAAGGTCCAGTCCTGAAGGACGGGCTCTGGACACCATCGATGAACGTACCGACAAGTTCACACAGCCGCAACCTACTGTCGTAACGGTCGAGCGAGCATCGGCAGCAAAGATATATATAGAGACGCGTTTTAACGAGCTGTGGCACAGAGTCAGCCAGAGGGAAGTGCGCCGCCATTACCTCGAGTCTCAGCTTCGTTGCAGTCCCCACCTCACAAATGAACAAGAGATGATAGTTCGAGCTGCTTTTGCAGCCCAGGAGACATGGCACTTGCGAGAAACACGGGTAATTAAAGTGCAAGAACTTGCTTCGAAATCGAGGCGAGGCGAGTCATCTCTGCTAGGTGACTTTGAGCCTATCAAAGTCCTTGGCAAAGGGAGTTTTGGTGTAGTCAGACTGGTGAGGGAGAGGTATATCCCCGGGTGTACCTTTTCAAGGCAGCTTTATGCAATGAAGGTGATCCGGAAATCAGAGATGCTTCGAAGTAGCCAAGAAGGCCATCTACGTGCTGAGAGAGACTTTCTTGTTGCAACTGAGGGATCCAGGTGGTAAGTGCCAACAATACTAATCGTCCCCACCTGTATCTACCGAACTAATCTCTCTCATTCAGGGTTGTGCCACTTATTTCAAGCTTTCAAGACCCTATGAACTTATACCTCGTTATGGAATACATGCCTGGTGGCGACTTTTTGGCCCTTCTCATTCGGCACAGCACACTCTTCGAGCCCGTGACCCGCTTCTACATAGCCGAAATGATCTTGGCAGTTGAGGAGGCACATCGCTACAACTTCATTCACCGCGATATCAAACCAGACAATTTTCTCATCTCCGCATCTGGCCATCTCAAGATATCGGATTTCGGCTTGGCATTTGATGGCCACTGGTCTCATGACGCGACGTACTACAATTGCCATCGATATTCCCTAGTCCAAAAATATGGACTCTCAATCCACGGGGATGAAGATGGAACGGAAGAACAAGGTGGTATTACGAAAAACTTCGAAAAGTACAAGCGACTACTGGAAGGGTTCGAGAGGCATGGTAACGGCCATCTATCCCGGGCGGGAGACCTCGAGAGTCTCATCGCATAGAGAAACCGGTATGGCATTCGCAGCACATCAAATTCCGTAGTCGGAACCAGCCAGTACATGGCTCCAGAAGTTGTTCAGGGGCACAGTTACGATGGAAGATGCGATTGGTAGAGCATCGGCGTCATTCTGTATGAGTGCCTCTATGGGTATACCCCTTTCTTCTCAGAGCAGGGACGGAAGCAAACGAAGCAGAATATTTTGGTAAGTAATCAGGATATGCTTTTTGTTTCTACGGGGGGGATTTGAGACTCATCTGGTACCAGGACTACAAGGAACACTTCTACTTTCCTCAAATTCCCAACACTAGTCTAAAGTGCAAAGACCTCATTTATCGCCTACTTCAAGAGAAGGACCAACGACTCTGCTCGAAGAGGTATGCCGTTAAAGACCAGCTAAATGCTAAAGGTTCGCAAGTGGCAGAATATTGCAGCCGACATGTTTTCCCGGACGATGCAGAAGACATAAAGGCGCATCGCTGGTTCAGAAACATTCCATGGGATCGGCTACATACGGTAACTCCGCCATTCGTCCCTCACATTCACAGTGCGGATGATACTCGTTACTTTGATGAGTCTGAACCGACGAACAATTGGTCAGAAACCACAATGACAGGCGCGTGCCTGACCTCCGAAGAAGTAAGGGAAGTATTGTTGAATTTTGAACCGGCAGTACAAGATATGGCAGCTGGGCTGGTGAAGTTGCCATTCGATTCGACTAGACTTTGCAAGATTGATCAAGAAATTGAGACGTCGTATAAACTAACCCCGGATGAAAAGGTTATGATGAAAGAGTTCGTGAGGCTATATGGGCAGAAAGAACCCAAACGAGCTCGCGACTTGTTGCTACAGGATAAGACCACAAGGCAAACGGTGATGGATATTCGAAAGGAGACTGCTTTCATGGGCTATACTTGGCGGAGGATGCGGCCGGGAGGTTACACTGCTAAGATCAAGTATGCTTAGACACTGGCCTACCCGAACATGAGGAATGAAGACCGGGACCTCAGTAGCGACATTGGTATCTGTGGCCTAGAAGAGTCACGGCACAAGTGGTGGGATTGGAGGACACAGGCAAACGTTTACTTTGATAGACATTATTATTACCCAATAGACATTAAATTATGTTTACCGTCCTGCTAATATTGTAGCAATTTTCTTCTCGGTCTCTCTTCCTTTTGCGAAGATTGTTGTTTCTCACCGCTACCAGTAATGAGGAAATCGGAGTTTACTGCTTCTTTAGGAGGTACGTTGATTCACCTTCGGCTTCTTGGTAGGCCAATGCCACTTGGTCACCTGACGCTACAGCTTTTGCGTTGCGAATCTCCCACTCAAACTCCTTCAGGCCTCGAATCTCCCATGAAAAGAAGAGCAATGAGAGAAGGCCGTCAATGACGCCCGCTGTTAATCCAAGACTGCAGATGAGCATGAGAATGAAGGCGACGTAGTTGGCCGGGCTAAACCACACGGCAACGAGGCATCCGATGGAAGTAACGATGGCGACGAAGAAGTGAGCGCCTCGCCAGTAGCGCTGACGAATCTCGCGGTCGGCATACTTGTGCGTCATGGCGAGGATCTCGTCGTAGACTGACAGGGGAAGGGATTCGTCACTCGTGCGGGGAGAGCAAAGTTGGGCATCTGGATCTGACGAGTGTGTCACTTCTACCGAGTGAACGCTGCTTGCTGCGCTGCTGGGCGCCAGGTATGCACCAGTCTGAAGGGCGGTAGATGGGGTCAAGGAGCGGGATGCGATGGAGGATGAGGATGCGATGGAGTGGCGGGTCAAGGTGGTTCGGACGGCGAAATGATCGGAGAGCGAGACGTTTAGTGTGGGATGACGCTCGGTGAGGGCGACGGCAGCGCTCTTGACAACCCAGCCGGAAGAAGGTTCTTGGTCATCCGGGTCAACGCCTGTAGAAGCGAAGATGTAGTCGAGACGTTTGCCTCGGGGATCGATAGCATCGCCAGGCACGTTGCAAGGCTTGCCGGCCTTGAGGAGGTTCTGCTGGTTCTTGGTCCAGCGCCAAGTATTGTAGACGGAGTCGCTGGTGGCGCCGTTCTCCAAGAGGTTGAAGTCAGCGGTAGGAATTGGGCGATGACGGGCCTCTTCAGCAGGATGGTGAGCTGGGCCGAGGGCGCTGTCCGGGTGGAGCACACGCCATACGTCACGAACAGGGGCGTGAGCAGTAATGAGGCGGTGGGCGAGCGAGAGAGGAAGCATGTTAAAGTCGCCCATTGCTACTGTCAAATGGCCTCTCTCGGCAGCACCGCGGAGAAGTTTGGACATTTCCCAGGCTTGGGCGGTGCGGTGGCAGATGTAGGAGTCATGGGGTTCCTTTTCATAGGGAGCGTGCGTCTATATGACTTGTGAGTGCCTATGACCGGAGTTGACGACGAGCAACTAACGTGAGTATTGAACACCTCAATGACATCCTTTCTTCCCGGGCCATAACGAATCTTGGCACAGGCGATGCCCTTTCCCACATACCAATCGCCTCTCCAAAAAGCAGTAGGTCGGCCGTTGAGCGGGTACTTGAACATGGAACTCTCCTCGATGGGCCAACGACTCAATATGGCCAGGCCACCACCAAAGGCGCCACTGTGGTAGAACTTACCATAGGGCAGAATCTGTCGAGCATGGTGACGGATAGCCCGGTAATCCTCCTGCGTCCAGCACTCCTGCAGCGCAACGACGTGTGGCGCTGGCGCGAGGATGGCAAGCTGGCGACCTATCTCGTCCAGGCGGGCGGCGCGCAGGGCTGAGATGTGGAGGAGACCCCAGCAGTTGAGGGTCAGGAGGTGCAGATCAGTCGGTATGGGATTGGCTTCGTCTTGGGGGACGAGGACGGTCCTCGAGCTGCTCGGGGGTTCAGCATTGCGGGGAGGGCTTGTTACGGCTACGGCCATGGCAAGACGTGGAGGATAGAGGGAGAGAGGTAGGTTGGCGACGAAGCGCCGTGGGAGGAATGAAGTTGCGATTGTGATGTGTGGTAAGAGTGAGAGTTGAGGTAGTCGCGATGGGATGGAAATTGCGGTTGCCTACCCCTGTAAGTCCCCGGCCGTGGCTTCCTCCGTCAATGCACTACAGTAGACTTACAGTACAGTAGTCTAGCTCGGCAAGGGTGGGGCCGTTGTCTCCGGCAGCTGTATGGAGCTTGAGCCCCCAGGATGAGTTACAGGGCATTGCAAGTAATAACTACTCTGATGAATAAGTTGCAAGCCGTAACGAGCACTTGGTCTCACTACTTATTGATTCATATAATAATTTGTTGCAATGACAACACATTGTGTACAGCGCACTATCGTCCCTATTCTATCTGTACATGTATATATATATATATATCTATCCATCTCGGCTGACTCATTGAGACGCAGGGTAGCTAGCCAGCCCGTTATAACTCCCATGCTGCTCCGGAGAACACAGCCTACCAGGTTAGACCTCATTTCTAGACTAATAAGTCTAGATGCACAACAAGCGACTTCGCAGAAACGTACTCTCCCTCTGAACGGCCATATATGCGGGGCTGCACAGATTCGCAGCAGCTCCTCGAAGCTTCCAGCCTGGCGCCGCATCGACATCCTCGCTCCACTACCGCTCTACTCCGGCCCACACCAGCCATCATATCGCCTCGTCCTCAGCTCCCAAAGCGGCACACCACGGCGTTGATTCGTTGGTCTTGTCGGTTGCCCGCATGATCATGACCTCGTCCCTCACTTGCCGACCTCAGCTCGGGGACATTGAATGCGCAAGCGGCTGCCAACTATCTCGACTAGCTTTGCCATCGAAAGCTCGAGAAGCTGCTCGCTTTGACGAGCTATTGGGTTTCCCCGTAACACATTGCACATGATTCAGGAAAATTTCAAGTATCAATAGCTCCTTGTCCAATGCTTCCGCACTTCGCTTCGGAGACGTAGAAGCTTTTCGGCATTTTCGTGATAGCTGCTTGCCCCACCTGCCGACGTCACTCACTGATTGATTGCCTGCACCGAGTACAGACTACAATCAGATTACACGCCATCCGCGTTAGAGCAGCCGTGTGATGACTGCCTATTTTTGATATCTATCATATCAAGCAAATCCCCCAACTGCTCTAATCCACCGAATCCTGCTCGTACCCTCACTCACAACGCTAGCCAACATGTCCACAACACCCCTCGAATTCCTCCTCATCAAGTTCAAACCCGCCCTCCTCCCTACCCCAGACACACCCCCGGCCTCCTTCAACGCCGTCGCCGCCCGACTCCAAGCCGTCCCCGGCGTCGAGGCTCTCTACTTTGGCCGCCCCGCCGAGACACCCGACCGCTGGCTGCTCCTCATCCGCTGGGCCTCGCGCGCCGCCCACGAGGCTCACGTGTCCTCCGCCGCATCCACCGAGTTCAACGCGGCCCTGCGCGCGCTTCTCACCGACGGGCCCGTGACGAACCACGTTGCCGATTATTCCGGCGATGTTGACGCTGTGCTGAATGCGCCGGTGACGGAAGTCTGTACGGCTTGGGGCGCCGAGGAAGGGTTTCACACGGAGCGCATGGTGCCGTTTGCGGATGCTATTGATACCGCGCGATTGAGTGGCTACCATGGTGTTGTGAAAGGGAGCTTTGACCAAGGGAGTCATCATGATCCGTCTGTGGTTTCCGGCTTAGCATCCAGGCTGCTTCTTGGCTGGGACAGCAGAGACGTCCACTTGAGCTACAAGAACGTCGGAAGCGGTAAGTCTGCCTTGACCTGACGAAGAGCAACCGGGTTACCTGCTAACGAAAGCCAAGTGATCGATGACAATGTGCACCTGATCAGGTCCAACAACAAGAAACTCGAGATGGTAAGTTGTAGACTAGCTTTCCAGACATCTAAGAAGCACACAGTCGCGCTAAGAATCCTGCTAGTATCATGTCCCATTGCAGAAGCTATAGATAAGCGGCCGTGCGAAATCAGTAGGATGAAGGAACTAGACTGCGCGGTTCGGCCTGTATCGATGCGCATGTTGAGTTACATAACCTGTGGCGAACTGTTGGCTGACAGGAGATACGGAATCACTATTGAATGAGCAATAAGAGTTCAAATTTGAATGGTCATCACAATACAGTACCTCGAGAACTTTGACTTATTACACTCTGCACCTCACTCCAACCAAAAAAATACGGCTTCCCCGAGATTGTCCCAGTCGATTGAAATGAGAACCCGCCCTATTACACCTGTCTATGCCGTTTCGACTTGATCAACGTGCGTCTAACCGTCGAAGCGTCAATCAAGAGCGAAGAGGCTGCGACCACCCGAGTTCCATCTTCTATAAGAAACCTGGTGATTCGGAGCTGCACTAAAGCTGATGACCTAACGCTCTAGTCAAGTTCCGCATAAGATGCCCGTTTTTGTTCCTCTCCTCCTTTTCAAAGCCTCCAACCAACCAATAACCGGGTGCGTATCGTAAGCGAATCGAGCGTTTTCATTATCGAGAGGGTTAGATGCGGTGTTTCTCCGATTCTGTTCACAAGTCGCACTGGTTAGAAGCTTAATGGTTGCTGGCTTTGTTTTGCACCTCACCAAGTCGAGAGTAGAGCATGTAGAGCGCCATGCGATTGCATTCCTCCGTTCCGGTGATGGTCACAAGTCGCTCGTTGCTGTTATCCTGCGGCTCGTTAATCTTAATGACACTGCCGCTCATCTGGCGTATCTCGTTGATCTTCTGTCCGCCCTTGCCGATGATGGCGCCAACCATGTCGTTGGGGATGTAGATCTGCTGCGTGATGGGTCCTCCAGGCATGCCACTGGCCATGGGCTGCGCTTGGGGGGCGCCAGCATGAGGCTGGGCACCAGCGTGAGGTGCCATGTGCGGCTGCGCATGCGGGACGGCTCCGTAAGCTCCTGCCTGAGCACCGTACTGCATAGGAACAGCAGGGTTGGCTGGGGCGGCCGCGTGGGGGTACTGAGGCGGGTAAGGCGCAGGTGGCATGTGGTGAGATCTGCGGTCGTTGTGGCGGCCATAGTTTTCGCCTCGGCCAAACTGACCTGAAGCCGGTTGTGGGCAGTAAGGCACAACCTGCATACCACCGGGAATAGAGCCAGCCGGAGCGCCGCTGCGAGTGGCATAGGCTGAAGCGGCTGGGCCACCGAAACGGTCGTTGAGCTGTTCGAGCAGAGTGCTACCAACGTAGTAAGTAGCAATGTGGACAGCATCTGCGACACCCATGACCACCAGGGAGCGCTCGCTAGACATGGGTAGACAGGAGTCGGAGGCGTTTAACCGTGCACCAGAAGCCTCCTGAATTTCGCGGATGCGCGCACCGCCCTTACCGATGATGGAACCGATAAGAATGTGCGGGATGAGTAGGCGCAAGGGATACGTCTTGGATGAAGCAGTCGACGATTCGTTGAGAGGCTCATTGTTGAGAGTGCGAATGATCAGACCGAATGCCTAAGAAAATATCAGTATACGCAGCCCTCTTACCAATCAAGATTGCATTTACCTTGGCTACAGCGTCAACTATTCCGCTAACTGTCAGAATGCGCTCGACTGCTCCCTTTTGATAGTCGCTAACAGTGCACTTGGCGTTTGAAAGCTTGCGAATATTGGAAACATTTTCACCTCCCTTTCCGATCACAGTAGCTGCTTCCGGGCTAGAGATGACAGCTCGAATGTGAATCCATGATGTTTCGTCGTGCGCCGCAGCGTTGGTGGCAGCGTTCGATGTCGCAGCGATGGTAGCGGCTTTGCTCTCGTCGGAACCTTCTTCAGCGGCAACTCCTTCCTCCGGCTCAGACTTGGCTCCGTTGGCTCTTTCTTCAACATCCTCTTCCTGACCATCAGTCGGCTCGGTAGGGGCTTCGGGGGCTTCGACGTCGTCGTCGTGACTGATGACCTTGTCCAGGGCCGGTCGTTTGGCGTCAGGCTGGTCATTGGCACGTGACGGGGACGACGCTTCCTCAAGAGGGCGCTTGGCCGACTGAGTGGGTTGCGTGGGAGATGCAGACATTTTTGTACTGGTATATAAAATCTTCACGATAGATTTGACTTTCGTAATAGTCGCGAATGAAACGGCTCTTTTATTTCGTCTTATTTACACTCAGGGGGTTTTCGAAGGAAAACGTGCTGGTGTAGTGACTTATGGATCGGTGGAAGCGCGCTTCGGTGAGAGTATCGTGAAGTGACTGGTGTCGTGATGTGCGCTGCGCGGGAGTGCGGGTTCAATGGGAGAAGAGAGTACTCTCAAAAGGATGTCCGTTCTTGATGTCAGGGCGGGCTCCAGCAAACGGGCGCGTCGCGATGAAAATGCCCAGAAAGATCTCCTAGGCAAGGATCGGGAAAGTGAGAGGGCGGAGATGATGGCTTTATGGAGTTGGATGGTTGTGAGGAGGAGGTGAAGCGATCGTTACTGGGACAGAGGCTTGGAAAGCAGAAAGGAAGAGTCAAGTGCTCAGCTCAAACCTTATAACCACGGCGTCCTTGATGTCGCAATGCCTCCTTTATACCGTGATCGAACTAGTCGCACAGTTTCGTCGCGTCGCAATCGCAGGTTGACGAGGGTATTCGAAGCGGTTTGGAGGTCTTGATTCCGCACGGGAAATGCGCGCGCGCGAGACCAGGTCCGTGGAGTCGGGTAGAAAAAGGGAAGACAGTTTATGGAAACTGGACTTCACAATTCGCCTGAAAGAACAAACGATGCGAGACCTCAACGGCCGATGAAAAAGAGACAGGGGTGATGACAAGAAGTCAAGGGAGTCCGTGAGAGTTTGGGGGAATGTCAGACTAGGACGTCGCGGCCGAAACCTGACGACTTAGGATGGTTGAGTGCGCTGGCAAGTCACGTGGTGCGCCCGAGCTAGAGCTTGGGCCCCTTATCGTGGGGAGAAAGAGCACAGTGCGAGAGTGAGATGCTTTGTGAGGTGTCAGGCACAGTGTTAGTAGCAAGAGCGACTTGCATGCCGACCAACTTTGGCATGGAAGGAGCTGAAACCAACACTGCCTTAGAATATGCACAGCCATCTGTGAAGGGAAACATGTCCGACTGTTTACGCGGCGCTTTCTAACTCCGATATTCCTTTTGTCCGCAATCGCCTGGATTAGCTCCACGACGTATCTTGCAGAGCGTGGCAGCCTCACCTGACAGACAATAATTCAAGTTATGGACGCGCATGGTTCCGGTGGCGCGCAGTCATATGCTGAGAGCATCGAACAGACCTTACAAGAGCTTAAGAAGAAGGTCCAAGAGCATGAAAAAGAGCTGGAGAAGGTAGGAAACCCTAACCAGCCGCCTAAGGCTTATCTTATTTATTGACAGACTTGCAGCTTCGAGCAAATCAGTATGAGCTTCCTCAGACTGCAACTGGGCAAAATAAAGTGATACAGAAAGCTTTGGAGGAGGTGACTGAGCTGGAACCTTTTTTGCCCTCTCCAAACTCATTGCTGCCTGCCTTGCTGGCGCTTCGCAGAACTCATCAGACCATTCAAGAGTCCAACTTCTATCTTGAAACCCAGCGCGCAAGTCGCGACCAGGTGGCGAGCCAACTAGAGGCCGACGAAGCAAGGCTCAAAGATCAAGAACTTCTCAAGGACGCTCTCGCAAAACGAATCGAGTCTCTGCGCAATGATCTAGACGCCGATGTCAGCGTGACGCCTGAGGCGCGCGCAAAAGAACACCTCGAGGAGCTACGCAGGAAAAAGAAGAACTACGACAAGGAGGCAACACAGCTGCTCAAGGTCTTACTCAAGTTCATCGATAACGAGTTAGCACCCATGCTGGCTGCTGAGGAACTAGGCGGTCCCGTCGTGGGTGACCTCATGGATATCGATGGTGATGATCTCGCCGCCGGCTTCAACGCGCAAGGAAAGCTGAAGAAGGCCAAAGACGGCGTAGACAAGGACGACAAGCGCCAACGTAGGATCGACGAGATCTGGGGCCAGGCAGATGAATCAGAACAACTGGATGAAGTAAAGGCGGCGGGGCAGGAGATGAAGGCGCTGACCGAGGAGCTGCTAAACCATCTTGCGCAGGGCAGTAGCTACGATTCATATGTTCAGCTACCGCGAGAGTCGGCTGCTGCTCGATTTCTAGTCAGATCCAAGGTTGCGCAGTTTCATCCTAAGGATGCGACACGTCTTCGTTTGGTCGACTTTGGTCGAGACTTGGACGGGTAGATTTGTAACGATGAAGATTCAGTACTCTCCAGCCGAAGAAGTGAACGAGATGCAAGTTACGTGCACGAACCTTTCAGTTGATCATAACCACTATCTCATCCATTAGACCTGACGTTAACGCCTAGAGTTGTCGTAGAAAATCCAAGGAAAAAAGCAACCACTTAAGCTTCTGCCTTCTCATTGGGCAATTCCAAACGCGTCTCCTACCGCGTGTCGCGTCTCCCCAGTCTACTACTACTACTACGTTGCGCATCTGCACCTCGACCAAAATTTACAAAGCACCTCAAACTTCCTCCTCGTACAATCTTTCACTGCCCCTTAGAAGCTTTACAATGCCCGAAACCTCCTTCGAAAACAACACAATCACTTCACCTCCCGCCAAGCGCGTGAAAACCATGGATCCCCTCCCTCCTCTTCAGATCAAGAAGCTCTCAGAGAAGGGCCGCCTGCCCACTCGCGGCAGCGCCTTCGCGGCTGGCTACGACATTTACGCCGCCAAGGACACGACCATTCCCGGCCGAGGCAAGGCGCTCGTCGACACGGATATCAGCATGGCAGTCCCCGAGGGAACCTGTACGTCGCTACCCTTCCCCGACCGCCGAACTCTCCCGTCGCGCGCTTAACTGTAAACTAACAACCCGAATCACAGATGGCCGTATCGCACCACGATCTGGCCTTGCCTCCAAGCACTTCATCGACACCGGCGCTGGCGTCATCGATGCTGATTACCGTGGTCAGGTCAAGGTCCTGCTCTTCAACCACAACGAGGCCGACTTTGAGATCAAGGAGGGCGATCGTATTGCCCAGCTGATTCTGGAGCGTATCTACACGCCCGAGGTTGTTGAGGTGCAGGAGCTCGAAGAGAGCGTGCGTGGCGCTGGTGGCTTTGGTAGCACTGGTTAAGCAAGACTCTTTCTTTCGAAGGAAATCTGCATTACTCTTACACGTACTTGTCATGACGAAATGAATTAGGCTTTTATAAAACTACTGCATATAGAGTTTGCCTTTAGATAAGCTGGCCCGGGTTGATGGTCTGCAGGAGACGCCTGTTGGCATGGAATGTTTATCCAGATACAGTGGCAAAAACAAACACTTCTTCTATACCCTCTATGCGCCTCTAATACACCCTATCTATGAGTAGTCCGTTGGCTCATCTATAGCGCTTTAGCGCGGTACTTTGATTTAGGCGAACGCAAGCAGTCCAGATTTCTCGTAAGCTGCAGCTCGGCAGCCTTGCTCTTGACCAAGTGCACCTTTTTATCATCCCCACGGTCCTCCGAGCTCATCTCCACAGTCGTCTTATCAACAACACGGCGCATTCCCTCACTCGTCTTAGACAGTACCTCGTGCATGCTCGCGAGAACCCTCTCAGTAGCAAACGCAAGCGGCAACTCGGTAGCGGGCACATCGTCCGCGCTTAGCCAATTTGCGACGTTGCGCAAGTTACCGTCAGCGGCGTGCCATACGGCTTCGCGCATGCGGATGACCATGAGGGCGCCGAACATGTCACCCGTGCCGCTGAAGTAGCAGTCGATGGAGGGAAACACGATCTTGAAGAGACGTGCTTTCCCGGTGGATGTCCTGCTGGAGCCGACGACGGATAGGTGTGAGGGCGGGTGGTCCGGAGCGCCAAAGGTGACGGAGGTGATGACGACGTGGGGGACCTTGTACTTGTCATGTAAGGCTTGAATGGCTTTCGTGAGACTATCCATGTCGACAATCTTTGTTTCTGATAGGAGCCTGCATCATCGTTAGGGCCTTGATGGTGAGGTCGAGGGCCGAGGTCCACTTACTCAGCCTCAAACTGGTTCGGCAGAATGAGATCGGCATCGTGAAGTAGAGTCTTGTACGCTGGTACAACATCTTCAGAAACGTATAGTCTGCCGTTGTCTCCCATGACAGGGTCAAGGACCCAGAAGAACTTGCTGGGCGTCTCCTTATTCTTCTCCTTGAGTTCGCACGCAATCTTACCTACGGCTTCCACAGCCTCGGCGCCAGGGATGTAGCCAGACAACATCATGTCAAAGTCGTCCAGGTATGACTGTTTCAATCCCTCGTAGAGATCACTGATCTCCTGCGCCGATACTCTGGTACCTCTCCATTGCTTATATCCCGTGTGGTTGCCTTGTGCGCCGCCCGAAGCGGGCAGTTGTCAGATACGTCTTTCCAGCACAGCGAGACGAGATCTCAGGGTAGAAGACTCACTGAATTGCACGGTGTTGAGCGCGGCAACATCGCATCCTAGTGATTGCAACACGAAGACGGCAATCTTATTGCCAACATATCTGGAGCGACACAGTCAGCTCTTTCTCGCACCAGAAATGTCGCTTCTGTGGCACCGCAAGACCGTATGTACCCTGAGACAACCTTGAGTAGCACGCGTCAGTGATTATTCGAGATTATGGCGCAGGAAGAGGTCCTACATGGCTCGCAACAGCTAAAACCCTCGTATCAGGCACCGGGAGAGATTCGGACATGGCCATGCCGCAGAAGCCACGTGAGCAGTGTGGCCGTCTTCGGGGACCAATACCAAGTGCTCAGAGCTTGAACTTGGCAGGGTGTAGCAAGCCTAATAGTGAAGCTGTACGATGCGACGCAAACAGGGCTGCAGTTATGTTGATGCGACTAGGAATTGCCTGGCAATGTGAGCAGATCGCAAGTCAAAGAGACCTTAGGAGGCCGTACATGGATAGGCAGTCTCACGATGAGTCTAGCTCAACGCTCTTCTACCTCTAATAAGCAGTTGTAAAGAAGAAAGACGGGGCGATTTAAACTATGTCATCAACGTTCAGAGCGAAGCACTCGTTGTTCTTGGTGTCTAGTCTAGGTTTGACTCGACGGCTCGTCGGCTGCGACTCATTGAAGGCTTACTAGTGACGGAACTGCCCCGCCTACGATTCGATCTGCTTCAGCGCGTGCCCCGCACCGCCATAATTCTCCAAATTTCTCACAATCTTCGGCTTTGGTATGCTTCGCACGTCTTCAGCTTTTTTTTTTTTTTTTAGCACTTTGAGACTTAGTTGACATTGTATCTCCGAAGCCTGCGTCATGGTCAATCTCACAGTCATGTGGCTGGGGAAAAAAAAAAGGAGGCGCAGAAAACATCCACTCGTCGCAAATACAGGCTTATATCATTATCGTGAGGGCAGCCCACAGTTAGCCATCATACACAGTGGCTCACGTGGTGTAATAAACCCTCCACCCAAGGGCTCCCTGTGGCATATCTTGGTATCCTTTTTGCCTCCGCCAACGTCTATCAGATAAACAGCATGCAACTCGCGTTCTCCAAACGCCATCTTCCGTCTTGTTATAATATGTGTGTTGTCGTTATGTTAAAAAAAGGATAGAATTACTCGTCGTCACCAATCTAGAAGCGCTCGTTAGCTTCAAGTTCAATACTCGCTAGTCATCTCCAATCTGCAGTCTGTCTCTAAGAAGGACCCCAAAATTGTCAACGAAGGGAAGAGAGAAATCACATACCTTGGGTGCGAGGTAGAATCGCAGGTAGCTGCTGCCTGACAGGTTGTACTCCACCAGAAGTGGCACCTCGTTAGACAGGCAGATCTTGACCTGGTTAGACAAGGCAGCGGCCTTGCAGAAGTTGACCAGGTACTTGAGTGAGAAAGTCAAGGACACGGGCTCCGTAAGCTCAATGTCGACGTTTAGCTCGGGCTTCTCGACGTTGGTGTGGCTTCGTAGGGTAACGGAACCGTTGCCGATGTCACCGTTACAGGAAAACTTGACACCATCCTTGGAAGCTTCAATGTTGACTATGAAAGTGGCGGATTAGTAAAATGCATTTCGTAGAAACCGCCTAGAGGGGCCTCGAGGGAGGGGTGTGGGCTGCGAACCAGACTCTGACATGGCGGCGAGATCCGTGCAGATTCGGCGGAATTCGGCGGAAGGCATAGCGATTGTGGCAGCGTATTCGGTGTCGGGAATACCGAGGTGCTCCTGGTCAATGTCCATGAGCTTGAGGTCATACTCGCTGATGCGGTCGTTCTCGACGCTCTCAAACACGACGTTGAGCACATCAGGGCCGTCCTCAGCCTTGAGCGTCAGGATATCCTCGTTCTGTGCGGCGCGCAGCACCTTGGTTAGAGACGCCAGGTTGACACCGAGGGAGATGTTTCGGTCGCAGCGGTAGGGCGAGAAGCCTTCGGCCTTGAGCATCATAGATACGAGCGCGACGTGCGAGTTATCCATGGCCTGGAGGGCGATGCCGGTATCATTGCAGTCGAAGTTGCAGTCTTGGACGAGGTCCTTGATAGCATCGACGACCTGAAAGTAGAGGGTTAGCGAACGCAGTCCAGCATCTGTCAAGTCGGGCCTCATGAATTACCTTCTTCAGGACGTTAGCCTGCTCGAGTCTGGCTTCCAACATTTCTGCGTTTTGTCAGTATCTAGGCATGAGGCGGGGTGCGCGTGCAGATTAGGTAGCAGCTTGGGCGAGAACTGACTGGCTGTGAAGGTGTATATGATCTGGTTGGAGGAGGAGTTGAGAGAGAACTCAAAGTCGAGGATCGTTCAGTGACTGATAGTGACGTTCAAATGGGTTGACAATGTGAAATTTGGTGAAGGTATCGGAAGCGAGGGATAGAAGATGAAGAAGGTTCGTGACGGGTACAAGATTGCGCGAGGGCTAAATTGAAGCAGGCACTTAACACGGCCCAGTGGGGGTGAGACGCGTCGACTGACGCCAGTTTGACGCGGAGCTCAGCTGCTCACTTGTTCCGCCTCACGAGCCAACGCGCGTGACCGTCAGCTCTTGACTATGACGTTCAGCACGGAGCACTCCAACACGGCTGTGAGGATGATAATTGCATTACTCCCAATCCACTGAAGACTTGGATAGATATAGTCTAAGATTGATGAGCTCTGATTGAGCGAAACTCGTAAGGGAGGAAAACGGTTATTATGACGATTAAAGCTAACAAAGCCAACCGTTCGGCACGCCCTTCCCAGCTACGAGATTCACTTCACTCTCACGGTATCTAGTACATGATAAATCAATAACCCAAGAAGGCATGCCAAAAGGGTCGATAACTTCAACCCCAGGGAACCTGTTGCGCCCGTCCGTCTTTACCATGATGCGCCACCCAAGAAAAAGAAGAAGGAGAAGACGAGAAAAACCTCACGCCTATCGTGACGCTGCGCAAATGCAGAAGCGCTAGACTGTTTATAAAAGTTTGAGCAGCTTTAAGCCCTGTCTGTGACAAGACGGCACGTGGCTAGATGTACTTAAACAAAAAGGAAAATGTAAAGAGTGTGGTGTTTAGAGGTCGTTAGTTTTATCGTGATTCTTCACATGGATACCACACGCCCGGCTGGGCCACTCGTGCGTCTTCGAGGTCGGAGGTTGATGACACTCTCGAGCTCGCGAAGCATACCTTTTGTTGCGTCGATTTGCTGCCGCGCAACAGCCTTCTGCTCTCTCTCCTCCCTCACTTTTACTATCCTCTCTTCCCTCGTAAGCATGCTTCGAGGCCGCGGTCGTGCTATCGCTTCGAGAACTTCAGGGGCATCAGGTTCCGTCACGGACATGCTGTACTCGGAGCTGTCAGGTGATTCGCCCGTTAGTTTCTGGAGAGCATCAGCAGCACTGCCACCACTTTCTTCCACGGTCGTGAGACCGCTGAGCGATGTAGTGGGTGAAAGGAGAGTGCTCATAGATGAGAGCCTCTTCTCGTTCCTATCGATACCGAGAGCTAGAACTGCCCTGCCTTCCTCCCAGGCCGCCATCAGCTCTTTCAAGTCTAGTCCAATTGACTCAAACTGATACACTAGGGTAGGTCCCAGCTCGGATATATCGCTAGAGTCATTTAGAGCCCTATCAGACTCCTCACGTAAGAGCGTGAGCTTGGCCTGAAGTCCGCGGATGCCGCTCGAGAGCGAATTTAGTTTTCTCAGTTGAGCGCGCCAACGTTCTCTCCCAGGCGTGAGCTCTTGCTTGGGAGTCGGAGGTGCAGGGAAAGCTAGAATAGTGTAAGTGAATGAAGAATAGTTAAGGGCCAAATGCTGCTTACACTCTTCTTCACCAAGTATGGTCTGTAGTCTCTCGCAAGCCATGGCTGTAGAGGTGTTTACAGCTCGTAGAACTTCCACTGCCGTAGTCCATCGTAGCAAATCCTTGGTATCCCCGTTGGCATCCAATGCTAGCAACGCACACAAGAACATCTTACGAAGTGTGAATAAACGTGCTGCAAGGATCTTGAGAGTCCGCAACGAATCCAAGTCGTCAAACTCGTCTTCGCTGCAGCCGCGTGTGGCATCGGACATGTCGAAGTCACTAATGTCGTAGATGTCGTAGTATTTTTCGAGGTCTGTCTGCTCTGCGAATGCGTTGACCACATTTCGCACCTGTTCATATGACTGCAGAACGCTTGCAAAGCAAGTCCTGAGAGCTTTGCGTAGGCGGACACATTTTCTACTTTGCGAGCGATCCTCGATGCGACTGATAGGCGGCAGAGGCGCACTACTTGAGAGGGGGTCAATATCTTCCAGCCTCACCGGACAGTAGGTATGGGCTACTTACAGGCGGTAACCACGCGACACCAGCTCGACCTCCTGAATCAGAGATAGCGCGGCTCCCGTCGCGCTGTCAAAGTTATGGGAACACTCGGTGAAGGTTGTGATTTCGGTCAAAGATTGCGATCGTCGATAGCGCAACCATTGTCGTCGAATGTAGACTTGGCCAACCAGAGCCCCAGATGCACCCAATACAAGGAGAAATGCGAGTCGCTTGCGCGTGACACCGCTCTTGAGAACCCAGCTCGAGACGACGGCGACAGCCAGTGCGCCCAGTATTGAAGCGGCGACCCCTTCCGTCGAGATCAGGGTGTCGCTGTAATTCAGGGTTGGCGCTGTGCCTGTACTGAAACCACGTGGTGGTTGTCCCAGCCCAGAATGGCCACTGAGTAGCTGGGATGCAATTATAGTGTATCGGAATTGCTCGAGGAACTTGGCATTGTCGGCTCGGTCAATGCTTGCTGCAACAGCGGCCTAGAAAAGGAGAAGATGGGTAAGCGACACTGATCAAAGCGACCTCTAGGCTCTGTACGCACCGAATAGTTCCTGCGGAAGGTCCGCATCGCAGCTGGTTTCGAGCCATCAAGACGAAGAGATTCGGGAATTTTGCTACGATATCTCGCCTTGACCAAGGGCCGGCCGGTAGGTGCAAAAGGTGATGGGCTGGGTGGTAATGATGGACTGGAACGACCGCTTGATGATGCCAGCTCTGGAGTCGTGATGGGCACTGCCCAGTCCGTCTCCGGCTCATCTCCCCCATCTGGGACGGTTAGTTTAAGAACAGGATGCGTCGTGCTGTACGAAGAAGAGAGTCAGTTATTCACCTCTGAGGTAGTCGGCGAAGGGCGTCTCGTCATACACAACGGGCTCCATCTATGAGATTTGTGACGTAGAAGGGGGCGATTCGAGGGACACGGAGAGCCATGGAGTGGCGACCGTCGAAGCGAAGAAGAAGCAGGATATCAAATGGCTGTTTTGGAAACTAATGATGACAGTACGTGATCATGTTCAGGACAGGTCGATAACAAAGGGATAGCGGCAGATCGGGGTGGGTTACTGAGATGCCGCTTGGGGGAGATTCAGTGACCCGGTGCTTCCAGAGCGACAAGGGTATAACGGACGAGACGGAGTCCGTACAGGAACTTCAGGTCGGGCAGTTGTCAATAATAGCCAGTTCCGCGCCGAGCCACAAGCTAACATCGGGTAACTTAACTATTTATTGTTATGCAAGGGTCTGTCTGGCCGCGGCGATGTCTCGTTTCATGTGGTCTCGTTTTCGGTAAGGTTATTGAGCACTCCTGGATGGAGATGATAAATGGGGCTGATCGTGGCTAGGCAGCCTAGACTAGCCTTGAACCTGGATGAGGCTGGAGCTATCCGTATTGCAGCTCGAAGACGCACGGGCCTGGTTGACTTGGGGTACCTCTGTACTCTAGGTACGTACTGCTTTTCGCGGCCACTGTTCCTCCGTACGCCGATTGTCGGGGGATTACCTATTAGGCTAGGCTACTCCCACCTAATCAGCTTGATCGTGGTTGGTTGACTGCGAATCTTGCTCGAAGAAGCTATGGCAGCCTCTTGACTAAGTAAAGTACAGTACACCAAAACCAACAACCAAACCTACCTACAACGACTCTCTCCTCCGCACCGACCTTACCGAAAGCCTCATCAATGCGATAAGAAATTTTTGGAGGAACAGCTATCTGCCGCAGGTCGGCGTCATGCCTCCGCGATGTACTGGGTCAGGTCATCGTTCTGGCTTGCGGGCTGCGCCTGGCTCTCTCGACAGCATGTGGATAACCGATGCCATGCTGGCACAAGCCATTGAGCGACATCACCGAATCCGACGCGTCCCTAGTCGTCGTCTTATTTCAAGTCCGGGTCCCATTGAAGCACGACGTCGCCTTGGCAAACGACACATGACCGCCATCTTAGCTGGCTCTCGCCCAACACCGGCTCCGTGGGCCATCGAGTTCCCCCCTCAGCTAAGCGAATGGAAATGGGAAAGCCCTACGAGCACGGAAGAACGTATTCGGAGTCGAACGAGATTCAGTCTGCGGCGGCTTGTGGATAGCTTCATAGGCTGGCTCGAGAACTATGACGAAAACACCTCGGCAGAAGCCCAGTCAATGTCCGTTACTGATGCGCCGATTTCGACAGCACAAGGTTCGATTGCCGAATTTCGACGGCAGCTATTAGAAATTCCCAACCCGCGAGCCCGAGATGCGGACAAAGCCGCCATCCCACTTCTAGCCGACCTGAAATGCTTAATCCAGCAGCGCATGGTCTCTTCTAATGATCTAATACAGGCGCTTGATTCCATGGACTCCCAAGTCAGAGCCAAGTTGTCGTCAACCGCTCAGGTTCAAGTGCAGGCTATGATCTTGAGTTCCATTGTCGATGCCATCCGCTCATGCCGCCTCAACCCTTTTGAAGACGTCTACAGCGATACCTTCTGGCAATCTTGCGTTGACGTTGTAATGAATATGAGGGCACGGAGGCGCACCTTTATGTGCTTCAAGAGCTTGTTGAGATCCATGCCAACCAGACTACGTCACCTAATCACGGAGGATCATATGCTCACCATGACGCGGCGATTTCTCGAGTGGCACTCATCTGAGAAAGGGGCGATTGGTGCCCGGGGAGCCAAGGAACATCTCTTCTTCTCTATGGATGTGGTTAATTTCTTGTCCGAAGATCAAATTTTGCGACAGTGGGACAGCCTCCTTTCGTGGACAAAGTCGACAAAGGATCCCACCACCCGCCGAAAACGAAGTTACGAATTATGCTTGGCAATGTCTTTTGACCGCAACGTTACCAACAAGAAGTTTTTCGAAGTTGTGGACGATGTCCTCGAGCGCAGGGTGAGCGCCTCACAATACTACGAACTTGTGCAAGGCCGTTTGTGGGCTGTCAAGGCCATCAATCCCGATGACGTTATGAAATTTGCAAATCTGGACTCGACGTTACCTGAGTGGCGGAATCTTCATAATCTATTGCAAAGCACTAAGATTGAAACGAAAGAGAAGGGCTTGCGGCAACTGTGCGACTGCATATTTGGCCTGGGCTATTTGCGAAAGAGTCTGACTGAAATTGCCGCGCAGATGCCAGAGAACCCCAAGATCTTCCATAGAATGGCACTTGCATGCGGCGACCATCGTATGGCTTTACGACTGTGGGCTCATCTCACAGCTTACAAAATCCTAACGCCCGATCAAAGGTGGAATTATTCGACCTGGGCCGTTTACTTTGAGAGGATTATCAAAGACCCTAACCTTCCATCAGGTCTCGTCTGGTACCTCCTTGGTAACCGGTTCAGCAAGCAAAATAGTCCAAGCTCACAGCATGTTCTTGGTGTTGAAGTTGACAAACACAGGTTACTTGAGAGCATGGGACAGTGGTTTCTAGAAGCGGAACACCTCACCAACCGTCAGATTCAGCGAAACCTTGAAAAGTGCCTCAAGCATTACCGAGTCTTTCGTGAGAAGCTTTCCGGCCAAGCTATTGCCAATCTTGCCGAGCTGATCATGCGAGATCTTGAGATGGGGCAGCCCGGACGAAAGCAACGATGTATATGGCTTGTCAGATTAGTCCGTGAGCATCTGGGAGACCAAGATGCAGATCGTACCGCTCAGCAGATCGAGGGATGGCTTTGGACCATTCGGCAGGGTAATAATGTAAGGGGAGAGCATTCGAAGCTACTAGGGACGACGGAGGATGTGAAGAAGAGCATAGCCGAATACGTTGCTGCGCGAGAAAGTGGCCAGCTTGAGATCATGGCCGCCTCAAATAAGAGCGTAATATTAGATGTCTATGCAGGAGAAAGAGAAGGAAAAGGGAACGGGTTTGAGGAGGGAAAGATGCAGGTCCGTGAATGGATTGCTTATACCATTGAGCAGGATCGAGAGAACACGAAACCGCGAAACTCAGGAAAATCTAGACATTAGATATCCCCTACTGATATGATTATACGTAATTCACCAAACACACCAAACAGTGTTGTTTACAGGCTCTTTCAGCAAGTGCATAAAATGAAACAAGAAGGAATGATATGACATTAGAACAAGCATGACTTCGTAAGCAGCATTCCAAAGCCGCTTTGATCCATACACAACACGCAGTACAATAGTAAAATACCAAACATGATACTTGCGCTTTCGCAACACCAAAACACCAAAACAAACAGCGCAACCTTAGATCCCCGGATATCATAACCTTATGTTCCCCTTCTATCTAGCTTTTCCAACCGATGCGTCCAACGAACAAACACACGAACGAAAGAAGCAAATGCAGAAATATCCACTGAGTCGCTCCTCATCGCAACGCAGGTACTGAGCAAAAGAAAGTCACGACATGGAAGGGAAATCAAAGGAAAGAGACATAACAACACGAGTAAAAAAGAGCCAAGAAAAACAGCAACAAGCAAGCAATATCAGTGGACATCGCAGTCAACAACTAGATACCGCTCTCCATAGATTCGGCTTCGTACGGGCCCACGTGCTCCGTCACGACACTGACGCGACTGCGACCACTGGGAGACATCGCGCTGACCTCGCTGGACATGCCCAGACTCTTGGAGCGCGCGATGAGCACCTGCGCAGGGCACACGACAATCTCCTCGTCGCCTTTGCCAGTATCATCTCCCCTTTTAACGACGAGCGGGAAGAGAACTATACGGACGACGGCACCACGAGATTCGAGATCCTCATTGGAAACAGTGATACTCTCACTGCGTTCGTTCATCATCGACGCATTGAACTGGACAGTTGCCGTGAGCTCGCCGTCCGCGTCATATTCAGGCTGCAACGGTGGCAACATCATGTACTCTGCCTTTTGTGTGCGCATCTCGATGGAGAGGTCAACAGCCTCTCGCATAACGCGTCGCAGTTGGGATTGGATTTGGTCTTCCAGATTGCCCGGTGGTGGGAGGATTTTGCAAAGGGTTTGAAAGATGGCCTGAACAACGGCCTCGGTATCGAGGTCGCGCTGGCGTTTGAAGCTGTCTCGCTTGGCGAGCAGCGTAAGGGTTACGGCGCGCCATTGACGCACCGCTTCGGGAGGTCCAACGTCTGTAAGCTGCTTCTCTAGCGACTTGAGCTTCTGTCGCTGCTCTCGGTCCATGCCGAAGAGGTATCTGGTGAAGACAAACTCCCAGATCATGTTCATCGTCATCGACATGAAGATATCCCGTCGCTTGACTCGGTCTCGGAGATAGGTATCGACATCGGAGCCGTCAAGAACAGCATTGTCCAACCGATCAATCGTCTTTTCATCATTTATCTCACTCGTCAAGCGGCAGGCACGCATGTCCGAGAATTTGGAAAAGCGCAGCACCCATTGCAGCACGTGAGAGCAGAGCTGTTGACAACGGTGATCGAAGTGATCCTCGTCGTGAAGGTTAAGAAAGTGCTCATCCTGGGACTTTGACTCGAGAATCTGGCGTTGCATATCGCGAATCTGTTCCTTTGCAGATTCGAGCTGTGCACTCAACTCAGCGATCTCGGCATCCTTCTCCGCGAGTGTCTCGTCGAAACGCTGCTGAGCACCTCGGGCCTCTCCAAGCTCGCGAGTAGCAATCTCATGGCTGTTCTGAAGATCGGCGTATCTGCCACTGTCCTTGTTCGCAAGCTCGGCGTTAGCACTGGCTAGCCCCTCATTAACCTCGGTCAGGCGAGAGACTTCGTTTTGCAAGAATTGGAGTGACTGCTTAAGCACATCGATCTGAGCGTCGCGATCTGCGAGGGCGGTGGAGGCGTGCTGACCCAAGCTGGACTCGGCCGTGGAGCGCGCGTCGATGAGCATGCGGTTTTCGTTGAGGAGCTGGTCAACCCTATTCTCGAGCTCGAGCACTTGCATACTCTGTCGGCGTCGCATGCTGTGGGGCCGGGTGGGCGAACGGGGCGAGCCGAGACGGCCCTCACCAAAACCATCCTGGTCATGGCTGTCAGCTGAATGTGTCCAAGCCTGGGTTGGTGGACGTTACGGTATGCAACTTACATAGACGTCGGCCATGTCCTTGGCGCGGACACGACCTTCGTTTGCAACAGGCGTGACAGAGGGTGTGGCAGTGGGCGTGGCCGAAGCTGAAGGCGCAGTGGTGGTGTTGTTTTGTCGACGTAGCGCCCGAAGGTCCCCGCTCATTCGCTTATCGATCCGGCGAAGAGGCGGAGTTGGGGTGCCTGAAGACCGGTTGATGCCTGGACTCTCAGGCCGTAAATTGAGCGGATCTGGCGTGCGTCTTCGGGAGAGGCCCGTGTTAGACATGGACCTTTGGAATACGGAGTCGGCCAAAGGTGAGGATTTGCGAGACAGGGGACGATTATCAGAAACACTTCGCTGGCTAAAGCTCGCGCCTGTGGGTGCTGTAGCTGATCTAGTGGCACCAGCCTTATGGGTGGGTGTGACGGCTGCTGCCGCTCCGGGCAACCCTCCGGGCAACCCTCCATACGGTTTCCGCTTTTTCTCCGGCTCCGGCGTCGCTTTAGGTTCCGGTGGCTCTCGGAGCGCGGGCGTAGCTCGTGAGGACCGACGTAATTTTCTGTCTGGCTCGGGCGTATTGAGTGCTGGCAGGTCTCGTGCTGTGGGTTCCTCGGTCCACTCTCCCGTGTGCACTCCACTATCGCGTGATTGTTCCTCTTCACTAGGAGGCACGCTTCGTTGCTGTGGATGTGGTTGCTCTCCAAAGCCGCTGTCGCGATTGTTGTCGTGCGCGGGGGTAAGTCTTTTGGTGGGTTCGACCTCGGCCTCTGGTACTTCTTGTACGGGTGGCAGTAGTCTACCGGGTGATCGTCGCGTCTCAACCAAGTCTGTAGTCTCACGTCCGCCGTCGTTGATGGGACTTAAAGTAGCTTCTCTCAAAAGTCCACCCACGGGCTCCTCTGGATCGGAACCAAGGCGTAGCAGGCCTTGAGGAGCTGTCCTTGGAAGTGCAGCATCTAAGCGACCCAACACGGGGCTTTCACTGCCGTCCATATCCAGCTGTGCCTGTAGTAGAGGTACTTGCTCTCCTACGCTTCCGGTCTTCATGGTATCGTCGCTAGTCGTAGTCACCAGTTTCCTCTCCCTCTTTCTGCCCCTGCCTTGTCTGGGCAGCTCCTCGTCCGCAGCGAGAAGCCTTTCTGTGAATGCAAGCTTTGAGTTCCTGTTGAAGTCGCTGGCTTGCCCAAGTTCTTCGTTGCCGATTGCCCAAAAGTCATCATCCGCTTGTCCATCTAACTTCTTACGGTCAGAAACAGGACCCTCTACCGCCAGCTCCGGCTTTGTCACGGGCTGGTCATTATCAGCTTCTATAGAAGCAGGGTCCGTGGCAAGGTCAGAGCCGGTATTAGCAACGGTAACTTCGGTAGCAAAGGACCCTTCATCAGTCAAGGATGACATTTTCTTTGACTTCGCTGACTTCTTCCCCGTCTTCTTCGCTGGTGGAGCTAGATCATCGCCATCTTCTTTTTCTGGGGTCTCCACCTTACTAGTCGATGGTGATGGGCTCCCCGAAGGAGTCGACTGTGTATGTTCGAGCTCGTGCTTTGACGTATCAAACGGCGCGGTTGGGGTCGGCTCTTTCGTAGAATCCTCCGGAGCGAAAGGTCTTGGTGAGACAGATACTGATTCGGATGACAGATCGGCTTTCTTGGCAATTTGGGGGCCGATGGCTGGCGCAGATGCCTCAATTGAAGATTGATCAGGTGAGGCGGGTACCAGTTCTGCTTTGCCTCTATCATCTTCTGCAATTTCAACGATTGCCCGAGCAGCTCGTCTCTCAGTTAGGCTATCATTTGAAATGTGCTCCATAAGCGTGGTGTTCTCGGTGGTTGCAACATCTTCGTTGTTTTTGGTTCCGGTTTCTGGAGCTTTGTGTATATCCCCAGAGAACTGATCGTCGGATTCAGGAAGGTTCAGGATTGCATCAGATTTGGCTTGCCCTTTCTGCTTTTTCTTGTCCTTCTTGGGTTGCTCTTTGTTAGAAGAGCTTGACTCTTCTAAAGGCTCTTCGGTCTGAACTGACGGTCGCTCGAGACCTTCTGCAGGCGTCACCGGTCCGTTGGCTTGAAACTGATCTGAATCTTGACCAGTCGTCGTGGCAATGGTCTTTTCCCTGTTTTCTTGGCTACTCAGACCATCCTGAGTATTTTTAGAGGGAGATTCGAGTTGCGGCTGTCCAAAATTATGGTCTTCTATCAAATTGATGTCTTCGGTTTCAAGCATGGAGCCATCGACAATGGGTTCTATGCCGACTTGAAGCGGTTCGGAGGTCAATTCCTTGGCGTGGTCTTGCTTGATACCGACGCGATCATCCGATGAAACGACCCTTTGGGCTTCCTTAGTATTGGGTGTAGCTTGTGGCTCAACTTTCGGTTCAAAGCGATCACCTGCTTCTCCAGCAGTAGCACCAGGGGTCGCTTCCAAGACTTGATCAGGCCCGGTCGGTTCTGCATCTTCAGGCCTCTCGTCCAAGCTGCCAGTTTCAAGAGTGTTGCTGCTTGGGTGATTGGTGTCTGTGTCTCCTTCTACTTCCGCCTCACAGTTATCTTGTGCTTGGGATCTAACATCACCTTGTTTATTCCCTTCAGCCGACATCGCACCCTCTACCACCGAATGCTCCTGCGCCGCTGTCTCATTAAGAACCTCCGCAGTCTTCTCAAGGTCAGTTTCAGGCACAGTCTCCAAAGCCACCTCCGCCATTTTGGCAGCCTTCTTCTTCTTCTTTTTCTTGTCCTTTTTGGAGAGCCTAACGTCTGCCGGCCCTTCATCCTTCTTTGCCCACTCAAATGCCGATGCAGGTGTCGGGTCTGGTTCAGTCTGAGTTGCAGAAGTTGATGCATCGCCAATATCAATCGATTCTTTCTTTCCCTTCTGCTTCATTTCCGGCTTTTCTCCAAAGCCCAGATCCCGCACGGTTATGTTAGGGGGCTCAAACTCAAATGCAGGGCTAGGCTTGACTTCGGTTTCATCATGCCGCGCAACTGCTGTGGCAGACTCGATCGTGGATGGAATTGACAATTCTTTGTTGGTCGAGCTGTGGTCAATATCTCCAGATGCGGGTTCGCTGCCGTTGTTGTCAGAAACATGGTCCGATCCTTTGTCTTGTTGCTTCAACTTAAGATTCGAACCCTCGTTGGTGGTATCGGGAGACTGGGCCGCTTGCGGTGATTCGTCGACATCATTCGTGGTAAGACTCAGGTGACTTTTTGTATCAGCTTCCTCGTTCGCCCTCGATAGCTCGAGTTCTTGGGGAGTTGTTTGAGCTGAGCCAAGTTTGGGATCGAATGGTGGCATGCCCTCTTTTTCATGTTGCTCAAAAACAGGGAGTTTTTCGATGCCTTTGGAAGACTTCGATAACTCTTCTTCCGTCAAGCTTTTGGTGTTCTGGTCCTCGACTTCATCAATAGTAGGTACTTGACTATCGGCAGACTGCTGGGTAAGAGGCTCGGAGTTAGGATTACTGGCCACTACCACGGGCTCTTCGATTCGTTTCGGCGGTTCAGAAGGTGTATTTGAGGTAGAGCTTGTGGCTGCGACGTTCTGTTCGAGAAAATCTGCTTCAACCTTAACCTGAGACGGTTCAACGATCTTTGGTGGTTCTTGCACATCTTTAGTGTCAAGGTTTGCCTCCTTTTCCTTCTTCAGCTTCGTCTTAAGCTTCTTCCTCTCTTTTTTGGACAGCTCTGGGCTCTGTTGGTCTACGCTGTCTTTGATGGTGATGTCTGATGCTGGTTTTTGAGCTTCTGGTAAAGGGGAGTTAATAGCGAGAGGTTCTAGTAGATGCTTGGCCCCGGCTTCAAGATCAACTTTGGACTCGTCCATCATCGGTTGCTCAACAACAGATCCTGTGCCAGGTTCGTGGTTGCGCAAACCATCCTGCCCTTCTGGCTTGACCAAGTTACCAAGCTTTGAGTCTGAAGATAACTCTGGCCCGAGGGTTGGGTTTGGTTGGACTTCGGCAGGGATCTCAGTGCTTTCGTCTCCAATTGATGGCACCTTTGGCTCCCGCTCAGCCAGCTTTTCCTCCCCAATGAGGCCAGAATCTACGCTCTGCTCAGCGAGAGGTTCAGAGCGAGGTTCTAGCTTGGGAGCAACTACCTCCGTCTCAGCAGTCAATTCAGGCTCCAATGTTTTCCCATTGTCTGAGGGCTCTTGAGTTCCTGGCAAAGGCTCCGCGTCAAGGTCAACAACACCCTTATTCTTTTTCAGTTTCCGTTTTTCCTTATTGGATAGACCAGCAGCAGTACTTTTTTTGGGCGTCGCCTCCAGTTCTAGGTTGGTGTCCATAGATTCAGCAGTGGTCTCTCGATCAGTGTCTGGTATTTTATTGGCGATGTCCGTGTTTGTTTCAGCTTGCCCAGGCTCTTCAGAGGTGATCCTCAACTCGGGGTCTGGTTCCAATGGCTCACATCCAGTTCCTAGATCGACTTGGGGCTCCTTAAGTTCTTCTGTCATAGCAGGTTCCTTTGTGTCAATCCCTTCAAGCCTCTGAAGCTTTTTGTTATCGGCCCCGGACTCAGCGACATTAGTAGGTAAAGGATGCACAATAAAGCTGTCAGTCTTGCCATCCTCCGGTATAGACGTTGCTGGCTCAGGAAGTTGATCAGTCGCGGTAGGCTCGGCTTCCGCCTCAGGTTCAGTTGTGAAACTCAATGCCTGCTCCTTTGTTTTCTTCCTATCCTTCTTCCTATCCTTCTTCGATAGGACAGGGGCCGGTTCTTCAACACTTTGATTAACGGGATTTACGTCGAATTGAGCCTGCGGTCTGTCCTCGGCTACTGCGACCTCATCTCGACCAGTACCAGTCTCATCTTGGGGGATTTGCTCTGGAATCTCCTTGGACAAATCGCTAGCTGTGTGTTTGGTATCAGTTTCGGGATTGGTTTCAGTCTCCAATTGGGTTTCAGCCGCCGTTCGGGTTTTTTCTTCATTGGCACTCCTGTTCGGAGTTGTAGCCTCATCCAGCTGATTGGGATTGGGAGATTTTTGGTCAGTCTCAGGTTGTATGTCCGGATCTGGATTGACATTGGATTCACCAGCAATCTGTGGTGCTAGTATATCAACAGTCGTCTCGGCAGAAGGCTGAACATCCGAAGCAAACTGGTGTTCAGAATCGGGCACAGGTTCATCTACGATTACTTCCTTAGGTTCGACCTGCGCAGAAAGATCTTTTCGGGATGGGTCAAGGGCAGAATCTAACTCGGCAGGCACTTGAGCCGCGGCTTCGATCCTTTCGTCCATCGTTGGTATGTCTTCTGCCACGGATTCTGCCGCAGGCTTTGTTGGCATCTCGGATGCAAGTTCCGGTTTCGTGGATGATTTGGACTCTGATGAAGGTTGAGAAGCAGCCAAAGCCATGGCCAGCTTCTTCTTCTTCTTCTTTTTCAACTGTTTCTTGGATAGACCAGAATCTTCCTCATTCTCCACTTTGTTCTTTGCCAATTCCAGTTCTGTCTCAACATTTGTTTCGGGCTCAACAGAAGTTTCATTTTTGACAGTAGTACCGTCCTCCACCAGTTCTTCGAGTCCCTCAGAAAGTCCCAAGCTTGCAGATTCACTCTTTACCCCGGCTTCGTCCAGCTTTTCCTGTTCCGGTTCCTGTTCCGGGTTTTGAGGAGTCTTTGGGACCTGCAGGTTTTGAGAAGCAATTTCTTTAGCTTTGTTATTCTTAACGACCTGGGATTTCGGACTGGACCCACCCCGCTCGTCTTCGAGTTTGACATATGGCTCTTGGCTTGAGCTCAACGGTTCTCCGGCATCGGTAACTTCAATCGAAGCAAGGTTACCGGTTGAAGTGGAGACTTCAAACTCGGGAACTGGACCACCGGCATTGGCATCGGTCCCGTTGCGTTTCTCAAGCTTGTCCTCGCCAGCCCCTGCGTCCTTCACAGTAGTCAAATCTGCAACATCTTGTGCAGGCTCGGCGTCGAGCTCCTTTGTAGGTGTCGCAGCGCCTGACTCAGCCTCCTCGAGGACAGTCTTTTTCTTATTTCTCTTGTTTTCTTTCTTGGACTTGTTGGCAGGAAGAACAGGCTCATTGTCTTCAGCATTTGCTGGTTCTGCAGGAGTCTGTTCGCTAGATTGGGCATCCGCTTGCTCCGGAGAAGATGAGGATTCTAGAGCCGCTTGGGCATCAGCTGATCGAGTTTGCTCTTCGTCCTTGGGGGGACTGTCTGGCGCGACAACACTCTGCTCCGGTTCTATGGGGATGGCGGCTTCATCGATCAGAAGCCGAGCTTCGACGAGTTTGTCGTCACCTCCATGCTCCGGTTGACCAGATACATCAGGGGTTACCTCTGAGGGGGATTCTTTGAAGACCCCCAGATTAAGCTCGCCAGGGGCTGTTTCCTGGGATGGTGAAGACTGAGTCTCATTTCCAGCCAGATTACCCGATTTTTGAGACGCCGCAGCCTCTTCTGGGAGTTGATCTGTAGATTCTACAGCAGCTGTGTCCTTTGCCTTACCCTTCTCACTTTTCTTCGAAGATTCGACTTTAGCTTCAGGCTCTATCGCAGCTACGTCTGGCACAGCTGCAGATTCGGCGGGCTCATCAAGTTGGATGCCCCTCTTCAATGATGCTTCATTCTGGATGACCGTGTCTTCAGATAATTCCACAGCTGTCTGTGGAACAATGCTAGGCTGAAGGAGACTGGAATTTTCGGCAATCTCTCCTGACTGCGGTGTTGACATCGTAATCTCCTCATGAGGCGTGGTCTTCGATTCTGCTGTAGGCTGTGGCTCTCCGACTTCTTTTTTTTGTTGATTGAAAGCGACGGAACTAGGATCTGTAACGGGTGTCTCCTTTGTTTCATCCTGCCGTTGAGTCGATGCATCTTTAGCTTGCAGTTTATCAGGCTTGCTGACCTCCGTCTCAAAGTTATCTGCAGGATCGGAAGTGTCTCCTGTCTGAGAATCCTCAGGCTTAGGTTCTTCAGTCGCAACGACGGACCCAGACTCGGTGACTGCTTCAGCTTGCGAATCGACTAGCTTAGTTTCCTCGGTCTCACCGATGATGGGTGTAGGCTTGGGAGAGTCTTCCGTTTGCGGTTCATCGGGCTTTGTAGTCCCAGTATCAACTTCAGGATCAGGTTTGGTTTCAAGGTCGGCATGTGGAGCCGACTCAGACTTCTGGGTATCTTCTGAGATCGACTGATTTTTCTTCTTCTTGTTCTTCTTTTTCTTCTTCGAAGCGGGAACATCCGCCTCAGCTTCCTCGCCGATTTTGGGTACTTCTGCAGATTTAGGATGTTCCAAATTCTCCCTAGCTATGGAAGTTTCCTTTTCAGCAGGGACGTCGCTAGTGGTATCCCGAGGAGCTGAAGATGCAGATTCAGCTTGTTGAGAGTTGGGCTGTGTTGTTGATAGCTGAGTGTCGTCAATTGCTTCGTCGCCCTGAGAGAATAAAGGTTCCGATAGTGTCGAATCAAGCGCCGCGGGTAGCATACCCTCCAATTTTGCAGGCACAACCTCTGCAATGTCTTCTGCCAGGGGCTGACTGATTTGGCTTTGAACAGCTTCATCGTACTGGGTGGTTTCGGTCATATCGAAAGTGGAATCTCGAGTTTTTGTAGGATCTTGTGTACCAATGTCTTGTCCAGGCTCGTCGGGTTTCTTGACGTTATGTAAATCACCAGGCTCTTGAGCCCGGAGGTCTGAAGATTCAGCCTCAGGTATCGAAAGCTCTTGGGCATCGACGAAGTGGTCACCATCTGTTTGTGGAGAAGGCTTGGCCATCAGGTTCTCAGGCTCAGGTTCCCAATGCACTGACTTAGTTCGTTGCTGATCCTCACTCGAGATATTTTCATCATCGCCAACCTTTGACGCATCCTGGGTTTCGCCGCTTCCAGGCACAGGCTCAGAAGAGTGCTCAAGCTTCTGTTGTTCTGGTTCACGCTTTGATGTCTCCGTAGAGGCCTGTGGTATCAAGGCCGCATCTGCTGCGCCGGTGGAAAGCGGCTCGTCATGTATTTCATTTGGTAGCTCTTGACTTTCAGCCAGCACAAGCTCCTCAGACTGTGAGCCCTTCTTCTTCTTCTTTTTCTTGCTCTTCTTTGACTTTGCCGGGCTTTCTTCTTCCATGAAAGGTCCCACGGGAGATTTCATGAGGGGTTCTGAAACATCGTCGTTCTCAATGACAGCTACCTCTGGAGGCATATCTGGAAACGCGTCTGGAGCAAAAAGGGACGGATCCTTGCCTAACCCGTCAGGACTTGATGTGGCTTCATCTAACCTATGCTTAGCGACTGGGGTTGATTCCGATTCAAGGGGAGCTTTCCCAGATTCATAACTTGCGCCGGTTTTGATGATTGTAAGCTCGGGCGGCTCAGGCAAAGATTCGGGCACGAGCTCAGTTATTGGCTCAGAAGATGAAGTTTCGTTGGCTTCTTCAAAACCTGTCTCGGGCTGCTCAGGTACAGTGGAATCAGTCTGAGAGGAAGTAATGGACTTTGGCTTAGTCTCAGTAGTCGGAGCCAGTTGAACTTCATCGGAAGTTACGCCGGAAGTATCAGCGGTGACTGGCGTAGGTTCGGAGGCTTCAGGCAACTTGGCCAGCTCACCAGCATGAATCGCCTCCGAAAGATCGGCATCAGCAGTGATGACTTCAGCAGGCGTAGCTTCAATTGTCGCTGGTTCAGTTGTCGCTGGTTCAGTTGTCGCTGGTTTAGTGGCCGTAGCTTCTACAAACACTGGTGCTTCTTCAGACATGGCTGGCTGGGTCTTCTCATGAGCCGTTGACTCAGGGGCTGTTGGCCCGTCATCTGCAGCTGCCGCAGCCTTGTCCTTCTTCTTTTTCTTCTTAGACTTCTTAGACTGAGGCTGGGGTATCTCCTGCTCTATGGGTATCGAAACAAGATTAAGGGCCTCTTCTGGTTTCACAGCCTCTTTTGCCATTGGCAGCTCGAGCTTAGCTAGGGAATCTTCCTTGAGTGACTGGCTAACGTCAGTAGAAGGCACCGCGATTTCGCCTTCGGGAGTTCGGTTCGTCTCGTTACCCGCACTTGATTCCCCAACAGACTTTTCTGGTGCTTTTAAGGCCGCTTCAGGAGCCTCTGCGGTTTCAGTGACGTTCTCGTTGGATATGGACTCATAGTTCAGCTGCTTGTCCGGGGTCTGGGCAGCCGTCACAAAACCATCACTTTCTTCGGGCTGAAGAAGTCGCGAGCTGACCTCGGCAGAACCAAGCTGTGTCTCAGGAGCTTCAGCTTTGAGCCTGTTCTCCGGCAGGTCACTGTTGAGATTCAGACCTCTAGACAACTCGTCTTGCAAAATCTCATCCTTCGAAGTATCGCCCTTCAGTAAGCCGTCCTTCGACTCATGCTCAAGCACATCCTTTGTCCTTTCCACGAGCTCGCCCTTAGGCTCACCTGTGGCCACATTTTGAGAGGCGATGTCTTGGCGAGTATCGTTCTCGGTCGCTGCTTGTGGCCTTTCCTTGGAATTTTCCAGGGGCTTGACATTGAGTTCATCTGTACGAGCCTCAACGGTAGGCGTTAAAGTCTTTGAAGACTCTTCAAGAGCTGCCTTTTGCTTATTCAGCGCCTTCTTCAACTTCTTTCGATCTTGGGAGGAGAGATGCTTCATAACAATTGAGGCTTCAGAGTCAGCAACCTCGGAGATTGGAAGACCAGCTGCCTCCCCCATCGATTCTACCAAAGAATCAGGAACGGGTTTGGCATGTGCACTTGGTAGTTGTTCGACTGCCATATTTTCGGCTTGCGGCACAGGCGCTTCGACCGATCTTTCTGTCGAAAACTCCTTCACAGTGGCATCAGAGGTTTCTCCTACAGTTGTCGGCAACCCAGATTCATGAACAGGTCCCGCAATGGGCTCGACAGCAGGCTTGATCGTGTCATCGACAACGTCACGAGCAGTCTGTTCTTCTGTGGATTGAGTGTCAATTGCTTGACCAATAGGTGCAAGGAAGAAGTCGTCGGGTGTCTCGTTTCCAGTTAAACCTTCCGTAGCGTCAGAAAAGTGATCATCTGTGGATGCCAAATCGTCTGGTATCTCTGCGCGGGAAAAACTCCGCTTCGTGGGTGTCTCTGCTCCAAATACAGGATTTGTCTCGAAGTCGGTGGTGCTGAAGTTAGGTGGCGTGAAGTTCTGAAGGTAAGAGCTCCTGTCTTTGCTCATAGATACTACTGGCTCAGGTTCTTCTTGGCCCTCAATGTCCTTAAATGACTCCTCGGAAACGCTCATTTCACGGGGGTATACGTTCAAAGCTTGGTCAGCTGGAGCAGAGTAGGGCAACTCAGGCTTGAACTCTGCTCGCGGCGTGGTCTCTTGCGATTCTGCTCCATCATCCTTCTGTGCAATTGACGTATCTATGTGCAAGGTAGGGTCGGGCGAGGGAAGCTTATCATCCAATTGTGAAGCAACAAGTTCATCACTGCGGGAGTGGGCAAGAGGCTCGGAAATGGGCGTGGCCCGAGCTGATGATTCGCTAGGTTCACTAGGTGACAGCTCGGGAAGTTTCTGCTCGCTTGGGTGAGAAGCGTCGTGGCGTCCATGTTCAAGCAGATATAGCGGCTTGAACTCTCGTGTGCTGTCCCAGGAAGTTGGGCGAGATGGCTGCCTATGGCCGGTACCAACATCTGAGGCACTAGCAACGGGTGATCCGGCAGGTGATGCTTTGAAACCAACAGGTGATTGTGGGTTTGATCCCCTTCTGCCAAGTCTTAGTTGAATAGGGATGGCCGTGTGGCTAGGCGACTTGGTAGGCGTATCTTGGGCGCTGCGGCGTCGCTGATGCGTATGTATGCTGTGTTTTAGCAGCCGATCCTCGGGAGGCGTATCTGGCCGGCTGTCAGGGAGAGCTGGAAACTTATCAAAGGTTGGTGAGGGAGAACCAGGTTCGCTAGGAGGGAGAGGAAGCAGGTCACCATATTGAGGGTCAATGGCGGGCTTGATCGCTCTAGGCGCGACTTCGGGGTCAAAAACATCGAAACTTCGGGTACGTCGTGGATTGTTGGAAACAACGTTATCCTTATCCGCCGATGCCTCATTAGCATTGGAGGGAGCATCATCGGAGGCAAAAATAGCCGCCGCACTCGCAAGGCCGACACCCGCGCCAGTGGTGTCGGCATTATCTAAAAAAGAATTCTTCTTGCCGTCCTTACTCCCGCTGGACTTAAACAGCCCGGAAAAGATGCTATTGGGCTTCTTCTCGACACTCGTGCGATCTTTGTGCTTGCGTGACGAGCTAGGTGCTGAAGCAAGTGATGCGACTGATCGAGCGTCGTCGTCATGTCGGCTCCTCTCTCGAGGTTCTGATACAACGGAGCTGACTTCGCGAGTTTCGGACCTGTCGCGTCGGCGGTCGGGTGTACCGTCGTGAGGCTCTTTTTCGGCACCGCTCCTCCTCTTTTCCTTCCTGCTTGATGCGCGAATGGGGCCGTCATCTCGTTCATGGGACTTGCTTGGCCGTCGATCCAAAGGACCAGCAGGTGCAGAGACTTGGGGTCCGTCGTCTCCATAGTAGAGACGGTCTTTTCTGGACTTAGTAGACTTTCTGGGAGCATCCGATTCGTCATCAGATCTGGCCTCTTGTGATTTTGATGACGGTCGATCTTTGAGGATTCTGTCTCTGTTTGCTTCACCTCGCTCACCTTCAGGTCCAATCTCTCGAGACGAAGCATCCGTTGAGGAGCCATGGGCGCGGTAAGAATCCACCGGAGCCGACGTGTGTGAGCTATGGTGGTCGAATTTATCGCTTCTGCGGCTCTTCTTGTCGCGGCTCTTCTTGTCTCGTCTCCGAGAGTCACCTTCCAGGACAGGCTCATTAATCTTCTCTAGCGATCGGTTGTTATCCGGGGCATCGGAACGTTTTTTCCAGTTATCATGGACAACAACAACCTCAAAGTCATCACGTTTGTCTTGACTTCGTTGTTCCCGCTCCTTCCATTGAAACGTATCCGAAGAAGCCTGGTTTGAAAGCTCGGTTTCCGGTGCAGTCGTGGACTTTTCTTGAGGAGTATCAACTTCTCCAATCACGAATCCATGCTCTTGGCTCGTATCATAGGTAGGCTTGTCAGCAAGATCTTGAACTGTCTCTGCCCAAGGTCTCTTGTACCAGCCGTCGCCGTTGGAATCTTGCACGCCAGGGGGGGACTCGCGGCGGCGATAGTTCGGGTCATCGATGACGATTTCAGGGTCAAAGCCAGTGTCTTTCAAGCCAGCTGCCAGGGTAGCAGCGAATTCAAGATCGTCGGCATAACCGCCTGGCATTTTCTCCGCTCGAGGGCTGGCAGGTTTGGGGCCGGGAATGGGAGGTCCAGTTAAGGTTTCGTCTATGGATATGTGATGAGTAGGAACATCAGTCGGTATGCCTCGTGCGGGTGTGGATAAATCAAGGTCAGGCTCATGATTGGGTTCGACACCGCTCTCGGCCATTGCCGAGCTCATGGCGCCCCATCGACTTTCCTTGCTCAACCGTGGTCGAGGCTTTTCCGAATGGTCTGCCCTGGCAGAGCCCTCAGAATCACTCCTGTGCTCGGGGCTCTCGATCTCAAAACTTTTCGTCTCATTCTCTCCCCAGGTAACAGATTTAGCCGACTGCGCTGTAGGAGCGACTTTGACAATCTCGCCCTTTGGTCCAATGATGACACTGCTGGCATAGGTTGACTCCGAAGGCGGTCCAGCGTCTCTCATTGCATTGGCTTGCCGCTCCGGGCTTGGTGAAGGTTGGCGACTAGCTGCTGGTGTTGGCAAGACGAGGTTAAGTAGCGGCCGATCTCGTTCGGCGGATGGATCGCGCGATCTCGAGCTTGCTGCATTGAGGTCTCTCAGTGAATCGCGGAACGTGCTTTCATCCGCAGGGTGAAACTTGTTGTCAATCCTCACATCAGCGTCGGGTGCGTCGTACGGACCCTTGTGGTGCTCCCTCATATATGGAGGAGTGACGATTACGATCTTCTCGGGTTCATCATCTGCTCGCCACTTGTCGACAACAGACGGCTCAGGGGACGCACTGTGAGATCGAATCTCATCAGATGCAATCTTTCGCGCAATCACAGCTTCCCTGTAGGATCTGTCTGCTTGTTCTTGAATGATATCACGCGAACCGTCCCTTGAATAGCCACGACTACCACGCCGCCTGGACCGCTCCGCTTCGACGGCAATGGCAGATGCGACGGCTGCCGCAGCGACTGGGACGGTGGCGTGTGTCGCTTCATCGTAGATTGACCTAGCTTGATGCTCCTCTTCTTCGTAGTCATGGCCCTTCCTAGGATCCTTGAACTGGATTTCTTTACCCTTGTGGTACTCCTCTACCATCCTCTCGAGATCGTAGGAGTCCATGCGGCTCAGCCTAGCATCTGCAGCCGTCGTCCTCGGGGGACTATCGTCAAAGTTTGGCTCGCGGTCAACCGTGACTACTGTAGGAGTAAGAGGGCGGTCAACAAAGGCCTTCTTGGGCGTGTCAAGCTCATCATCATCTTTCACCAGATATTGGAACACATCAGCAGGTGCTCGAGTAGCTGGCTGAGACAGCTGAGTCGTTTCATCTATGGTTTCTCGATCACCTTGAGTAGATTGGGGAAGGTTTCTTCCCTCATCATATAGGTTCGGGGTCGATTCTGACCCATACTCAACTCGAATATCCTTTCTGTGGCGGTTATACAACGCCAGGTCCTGGTGGGGCAAACCCTCAATCTCCTTTCCTTTGTCTTTTCTTCTTTTCTGGGTATCATCATGGTCGTCGCGTCGTGAAGATTTCTTGTAATCTTGGTCATCATCATAATTAGAGTAAGAGTGCCGCGTCGATTTGCGTGAATCCGTCTCACGTTCTCGGTCATGGCGATTCGTCTTTCGATCTTTATGGTCGTCGTGGTCTCGTTTCTCGTCAGGGTACTTGCGGCTGTCTCGTGCATCATCATGATTTGAAGAAGCCAAGGCAGAGCCAGCAGCAGCGCCAGCAGCGCCAGCAGCGCCAGCAGCAATCACTCCGCCCCAGCCCTTCTCGCCAGAATGCTGACGCGAGGAACGCGAATCTTTGTCTCTTGGCTTGATATCTTCGAATCTCTCAGCTTCGTATACCTTTGAAGACACCGGTGTCATGGGTACAGGTTGTTGCAGCGGCACAGGGGCAGGTCGCGAGCGATGGGGAAGGTCTTGGCTTGGAATCATGGAGGTCCGGTCGGTGTCGAACCTAGTGGGATCAGAGGTGGGAACGGGATAAACCTCTCGCATGGGAGGACGCTCAGCAGACATAGAACTGGTAGCATGGTGATAAGAATAATGTTGCTCTTGCTCTCCAAGCCCGCACGGCGTGCTAATCATTCCTCGCAAAGAGTTGACGGGGCCGAAAAGTGCCGGGTCAACCACAGAGCGCTTGTCATCGTACGATCGGTAGTCCGAGGAGGTCCGGTGCGCAGCCATGGTGGCGGCGGCTGCTACGGAACCAGCTGCTGCAACTGCAGCCGATACAGTGACGGGCTCGATCTCTTGCGACGGATCAGTCCCATAAGCGAGCTCGGAATTGCTGTCATCACTAGACGACTCATCATCAGAGGCATCTTCCCAGTCATCGTCGTCGGACGAGCTCTCACGACGCTTGGAGCTGCCGATTTCGCGAGACGAGCTACGTCGACTGCGACGAGCGTAGTAAGAGGCAGCCGCTGCAGTCGCTCCGACTCCAAGTCCCATGGCGGCTCTGCTCCTACCAGAAAAGCGACGTTCATCTTCGCCCTGACGTCGAGCAAGGTCCGTTAACTGGCGGCCGAGGGCCATGATCTCTTCGTCTGGATTCTTCCGGGCACGACGAGGATCCGCGCGCTTAGGTGCTTCTTGCGCGTCTGACCTGCGACGTCTTTGACCAGAACGGCTCCGGGGGCTGAAACTGCGGCGGCTCTCTGCCTGCTTGATGTATCCGGAACCGTAGGCCAAGTCCGAGTTGACAGACGAAGAAGACGAGTTGCCAAAATAGAGCACGCGACGCTTCTTCTTGCTCAAGCGACGCTTCTTTTGGTGCTCTGATGGGGCGCGAAAGAACGTACTCAAGATTCCCCCGAACTGCTTTATATCCTTGTAGCGAGAAATATCTACAAGTGACGACGACGTCGAGCTGGCGGAGGATGATAAACTAGCGGGCGATTCTGGGCGACGCATGTCGTGAGATGCGCGATCGCTGGTGCATGGCGTTACAGCGGCGGGTGGCGCCTGGGCGGAGGGATATTGTTGTTGTTGTGGTTGATGAAGCAGTTGCTGTTGTTGATAGCTTGGATGCTGCATCGTTGGCTGCACATCATGCCTACGTCGCAAGGAGTCTTCAGGACTCCGCGGACGATGGTTTCGCATCATTCTTGCCGGTCTATCGGCGCAATGATGGGAGAATCAGGTAACAATACAGAGGCAATGGTGTTTTGATGGTGTCTTTGTTTTGGTCAGTGTCAGCTCTCGCCCAGATTCAATGAGGACCCCGTCGTCCCGACCCGCCAAGGGAAGCCGGCGGTGGCTGGGGGTTGGGTGGGTGGGTCGTTCTTGTTGCTCTACCCGAGCCAGGCGCTAACCCCCGTAGTAGCTGGCTCGAGGGGTGGGGCCGCCGATTGGAGACTCTAGATTGGATTGGATCTGCTACCAGGAATAATAAACCAGGTTTTCAGCTAAACAAACTTCATGGGTACTTACTTATTACTTGCAGCCTTCCCTTGCGATTGCGAATAGCCTGCTTCTGAAACTCGCTCTTTCAAGCTAGCTCATGGTTGGGCTTGAAGACAGTGCGGAGTATGTTGTGCCCGCGTTTCAGTGTGAGCATCGCTCGAGAGAGAGGTGGAAGGCTTTGTCGCTGATGCATGAGCTGATCTCCCTCTCATTGGACCTCACCAGATGCCTCAAGCAGCTCAAATTACATCTGTCCGATCCTGGTTGGGCCACCATATGTTGAGAAGTGACCTGCCGATGCGTCGTCATCTCCACCGCGCGGTAGTGCCAGCTGGCAGTCGGTCACCTACTACGTACCCTGGTAGTAAGTACTCTACAGATGCACGTGCCATGGCCTCGACCGCAGCTTAAACCATCCCTCCCCAGACTTACAAGCTGTACTCAATCTACCCTGCAGTCTGAATGGCAATTTCCTGGGTCGGCATCTCCGAGTTCATATTGGACCTGCGTGATGTCCACCGCAGTTGACACCCCATAGCCCGTTAGCTTCACAAACCGAGTGGCTTAGAAACCAACGGCTTATTTAGGTTGCGGGTCCATCCGAGAAACTGTCTCGCTGGGTGGGAGGGCATTCCACTGTTAGCCGCTCTGGGCTTGTGCCAAGTATGTGTGATTAAAGGCTGTACATAGCATTGGTTGCAAAAGTTTGTAGGAGCATTCTTGAAATCACGTACAGTTCGTCTACAGGATTTCCAGAATCAGCGTGTCTGGCGTGCCTTGCGTTTGGCTACAGATGTGTCGGGCCGCGAAATTCATGCCGAATCATGTTATATCATATCTCGGTCCCCATCTCCCATCACCATCCGTAAAGTATACACGACGAACCCGCAACAATCCACAACGTTATGAATCCTCAAAAGCATCAGTAACCTTCCAGAACCTTAATCTTGACGTGCATCCCATGCGTCGGCCGCGCAGTCACAGCACCCCTGACATCTATCTTACTCTCATCCGCCTCCTCAGGCCTCGCCAACTCAAACTCAAACCGCCCAACCCACGCCGCAAGCAGACACGCAAACTCGGCCTTCGCAAAGCTCTGCCCGATGCAGCTCCTCGGTCCATGCAAGAACGTCAAGAACGCGTAATTGCTGCTCGCCCCGCCGCCGGCAGCATTCGGCGCCAACCACCGATCAGGGTTGAACTTGTCCGCGTCCGGTCCCCAGAGCGACTTGTCGAAATTGGTCGCCCAGGGCACGATGAAGATGCGCGTCCCGCGGGGAACATGGTGGCCTTGTATGGTCGTGTCTTGTGCTGGTTCTCGTACTGTCAGTGGTACGGGAGCGTAGTAGCGAAGTACTTCGCTGCATACGGCGCTGAGGTACGGCATGCGATCGATGTCGAGGCTCGAAATGTCAACCTCTGAGTCGACAGACGGCAGACGCTCGCGAATCTCGTCTCGCAACCTACTCTGAACATCCGGGTATCGACAGAGCATGTAAACGGCCCAGGTCATGGCACTAGCCGTCGTCTCGTGGCCAGCAGCAAGGAACGTCATCATCTGATCGATAAGCCCAAATTCAGCACCCTCGGGGAATCCTCCACTCTCGAGGGCGACGGAGAGAATGTCAGCGTCGAGTTGCTCCTTGTTGGCCATCTTCGCCTTCTTCTCCAGGATCATGTCTCGGCAGACTTCGCGGACTGTATGGGCCGCTGCGTTGATGTCCTCATTGCGACTTACCGGAAGGGCGACAACGAGCCACGAAGGTAGAAAGAGGCCGAGAATGCCCAGGATCTGACCCTGCTTGGAAGGCTTGAAGACCTTACCGTATTCCTTCGCGAGCCTGCTGTTCTCATCACGTATCGCACCAAAGTCCCTTCCCATACCCGCCACACCGATAATGTCAAGCGTCGCTCGCGACGCCCACGACATTATCTCAACATCATCACTGCCGGTTTCCGCAAGTGTCGCAGTCATAGCCTTGGTCACCTCCCTCGCCTTCTTCCAGAAAACGGGATACAGTTCCTTGATATGTCGAAACGCAAAGGCAGGCGTAAGACTGCGTCTCTGCATCTTGTGCTCGTCTCCCTCGGCGAGTAGGACCCCCACACCGAGAATGCGAGCCAGCGATCTTCGGATATCCCCAGGCTTGGGAAAGGCATAACTCTTGGTGACGAGGACTTCGGCGAGAGCCTTGGGCGAGGCGACCACCAGGCGTTCCTGGTTGAATAAGCCGCGATAGTAGATGAGGCCGTCGTTGGGAATCTCATTCACCCTGCCACCAACATCAGCACGTGGAACTCGGCGGAAAGACTTCGAGGTCGCTCAAGACATACCATTCTCGCATGGGCATACCGGAGGGCTTGTCCATAATGCGCCGGAACTGGCCAAAGAGCCAGTGGTTTCCCGATGGCCCGGGTAGGTGCCGCAAAGGTGATACATGGAGAGGATAGATGAACGCGACCCAGACAGCCCAGATGGCAAACCCAATGAACCAGAGGAGCGTAAAGAGACCAAGGAATCCGACGTCCGACTTTGCGTCTGGAGATGACCTTCGCGTCCACTTCAGCAATAAACTGCAAGCAGCAGCGCCGATCGTGGTTTGTCGCAACGACAGTCCCATGGTTGTGCTTCGGATCGTCTGTCTAGATAGGACCTTTGATGAGCTACGAACATGTCATGCTACGTAGAATGGATGAGAGGATGAAAGAAGGATGACTAGTGGCAGCGACCATCCAATTATGGTCTGCTTCTGCTGGAAACACTCCGTATATAAACATGCATGATTCGTGGACCAAACGCGGGTGGGAGTCGGCCTCGGAATGGACCCGACCCGGTATGGACATTGCACCGACCGACAGTCGATAAAAATACCGACCGTACTGTATGTACTCTGTACAGACTGTATTGCTTACTGTACCTATACGTAAATCTAGCCATAATCTCTACAGTAGATTAGCGCCATTGCATAAGTACATGCATCAAACTCACTGCCAAGACGGCTCACGGATTTGATGCAGAAATAAGAGAAGAAATAAACAAAAAAAGAAATAAACGATTCAATCTGTTAAAAGTGGCAGCGCAGAATGCTGGCCAGCCAGTCAATCGAGATATCTCTTACATCACACGCTATCCCTAACTCGGACTTCCATTCGGCGCGAGCCGCATTCGTCCTGGCACTTCAATGTCAATCATGACAGGCTTGACGAGTTAGCCAACAGTGCAACGATTCGGGGGAGACCACCGTTCCGCTACCTTACTGGTTGACAAGGCAGAACGATGTTGCGCAATGGTCTTATGTGGCGCTGTAACTGACTTTCCGTCTTTACCACGACTCCCTGGCTAATGACGCTTGTATAAGAAATAGGACAATAAGCAGCGCTGGCGAGCACCCCATCAGCCCAGCTCGCGGCGCCTTATCTGTTAAATGAGTAGAAAGTACATGATCCCTTGATGTGATTTCCTCGTGATGCCCCCTTGCCAGATCCAAACGCCGTACCATATGATTTATTTCGAAGCCACCCGTGTCTGCTTTTGCCGTTTTCGCAATTGTGAACCGGCTCCTGCAAACCGCCAATCTTACCAATACTCAAATGCGGAGCAGAGATGTGGAATGCACCGCCTCGGTCAGCCTTAGCTGAACCAGACTCACGCAGATTGGAATTACCAAAATCTCCAACGCCTCTCCGAATGCCAGTCATCAACCCCGCAAATCCACGCGTTGAGAAAGAGGTCAAATTACCACGGTCGGTTCCGGGAGAACCTCTCAGCAGAGATTTGACCTAACTCGACTGATCCCGCTTCGGTCTGAACGGTAGCTGACAGACTTGGCAAAATTCTCATCTCGTCAGAATGTCCCTGAAGCGAATCACCTGTCCCTGACTGCAGTGGATGGAGGTGTGACGATGACGGTGCTTCTTGTTGTTGCTGTGGTTGTTGTGGTTGACTAAGATTCGGAGAACCGGGAGATGATTCGCTTAAGTCGCTTAGCCCTGCGTGTTGTCGGAAGCTAGGGAGCGACTGTGAACTCGTGTGAGGAGTATGCCCGTGCGATGTTGACAACCGAGCTGCCGCAACACGGTCGTTATGCTCGTCGATACCTGGCAGTACAGGTCCCCGAGCTGTAGGTGTGATCGCGTCCCGTTCTGGGGGGGATGGTGAGTCAGGTGGTGCACTCGTATCTGGTGGAGGTACGAACGAAAACTCCACGGCAGGGACGGTTTGGATATCGCTAGCAGGCAACAACGCGGTTTCTCGTATGCCGCTGTGATTGTAGCGTGGCCTCGTTCGACGCTGCTGCTCTATCGCACCCTCTGGTACAGATCGCCGGCCATGAGAAGATGGTATGGGTATCCGAGGTGCTGTCCTAACTGAAGTGGCAACCCTCGAAGAAGCCGTGGTTTGACGAATGATGATATCGGCCTGAGCTTGCAGCCTGTCATATTTGTGAGCAAAGGAACAGACAGTAGCAAATGTACAAGGATATGATCAAACGTACTGAGGAGGCAGATTCCTGATCGCGTGGATCAATGACCGAGACGACATGGCCTGCCTAGGTTCGGCATCCAGTTTATCACGGCAATAAGGACATGTGTCTGAGTCCTCGAACCATTTCTTTATGCAATGATCACCAAACACGTGCTTGCACCGAGGCAGGCGAACGGGTACCTCGTTGACTCCCTCAGGGCTGTGTACTCCATAGTCATTGTAACAAATGACACATACTTAGACGACAGTCAGCAAACGATTCAACTGTTCCTGCACAAGGATGCAAGAAAAAAGTTACCTCGCTCAGACTTGGGGAGATCGTCAATGGGGATGCTCTCCATCGACTCCAGCGTCGATTTCGAGGCCACCAGCTTTATCTGCATGCTCAAACTGCCTCGCCACATCTGTACCTCGCGACGGATGCTCTCGATATCATTTCGTCTGTCTCGCGAAGCATTTCTATCATCTGCTGCTTGCAAGAGATACCCTATATCCGGCTGCATGGAAGCTTCATCTTCCTGATCGTTCTCGCCTTGGACAAGGTTGGATCGAGAGGACATAGTTCTCCGAGCCCTGAAATGTGAACGGCGTCCTAATGGCGGTGGCGGCGGTCCTGAAAATCGTTTAGCTACAAAAGAGGAAGGGGGCGAGGAAGGAGCAGCGAGATGTACAATGGATGGGCGTGCCGCAACTTTGAAAGCTATGCAATATGCCGCAACCTTGCGAGCAGCTTGACTTACTTGTTGGTGAGTGCAGTTCGGCTCGTATCGAGCGAAAAGACGGATATTCTTGACTGGGAAGCGTAGTCGTGGTCATGGTGGCAGTGGCGGCGCCTATATTATTGCCAACGGAAGGCTGCGAAGAAGGGAGGGGCACGGCAAACTGGGGATCGACCATATTGCGTGAGTTTTGTTGTTGTTGTCGTCGACTTGAAAGGAAACTGTTTACGGGATGGTCGGATAAAGCAGGAGGTGAGGGTGCCAACGAACTGAGTTCATGCATGTCTGCAACTTGTAACCTTTGCTCGCGTGACTGAAAGTTTGAGGGCCGGACCTCAGGCGCTTGGCCAGTATACATAGCTTCTCGAGCAAGGCTACCATGGTGTAAGCGAGCTCCGTCTGTCGTTGAGCCTGCATGCGAGCTAGCGTTGAGTATTGTAGACTCATAGTATTGTTGCGGCGTTAGTCTTGAGGCAAACGCTTCGGCAGCTGGAGCTTGTGAATAACCAAAAAGCGGCTGGGAAAGGCCCGGATGCTGATAATACGGGTGCGGGAACTGATTTGAAGCAGAGGCAGGCTGCAGGGCATGATGAGTGTAGGACAGAGGCATGTCTGGCGCATTTGCCTGCCACTGATCGGCAGCACGATATCGATGGGGAGGCGGTTGAGGCATCCAGGACGCTGAAGCAGCGTGAACGGGATCGTAGTGGGTACCAGGTCGTCGAGAGGGGGGATGCAGAACGTAATCCATGGGATCCATCACGTCGTAGCTGCTGGGTTGAGTCAGAACAACCGAAGTCGAAGCCTCTCGCGAACCTGGATCGTGAAGTTGCTGCGAGATTGAAGAAGAGCCAAGGAGACTGGTAAGAGGAGAGGGGCAGTGGCAGATCACTACCGGTGAGTATGTCATTTATCGATGTTGAGCTAAAAACTATTTGGATGCTATCGCTGTGATCACGTAACGGTGATCGGTGGATACAGTGAATGCGGAGCGGTCGTGGTCATGGGGACGAGGCCACCGAGGCCCTGAGTTAGATGCCAGCGTAGAGCACCGTGCAAACGCAGGAGAGCGATTCGATGTAGCCGAGCTGTTTGGCCGATCGCTTCGTTATCGAAAGTTGCAGTAAATGCAAGCGCAACAGCGAGTGTGTTTCGATGACCGTAGTGGACGATGAGAACGTCGTGAGCGAATGCGAGGCACAGCGATGAGGGCGGAGGCGAGGAAGGGGGAGAATAGCGACAAAGCCTCGAGCGAGCGAGAGTGGGTGTTGTAGAAACAACGAAATGAGACAGCAATAATAAGGTTAGAGCCTCAGATGTAGGTAGTAGTTTATGGCTTGTTGGTCACTGGAAAGCCACGTCTGCAGGACGCCCGGGGCTGACAACGATGATGCTTGAATGGCTTCACTGCAGGGACGACCTTGGGCAGAACCCAGCAGGGTGTGCTCGGGGCAGGGTAGGTAGTAGCTATGTCTTTGTCCGTCGCGACTCGATGCACTCCTACTTGGCAAATATGCTGGGCTTCGGGCGGTCAGACTGGCAAAAGCAGGTAAGACAAAGACAAATTTGGAGCTAGGGGGGGGGGCTCGTATGAAGAGGCTCGGGACTAAAGGTAAGGTAAGGCAAGGTAGGAAATATCAAGTGAGGGCAGGCACAGGAAACGATGGACCGAGACGTCTTGTGCACCAACGAGAGAGTGAAGTGGTCAGTCTTTCCTCGAAGTGTGTCTAGGCGACCACGTTCGGAACGTCGCTCTAATCCACTCGTCGTCGGGTGGCAGGTATGGATCGCAGAAGTAGAGTTTTGACCATGCTTTCCCCTCTCCTCAAAGCAAAATAGGGATGCTAATAAGGGCAGGGCAGCTTGGTCGGCGATCAAGGAACAGGCGGCACGAATACTCGGCAGAAATGTTAATTGCGGATGGCGCGGACAACAGGAGGGGGGCAGAGAGAGACCATAGAGGTACAGACTGTAGAGGTAGTTGAGATAACGAACAATGCTGATAGCAAGCAGCACGGATCAGTGGTGGGTGAGTTGTTGCCTTACGAGACTAGCAGGGAACCCTCGCGGGAACCGTCGCAGTGACTAGAATGGTAGTCGTTGGGCCAATCCTCCTCTCACGAGTCGAGGGGATAGATAATGTGATGGGTTGGTGGAGATGGCTGATGAGACAAACCACGCGGATGACGAACACGCACACATCAGCTGGCCTGAGGACTCGAGGGTTCGTGTGGGCGCTGATGGCTCTGATGGAGCCAAATAAGAGCGAGCAATCAATCAATCGCTCAATCGCTCAATCAGTCAATCAGTCAATCAGTCAATCAGTCAATCAGTCAATCAGTCAATCAGTCAATCAGTCAATCAGTCAATCAGTCAATCAGTCAATCAGTCAATCAGTCAATCAGAGCAGCAGCAGCAAAGGATGGATGACATGATGAATCGTTGATACGAAGAGGGGAAATCGAGGCGTAGAAAAGAGGCGGATGGGCTGGCGCTGAAACAAGGCCACGAGAGACGATGACGGAGCATCATGGTCAATACAGCAACACTGAATCACGTTTTTTTAATCGAAACCTCAACCAAAGCCACGATAGACTAGCAACTACGAGCTAATAGCGCGGAGACGGCATTGGGGGGGGAGCCAAGGAGAACTTACGGCCTGCCCAGATCCAGATGGACGGGGCATAAGAAGGCCATCGGCAGGCAGTCCAGGGAAGAAAAAGCCAAACGCAGTCAACTTCCAATCATTCTTCCAATCCAATATTTCAAACCCCATCTCGAGGCGGCCCGTCTAGAATAGAATAAATTACGAACTAAAAATGGGGTGGAACCCGTTCAACATGTCATTTTGTGAATTCATGTCCGATGAAGCGACTTGACCTGACCCTACCTTACGTCGTACAAGCATCGCCAAAAGAATTCACTGAAATTCGCAACAGAATAGGCTATCACTTACGACAGCCTTACTAGCCCTGCCATTTGTCATCTCTCATTAACCGCAAACCTGCATTCCAACGCAACCACCAAACGACGCAGGCGTGATATCCACCAGACGAGAAAGTAACAACAACACATCCGTTCTCACTAGAGTAGGGTAGTAGCTCAGCTACCTTGGCGTTGAGGAGACGACCATCGACTAGACCTTCTTCCCGCATCTCGCTCTACCTTCTCCAACTAAACAGACGAGGTTGGCCAGCAGTTCGATTTATTACTTTTGCTAACAAAGATTAAAGTCGGAAATGCCATAAGCCCAAAGATAAAGACGAAAGAGATGTTCGGCGAGTAAGCATCGGCATGGCCCCATCATGTGGGCACCCCATGCCACCTGGCGTGCCCCGACCTAACCATTGCATCGACCGTCACACGGCCAATCCGACAATGCACCACACCTAAAGGCACTTCACTTTCTTTTTACCTGTTGGTTTGCTTTCTTTGGTATCTTGAGCCATCAGTCACCACTCCACAAAACCCAAGTATCCCTGCTCAACCTTCCGGTGCAGCCGTCTCTTACGCTCCCAGGACTGTCTTAAAGCTTGTTGACCCCACGGAATTGCGACTGAACAGACAAGCATGCGCATAATCTCTCACTGACACTGAAAGCACCAGAATCATGCGCAATGTTCAGCAATGCCACATTGCATCTGCTGATGACCGAGAGACGTGTAAAAACGGTCGCTCCCAGCCACGGCCCTGTCATGACTGGCAGGCTGATCGCTTATTCATACGTTTCCTGAATTAGGAGCTATGGAAGCAGAAGTTGCGCCGACACCATGTGACCCATTATGAATCGTGGTCTGGTCTCAAGGATATGAGGGGATCACGCTCATACTATGTCATTAAACGGGTATTTTGTCCATGCATCGAACCGATATTGAAAGCCCGATGACTAGACTGGGATACCGGATACATATATATGCCGCCTTGTGTGAACAGCGTTTCTCCCATCAATCTATCCGTCTGATAACAACTACCCAGTCGTATCATTACCTGTGCGCTGGTTCTAGCTGGTGTAGGTTGATATCTCTAATGGTACGATAACACTCATCCCAACTCATGCTTGAGTCTCATCAGAAAAACGACTCGGTCCGATATAGCGACAGCACCAGAAACCCAAACAGCAGCTTCTACTTGGGCGTCAATAGAGGCGAGTTGCTTTATTTCTTGGGTAGACGATATTTGCCGCCAACAAGCTCTAGCTCGTTCTCGGCCACTTTTTCTCCAAGGAATTCCTGCAGCTCCTCGTTGCTCCAGGTACACCCATCAGCGATGAGCATCTTCATCATCATGAGAATTTGTCCAAGCGGCATCGTAGGGGCTGAGTTCGTCAGCATGCCAACAATAAACTGCCAGTAAACTCCATGTTTTTCCTGCTCCTTGGCGTCCACATTCTTAGGCTTGCGTGTTGATACATGTGTGGCATTTTCCGCGCTTGAAGTGTTTGACGCGTCTGTCGACAAATCAACTGTCGCATCATCATCGAGTCGCTCCAACACAACATACGTCTGGTTTCCTGCGTCTCGCAATACTCGCTTAGTCACCCAGAATCGAAGAGCTGACTCCAAAAGATCTTCATCGATCATGAGTTTTTCCCATATCTCATTGAAAGTTCGTTGTTGTGGACTTGACACTGTTACCTCGTCGTTGTCTTGGAATTCGTAAATCACTGCTGCCTCATACGTCTTACAGACTACCTCGAGCGACCGATCCTCGAAGTCTAGCTTGACGGTGGCCGTGCCCAAATTGTCCAGCCATGTCAGTTTCCGAGAAGACTTGAGCTTCTCAAAGCCTTGCTCATACTGATGCTGCATTTTTGCAACTGGAGGGGGCACTGAGAAGGGTTCCTTCACAAGGTTTGGCCAGAATAATCTGGACAAAATTTTGGAATGATATGCAGGTGCATCTTGCACCTCCGTAGTACTTGGAAGAGTTTTGCCCAGCAGAGCATCCACTCGCTTCGAATCTTGAATGTCCTTCATCATAACATCGCAATTCTGGAGCGTACTTTCGCCAAACCTCTTCTTCAAAAGACTCAGAACCTTTGTCTCTTGCAGAAGGGTTGTCTGGCTTGAGAGGAGTCTCTCAGAAATGATGAGCTGGAACTCTTTAATGAAGATGTCCTGAGAACCCAAGGCGTTAATCAGGGTTCCAATTACATCCTCGTTCTTGGGCCGCTTATAGTTGACACTGGCATCTGCTGGATCTGGAACCCATGTCATATCGTCCCAATCTAGATCATCGTCCTCGACATGGCGCCGCTGCTGCTGAGATGGCGCATTGAGCAAAGCCGCCAGCTCGACAAGTTTTGTCTTCGACTCGTCAGTGTCAGAATCACTAGTGTTTGATAGCAAGCCCGTGACAACGATTCTGATAGCATCATCTCTCTGGCAAAGATATAATTGCAAGGCATGTACCACTCGGTCGAGTAAAACCTTGGAGTGATCCAAGGCATGAAAGGTTCTAATCATGGAGATGTAGGTTTGTAAGATGTCCAGGGTAGAGCGCCCGGGGTGCAGTAATCGCTTCTGCATAGCCTTGGAGAAGGTGTCGGTCAACTGCAGGCGACGTTGCGGTGTGATGACTGTCAGCCGCAAGTCTTCAAGCCCACCTCTGCTTTCAGGCCATGCCAGAACAATGTCGAAAAGCTCCTGTATTCGTAGTGTGGCAAGCCTCCCGACAGCAACGTCCTTCCAACATTCTACATCGCTCCAAGCAACGTGTATGCCAAGGCGGCTGAAGACTTCTACGGCTAAGCGTCCGTAAACATTCTCGACCCAATGTGATAGACGTGTCAGACAGTCCGAAAGAGTGGAAGCTGAGGCTGTGCTGGGCACCTCGGACTTATGCCATACTCCTGCACATGACGATTGTACGAAGTCAGCCATATTGCTGTCCATGATTTCAGCAAATAAGATCTGAAACTTTTCGCCTGTCAAGCCAACGTTTTGAAGTGACTCGAGGAAACCTAGCAGGTCCTGTTTTGCTTTGGCGATGTGCTCGTCTTTGCCTACGTCGTCACTCCCATCAGCCTTAGGAGGTTGGGTTAGGACAATACAAACCAGCCCATCTAGGACACTACGGATGGCTGTGGTTAGTCCCTGATTGAGAGAATTCCCGATAATGGCGTGTAGATCACGCCGAAACTTTGCCACAGTAGCGTCAGCAACCATCTCGTCGTCGAGTCCACGGGTAATCAGCGACAGGCCGTAGAAATACTGTCGTTGAGCAGCTTCAAGGGTTGACATGCTTGCGAGTAATATCTGCGCATGCCCACCCTGACTAGCGCATGCCGCAAGCAGTGGCATGACATGGTGGACGAAATGATGACGAACTTGCTGGGTGTGCCATAGAAAGATGTCGTCGGTGTAGAAAGCTTGAGGTACCAAACTGTCTGGTTTCAGAAGTATCGCTAGGGAGCCTTGAAAATTTATGTCGGGATCTTGTGATGTAGTGACCAAGGTGCCGAACGAGTCCTCTGCCGCGACCGAAGTAGGCAGTTGAATGCGAGATGTGACGACGTGCCAGGCACGATCCCACTTGACCTGATCGTCGGCATGATGAAGGTGCGGCTGTCGCTGTGGAGACGGGGCGTGGGCTACTTGAGATGATTGAGGGATGATGTGATCTTGGATTCCTTGAGGATGCGGAGGGGGGGAGAGTATCCCAAAGGCGGCATGTTGTTTAGAGGAGGGTGTATCGGGTGTAGAGCGAGGTGTCGGTTGTGAGATGTCGATGTCAAAAACGGACCGAAGAAGGCGCTGCTTACGGGCGCGGTAACGCGACGCCGTCATGGTCATGAGGGGCGCAGACGCAGGCACATGGCTGTGCTGCGTCAAGCTATTTTAGGGGCTATCGTCGTCGCGTAGAACTGAGTGAATCGATGACGGTTGAGCGAAGTGCGCTTGAATGTTTTGGTCCTGTGGTTTGTTTGCGTTGGAAGACGTTGGGGGCGGCTGTTTGGCGCTAGCTGCTCCGCGCCATGCAGGACCACGCTCAGCCACACTGAAGAGGTGCCATAAGCGCCTGTGCTTACTTTGGTTGGGGGCTGTGGTTGGCTGAAACACTAGAGAGACACTGGCTCAAATCGCTAATTGTAACGATGAACGGAAATCCGAGTCGAGCAAGCCGCGTTCTTAGCTGCATGTGACTTCATCTTCGACAAGGATGTTTTAGCTTGAAGACGCACTTCTGCGTCAGACGAGAGTAGTTGGTGTTCATAAGCCTAGGCTAAGCGAAGAACGCGCGCTTGCAGCGCTAGGCGCGGAAGTCTGATTACGCGCGAGAGCTCTTCGCTCCTTCTCTTTGCAGTAAGCGCAGTGGCACGCACAGTGAGAGATTTTTGGCTGCTGCTTTAGCATTCATTATTCATTGACATGGTTCTTGAACCATCTGATCTCGATACCCGGTGTCTGTTGATTGACACGACTGAGCCAACATGGCGTTACATCTGCTTCTTCCATGATTCCATGATTCCATCGCTGGCATCTGCAACGCAAATGAACGAGTCTCTTCTTAAGTCCAAGGCGCTGGAAATAGGAAAAGCCACTGAAAGGTAAATGAAGACAGACACGCGGCGCCTCAAATTCCAAGCCTGTTACCATGTCCTGCATTTTGGCGGCCTCCAAATTGAATGTCAGTGTAATATTCGGGTTAGCCCCGTTCTCTTGAATTCTTGCAATAAAAGCACCATTACGACAGTTCTAGTCTGTACTCCTATTCACCATGTCACTCTCACTATGCTGGATTACCAGCTACGTCGCTCCTTATCGGCACCGGCACACTTTTTCCGTGAACAGGGTCCAAGATTGACTCTATGCCTCCACAGTCCTCCTCGGTCGGTTTAAGATTAAGCCATGCCGCAGGGTTTATGTCCAACCTGGGACCTCAGTACAACGCTGAACCTAGGAGACGAGTTGCGAGTGCAACTCTTCTCCTGGTCGTCCGAGTCACCGGGCCTCCCATATGGACAACTTTCCCCACCCAAGCACCGACTGGACCATTCATCGAATACAGCTGCGGGGTACCGTGGATCACCTTTGACAAACAGGCGGTAGCGATCCCTTGTAACGACATACCCAGTGTCGCCGGGTTGCGATTGGCACCTGCAAGATCTGACTTGACTGCCTCGACCACGCGGCTTCTGGTTGCCGTCTTCACCCCATGGACGGAGAAAATAGGAAGACAAGGCGGAGACGAGAGAGAATAGAGGGGCGCCGTGCTGGCCATGCGATAATCCCCTTCTATCACCAGACGGTGCACTGCTGTTAAAATTGGCCTTGCTTGGGTTGCCTGCTTTACGTCGTAAGGAGAAACTTGACATCGCTGACTGCAGTCAGTCCTGTTACGCTTCGAGAACGATGTAAGCAAATAGGATTGAGGTAATGCCTGAATCTGTCAGACTTCCTCCCAACCAAATTTCGTTACGACTTCGGGATTACCGTTCCCTTTGCCCGGCACTCGCTCGACTGCCGATTGAGAGCGGTAGCACCCCGGCGACATGAGGATAAATCCTCCCCCGCCGGGAGTTCGGCCGGGGCTGGGCAGTTCACGGAGCCGGCTCGCTCGCATCCGGATAACTATGCGCAGTGTTCCGAATCCTCTTATCGTACCTGCGAGTCCCGAATACAACAAAGAACAAACTATGTGTATGGGCTTGTGTGCAAAGCAAGACTCCACCGAAATCATCGACAACAGAGAGTGCCTTGGTTCATCAAATCAGAGCTCTTGGAGAGGCGGCCGCCTCTGATTGTCCGTTTCCTTGCTCGCAAGAAAGGTTCCCCGTCAGAAACCATCCGATCCAATCTCCCGCCCCCTGCATTGCCTTGAACCCTGGACTGTAGCTTAATCCACCTTTATCTAGTGGGTTCTGCTAAACGTATCATCGTACCGTACTGTTCAGTACAGCGTAGCGGTGGTTGAGGGTTCGAAAAGACCCGCAATGCAGTAATGCTCGCCTGAGCATGTGGCTACCTAGTAATTTTACCTCTCACTTGCCGTGTCCCGCAGGGTGATACTCCGATGCTAATGTTAAGCCCAAGTCCATGTCAACGACTCGGCATCGGTCCTACCAGGTCCCAAGTTTCTCTCCGGGCCTTACTTACTCCGTACAAAATATCCGAATATCTTCATCCCCGCTGCTTCAAGTCCACCTCAGGTGATACCTTTCCAGAAACTGGTCAAGGCCGCGAGGCACCGGCACGAACCAACTCATGGTGTAAGGTTTAGCTTGAGACTCTGCCGTCCCTCCTTTCTCAAATTACGGAGCTAGGGAACGTCTGCTTGTCGGTTCCCACAACCCGTCAACCCCTTGCTCGTGCAGATACACTGACTAGACAGCGGGAGATGTCACTACTGCCCGACTGGGCAATGACATGACCACCGTTACGGCGAAAGCTAGGGCAAAGTCCTGTTACGCTTCACGAGTTACCCAAACCAGTGTGCTGGTGTCGTGGCGTGCCGATCCGAGCAAGCATCTCGCTCCCGTCTCGGTTTGTGAACTTCAACAGTAGTATGGAGTACGCGCGCGGGATGACGACTATTCCAAATCCACACCAGAGAAAGTTATGTAAAAAGCTCGGACTCCAAGGATATCAAGTTCACGATCCGAGCCCACCGCACATTGCAAGCTCACAGGCTCATCATCATGCATGCCCACTAAGCCATTTTTGACTCTAATAGGAGAAGGTTTTTTTTCTTTTCTTTTTCTTTCAGCGTGCTTTTTTTATCGCGTCAACCTACCACTTGTATATTGTGGCTCAGCTGCAGATTTGAGTGCTTCCCACGTCTATTGCGCATGTTCCTATTAGATGATAGTGGTTCAGTTTCATATCTCCAAACTGAACATTTTTACATAGTACAACTTGATGTACATCACGGACTATTCGTACGGACTATTCGTACAGATTTGAGCGGAGAGAAACCCACGAAGTCCCACGTGTGCGTTCCTCGTTCATCACTACCCTGCTGCTGGTTTGACAAGGCTATCCATGTACGCGACGGCCACCCTCTCCTGCACCCTATCAGAAGCAGCCCAGGGGCCAGGAGGTGAAGGGGGGGTATCAACAGTCACGCCCTGGCTGTCTTTAGCACTTGCTTGGTATCTCTCTCTCCCTCGAGCGAGCCCCAAACTAAAAGCGGGTCTAATCTGTGCCGCAGAGCTGGGGGTGGCTTGCTTGCCGTGACGATCATCTTGCTTTGGCCCTTCCGACTGGTGCCGATTCGAGGCTCAGCCCAGTTCGCGCCTGAACTCTTTGGAACCAAGCAGTTTTTGGCAACCGAAGCTGGTGGCTGTGCCATCGCAAGTCTGGGGTATCCCATCACCAAGACGCGCGAGCTCTTGTTTCATATCGTCTGTCTTATGACAATTCCCGCATAACTTAGGCGAAGGTAAGCAGAGACGGTGCAGCGACTCCTACTTGGTAAGTGGTTTGTGGATTAGACGATACTAGTAGTTGTCTTGAGAATTGGATATCTGAGTGCGTGCGTCTATATAGGATGACGATAACTCGGTTTCAGCACAAAAGCAAACCGATCCGTACCATCTACTGTATTCCACATAAATATAACTTCGCCCACCATAGCCAAAGAAGAAAGAAAGAAAAGAAAGAAAGGAAGAAAGGAAGAAAAACTGGATGCGACGGGTATGTTTCCAGTATGAGAATAGAACCCTTACACCAACGTACACTAGATTTGGCACGCCTGACAATCTCCCTAGTCGTCTTGTCGTGGTAATCAGGTACTTCGCCGCAAACGCCCCCAGAAGCCCCCAATGTTTCACGTAGAGAATAAGGAAAACAGTAAGAGAGAAAAAGGGGCCCAAAATGGCTTGAAGTGAAAGGAGAAGCGCCCAAGCTAACGCCGTTCCGTAGATTCGTTTGTACCTTTGTTGTAGCAATGCGGTATTGTCGAGCGACCAAATGTGAACGAACGGCCACGTTTCGAAGTTCTGATGTTCGGCGTCTCCCCATCAGGAGAAAATGATTGTGTGCGTCGCAACGACGACCCGCTTCGTCCCGCCTTTTCGCTGTCGCGCTTGTCCAGTACAGGACAATACCATCCCGACTTTTAGGCGTTTCGACCACCCTTGCATTTATCGTGAAGCATGTGTCCGTTCCGTGCCGTCGTCCTGGTGAATTCGGCCCCGCAGTTGGGACATGTTGATTTGGCAGCTTGTCCAGACTTTTCGCGCTGGTGTCGCAGTAGGTTGCTAAACGTTGAGAATTGACGTCCATTGCAGCCGTGTTCCCAACATCGCGGTTTCGGCCGGCTCTGCACGACTCTGACGTGCCCACCCTCTGGTGCTTGTGAGCCTGAGCCTGCGCCTGAGCCTGCGCCGCTGGTAGGCATCAAGACAGGGGCTTGATACATGAAGCCGACATCATGGCTAACGGGCACTGATATGGGTCGGTTGCTAAATTCGAGAAGCGTTAACGAAGCTGCCCATCCCTCTTTGGGAAATTAGGATGTAACGGTTAACCACACCGCACGTACCTGTATTGGCCATGTCCTGCATAAACATTTCCGTAGTTTACTGGCAGATTGTAGTTGGGCTGGCTGTTGAAACAATGGTTAGACTTGACTCTGGCTGAGTTTGAGCTGGGCACAGGATGCTTACAGGCTTTGAGAGTATGGGTTTTGGTACACTGACGCCGTGTTCGCTCTTTGGTCTTCACCAGAGCTGTAAGAGGAAAGGTAGGGTGAAGGGCTTATTGTGTTGGCTGTCTCGTTTGACATGATGGGAACAGAACCAGGTGCCGCAGTGTAGGCTGGAAAGCTCATGGTACTTGATACATCAGGGAGCATCGACGACGGCGTGGAATCGAGGTAAGGATTGCTGCTGGCGCGACGAATACGTGAAAACAGTCTCTGATCGCGTCGAGACTTTTCTTGCTGTCGCTTCAGCTCCCGTTGGTCGGCGGTAAGTGTTGTACGAGGAGGGCTGGAAGTCAACGACCGTGTTATCGGAGGAGGGCTTAGGCTTGATTCGGAATTGTGACCCATGGAAGACATATCGTGGCCGAGTGTACTTGAGGAATGAGTGTCAAGAGGTCCTGTAACAATGCCAGTTAACAACGACGGGTTCTATCAAGAGAAGGTATTGGGGGTGACGGACCAGGCCAGGTAAATGCGGATCGCGGTCCCATGGAAAAAGTCGGATCAAATTGAATGGCAATACCACTTGAACAAACAATTAGCTACACATACCAATACAACACCATGAGGATGCATACCTTATATCATCGGACCTCCCTGGTGAAGAGCGGGCGGAAACATGTGAGGGTGAAGTTCGATCTGTCTGCTCATGCCAGCTCGAGCTTATGATGCCGGTGCTCAAGACAGGAAAAGAAGAGTAGTCTGGAGCAGTAGGACTCTGGAGATAACTTGAATGCGCGGCAGGAGGGCTCAAGTATTGCGTAGACGCGTAGTGCTGGGGTGAAGCCGCAGTAGTTTGGCAAGTTTCTGAAGTTGAACTCTTTGGTGAAGTAGCAATACCCGAATTATTGATGAAGTGTCTTGCAGAGGCTGATACGGTTGCCGGTGAGCTTGGGTTACCACAGCTCCCTTCCATAGCATTCGCGTCCAACTTTATAGAGGACGGAGGAGACGGCGGAAAGTGAAGAAAGTCGGGTTGAGACATACGGGATGAAACGATGAGGGTCCAAGGTGGTGAATATGAAGTAAAAGACCCGTTCAGAGACGAAGAAAAGCAAACAGTTGGTGATGATGAGGCAAGGGCAGTTCCGTCGCTGTTGGTCAAATGTGCGTTTAAAGATGACGATGAAGCATTGAGATGATTAAATCTAAACTCGAATACTTTGCAAGACTAGTGAGACTCGAGATTCTATCAGAAGCGAGCAGGATTTGGGCGTAGCTTATATGAAGAAGAGGTGGACTGGAAAGGTGGAGTTTGGTAGTTGTGTACAGACAGCCTGGGCAGATGTGAATGGAGGTGAGGGTGTGGAACGAAGAAGATGCTATGCCAAAAGAGACGGTTGGCAAGGGGTCCAACAACGGGGTGCCGGCATACAAGCATGGAGAGGGTACGGAATGCAATGCTAGTAAGCACGGCAGAAGCAGTGTTGGGGGCTATATCTACGGAGTAGTGAGCAAGGAGCAAGAGCAGGCAGAGCGCAACAAGACAGCATCGAGTACCGTAGGTTGACGACATGGGTATAGAGCCTTAACAGCAATGACACCATGGTCTTGGAGATTGGGGAGAGCCTGGTGAGATGCTCCATACCTGCTAGGGAGAATGCTCTGGTGGATGAAGATGGAAAGTGTGGACAAGGGAGGGGTGCGCGTAAGCCATCCAGGGAAGTGGTATATATATACTCCCCTTTGGCCAAGAGAGCAAGGGCTCCATTGTCGAGACAGGAGTTACCGCAGGTCGACCACAGCTTGCCAGCGAGCAAAGGTGCTCTCTCATAGTCTCTGTTGTGTACTGTCCAGTACAGACGAAGAACCTGGGAGATGCAGTGAGGCTTGGACCAGCTGCAGGCACGCATACCTAGTAAAGTAGCAGAAATCAAATCAAATGGGGGCAACGCACCAGTATGCCTGCGGGAGCTGTGGAGTATTTGATTGACTGAGTGGTCGGATCCTGGAGAACGAAGATGAGTGCAAGGGTCTCTAAATCCCTGGCGTCCTGGGAGAGTGGGTCAATGCTAGGTTTAACGGTCTCTCTGCCACGATGGGAGACAGGGATAATGAGACGGCGAGAGCCGGGTATGAAGTTGGAGAGCACAGAAAAGCCGCAACACGCGCGTGTTGCAGAAGTTGGTCATGCCCAACATGGCTTGCGCGCGGCACTTTGAGGAACCCCAGGACGATATTGACGACATTGATGATGTAGGTGAAAACATGCTCTGTTCGAAGCTGGATGCTGTGCCATAGCTGAGCCAACCTCACTGTCGACTTCCAATCTGGCCATTCTGAACACATTGTCGACGATGGTTACTTTGACCGTTATTTTGCAATCTCGGGGCAATCGAAATGCCCATATTCTGAGTACCATTGTAGCCTAGTCTAAGTCGAGTCCTTGACGCTCCGCTCGATTAGGGACCATGCCATGGGTCAAGCCCTTGCCATCGCTCTCTGCCGCCAAGGCAAGATCCGAGCTCTGAGATTTCGCGGTAACTAGAGTAGGTCCCAGGAACTTGGGGCCGCCGTCCGAGATCATGAGATGACGGTTAAACTCGACCGCGCCAAGATTTGCGCCAAGGTTCACGATTCTCTTCGGGGAAGCGACAGAGAGAACGGCAGATTGAATCAAGAACTGTACTGGTAGGATCGTAGGATGAAGCGAGGAGTGGAAAACAGTCATATTAGAGGGGGCGGCGCGGGCATTCACCCGCCTCTTGCCGCTCCTCAGGCGCAGATTCAAAACTGCACAGCCATCTGTTCCTTGATTGGTTTCATGGGGGACCTGCGGCTATCGCTCGCAAGGGAAGTCAAAGACCAAGGCCTAGCAAGCTAGCAAGGCAGGCTGCACGGCAAGGATCGCGTCTAGGCTCCATTGCCAGGCTCTGAGGGCGGGACTGAGAGCAGGGGCCACTCAGGAGGAGGTGCTCATGGTAACTTTGGTGAGCATGGTCAGGGACAAGAGCTCGGGGACCGGAGTCCGCTTGGCGTGATGGAGGGTCGAGAGACCGTTGAAAATCAGTGCTCGAAGCAGCGTGATGCTTGATGACAGGACGCGATGGTTCGCGTGTGGGTTGATGAGGCTATAATCTGTAGTCGTATCATGCAAGCAGTTGTTGAAGGTTGTACCTGCCCCAAGACTTATGTATTCGTCTAGCTGATAACATGTCTTGCGTGGCAACTGCTTGCCCTGCTCGTTTCTCCAGCCAATACAATGAATGCGATCTGAAAGCAATCTAACTACATGGCGCAATATGCACTATCAAGACTGTTTTTGTTCTCATCATAGCCGCGGGACAAGCGCCTCCCCGCTTCCAACGTGTGAGAATCTGTAGCATTTTTAATGAGACTTTAGCAGAGGGAGGAGCTATTATATATTATCTAGTACTTTGACATTTACTCTGGTAGTAAGATAGACTAATTGCCTCCGAACAACCATCGCCATTGCTCGCTCACCTACCATCGTATCTTTGGCACTTGCGAAAACTTTGACGCTTGACTCGTGCTCTCAACCATCAAGCGGAGCGAGCGGGGATTTTTGCCGCGTGCTTCAGGGGGCTTCCTTGTGCCTGCTACTGTACCTAGGGAGCCAGGTGCTATCAGCAAGCTCTTTCCCAATTCTGCGGAGTACCGTAATGAGCAGAATTAGAATAGTGCTGTACTACTGTACGTACCTCGTAACGAGCGCGCACTAACAGCCGACAGCCGCCACCGCGAGCTACCGACTTTTGCAGCATCCCTGTGCATTTGTCCTCTTCATCAGTTATCACCTCCGCATTTTTCCAACGTCGCCTATCCATCAATTTTAATGGCCAGCTTCTACTGGCTGGCTCCTGGAAGCGAACGAGCTGACTACCACTGGCTATGTGCTTATGGTAGTATCGCATGCTTACCGTGGAGCGGTAATCGTCATTGCCCTTGTTGTCGACCTGCTTCACCTACGGACTGCCTCTACCCTAGGTACTACTGATGTATTAAATGCCCCCTAGTTTCGAGCTTCATTCGGCACCTTGCAATAGGTCCCTCATGGGCAATCGCATTCGGCCCATCGAAACGCAGACGACGATTTCGTCTCGCGTCGCGAACGTCATTATGATCGACCACCCCTTTCCATATCAGTCGTTGTACTTGCGCTGCCACTTTATAGCAGTTATGATGTTATCAATTTGCTATCGCTATCCACCAGCGCTCAGTGGAGGTATACACGGATACGGATGCAGTAAACTTCAAAAGTGGGCTTGGTAGCGGGGCCCCAACAAATGCTCAATTTCAGGCAGATCCCTAAGGACAAGGTCATGGTAACTCGCTCAATTGCCGAGTCCCGAGTTGACGAACCCAGAAGTGTCTCTTGCCCGAGAGCAGCTTCTCATGGTCAGGGTACATTCAAGTTCTGCTATCCCACCTCACTGCCACATCCGAGTTGCAGCAATCCTGCTGCATCCCCTGCCTAAGGGATGCTTGTTCATAGGAGCTACGAATACAGAGCGTCCATTTCAGATCTATCTACTTTGGATCAAACAGGGCTGACGACGGTCCTCAGTGTTATGAGCATATGCTTGCAAATTGACGAAAGACAGCGCGTGGGCTTCGTGGCTCAATGGCCTGACTTTGTGTCTGCTACTTACAGTTTTCATAGGTAGCGGGGGATGCTTGCAACTCAAGAGTTTCGAGGGCAACCTTTGCTATTTTGTAACAGCTTTGGTTTTGGTATGGCCTTGTTGACATACACAGCAACATCGCAGCGAGACTGAACAAGCATTACTTTTTAACTTGAGCTCGAGATAAGCTTGTCGAATAAGAGGTACACTACGCTTACAAAATTGTGCTCCCCAAACCATGATCAACGCTGAAGAGAGTTGCGTCATGGCACAACACGCTATATCTCCATTCGTGCCGACAGGCATTTTACAATCATTAGCTTTGAATTCGACCTTCCGAGGCACGATAATGAGGATCGTCTACAGCGCATAGCAGGATGAGTAGATTCGTGAATGTTAAGCTTAGTCATTGTCTTATAGAGATATTGTTTCACTAACGCACCAAGTGGTCTAGCCTCATCGATATCGCATCGGAAACGTACCATGATAATTCAAACGTACTTACGAAACAACGCATCATCGTCTCTAAGAAATTCTCCGGAAAAGGCAGCGTGCCTAGGGGCTCTTTCGCATCGGTCTAGGGTTGAGATCCGCTGGGCAGTGCATTGAGCTGTGGACCGGGGACTGTTTCAGAGCCTCCAGCCTGTTGACCACGTTCTTCTGAAAGCCTTCCTTTCTAGAAGCCCATCACAGCTATTGCGGAACAAAAGTATCAGCGCGACGACAGTTGACTTGCGGATGTGTGTCCAGCGTCACATCCCATCGTCAACCGCCCATTCTTTCCAGGCACCCCAAGTCCCTATTGTGGACTTGAGAGCAATCATGTGGGTTTGAGGACAAGTCAGGAGCTCGCGACCCATCAAGAAACCTTGGCGGATGAGCTGCAAGGGTCATGATCCTCTCACGGAGTACTCGCCGGGTCCATGGATGACTGTGCAGGCTGAGGATTGGGACTCATCTCTACAGTACGACGATTCAAACCAGGAATGGCTGGGGGCGGGCGGGAGTTGCGACGATCCATCCTTTGACAAGCGACGGGTCGAAATCTCGAGACAGGGTCACCCACGGCGAGGCAGATTCACTGAGGTTGGGGTTCAACCTACGTACTCCATAGACCTACAGACCATCGCCGGAAAGCGAGAGCCAAGAACTTCCCGTGCGATGACCGAGAAAGCCAACGTGGGGCGATCCTCCGGCCTTATTGTGATCTGCTGATCTGCGAACAATGCCCGGAACGGCAAATAAGCAAGGCGGATATGTACAGGTTATACGGAGTACGTCCAACTTCTATGCCACTGACGGCTATGTTATTAGCAAACGCAAAAACTGGCCACGATAGTAAACAGCACATTATCGTCACCGCCACCTCATATTTGTGTGGCGATCAACAGCTCAACGCAGGCTTCTCAAATTTACAGCGGCAAGCTTGTCATGAAAGACACATGCCTTCGATAAAGGTAGAGGCGGAATTTGTACTACTGACTTGTCCAAGGCATAGAGTTTTTTTTGGCGGTCATCCGTCACCATCAAGTTGTTGATACGGAAGCGTGAGCGACAGCACTCAAGTCCCTAAGGACTGGCCCGTCCATCGTCCGATTCTCTTGACCCCATGCCATATTTCAAAAACTTGAAAACGTTTGTTCTCGAGATTTAGATAGCACAGCCACAGTTCTAGTGCAAGGTCCATCTCATCTACAATCTGAAACATAAGCTCGCCAACATTTATTCTGCACTGCCTCTTCCTATGCGCAGCACGCTCGACGATGCCGAACGAAGAACTTCAGGTGAGAGATTCATGCATGAAACCATGCTGCTTCGGGGAGCTTTAGATGCAAACAATGCAGGTTTTGATACCTGACAGCTGCAAGTGCTGGGAGAAAAAGGCAAAGGTAAAGCGAGACCAGCATACCCTGTCTTGACAAATTACAGCAGCACGATGACCCCTGAAAATCTTCATGCAGTCAGTCGTCACTTTGTAAGTCTTCTTCTGGGTATACTACCTTGTCAATGACACTTCACAGAAGACATCGTGAGCGTCAAGCACCATATCTGGTTCGTAAGCAACTTTGCCTGTTGCTTACCGACGACATTTTAGGAAGTGGGGGGTTTATGTGACAGGAACTTCGTCATACTCGTGTGATTAGATGGCTTATTGAGAAGTTTTGGAGTTGGTTTGCGTTCGGAAAGTCTCCTGCTAAGCTGATCATGTCAGGCGTCGTAGCGCTAAGGTCAAGCAGTTGTCGATGAGGGTTCCAAAGAACGCCCTGATCCGTCTTGACAGTGCCCGCTGACTCAAACTTCACTGGACAAATCGTTAAAGCTAGTCTGAGAAGGTCTTCATGAACATCACAATCTCATCCAGGCGACTACATTGTGGCAAGGCCCTGGGAGTGGTTGTTCCGGCTGGAGTGTTTGGATGAGTACCGCTCCATGCAATCAAACCGCAACGCAGGTGACAGCTTGCAAGCTCCAAACATCCTTGAAACCTCAACTAAATGATCAGTTTGCTCGGTTGGTACAGGACGAAAGCAAGCACCGGTCAAGGGGTACGGCCATGCTCAAGGTCCTCGGTTTCCGTGATGGGGTAACTAATTGGCCAGTAACCCTAGCAGGGGAGCTACATTCTGCCTTGGCCAGACGATTTGCCAGAAGCTTCCCCCATGCTCTTGTCTGTCATTACAAGTTACATGTCTTTCAAGAGACCATTTCGGGCACCGAGGTCACCTCCATTGAACCTGTTTACAAGCTCCTCCCCCCTCCCCCCCTCCTTTCTGGGCTATGATGTTGATGCTGACATCAACAAACGCAGTCTAATGCAGGATCTGTGATATATACCACCCAATATACTTCATCTTACATGCCACTTACCAGGTAAGTGAGGTTCAGGATCGATCTGCTGTTTCATGCTATACGTACAACTCAAAATTACCCAGGGACTGCTTCGAAACTTCCGACTTCTTGTGGCTCGGCACTTTCAGTTCCTCAAGACCAGGCAGATCAACACTATTATCCATTGTATGTTACTTACGGGTTACGGGACGGCTAGAGGTGGCAGTTCGGAAGAAAAGGGGGTTTGAGTGCCAATGATCCTTGGAGGCGAAAAAGAATCGGCAGATTAACGGCGACAACTGCGTTGCACTCTACCACCGGAGCTCCCGAGAGCCACGCAGAAAACAACTACGAGAAACGAGACGTAACTCAGAGTGCCTCGCCTCTCCAGAACTGATCGCCTCGTAGAGCCATACCCGAGCAAGTCTGAAGTCGAAGAAAGGGTGGTTCGGTTACGAGATTGTCGAGTCGGCCCCGCATACCGGGCAGCCACCGCGAATAGTTGATGCTGGATTTCTATCGAGTAAACATGATCATGATGCATTTCTATCTGATGTTCTGGTCATTTGATGTCTGAAGCGTGATCCACGGATGCGGTCATCTCATCTACCAGTTAACAGAGAGTTGTTGGACCTGCACCCGCTTATGTAATGCAGCATCGTTGAGTGAGGAGGTACGTACCAGGGATCACGGCGACTGACGAGAGCATCATCGCGTGCAGCATCAGAGTTGCGACAGATCGATTCGCTTGATCGCCAGTTTCACGCCTACTCGGGTCGAAGACCATTATCGCTGCTATCCTTATCTGTGACTCTGATATCGCAACGTCGTCTTTGAAAAGAGCACCGCCATCCTATGCTCATCTCGACATCTCCCACAACCCACGACCAACCCATCCATACTGCAAGCGCCGTTAACGTAACATCAGGCAGCGGTTGCGCAAGCCCAACATCAGAGAAGTCGAAGACATACTTCCACTGCTGCACTTCGCAACGTCACGATATAACCAACATCTAAGTTACCTCTTTTGCGACACAGACCTCCCGCCCCGACCTTTCCAACGATCAATCTACCTGCTGCAGCCAACTCTCGCGATCCACGCCGTCCGCCCCCGACTGTTTCCTCACGAAGACAAACGAACAACACCAGCACTACTCGTCCACTCGAGTCGTCAAACACCCGCCGCCGCCGCCGCCATGTCCTTCTTCGTCGACCTATGGGAGTCAATCTTCACACCCGGGCCCACGCACACCCTCCTCAGAGCCGCAAACGTAACCTTCGCCGCCCTCCAGCTCGTCCTCGGCCTCCTCCTCTACGGAACCCGCAGCGTGCACTTCGTCGTCCTCTCCGTCCTCTGCGCCGGTCTGTGGTGGAGCATCAACTGGTTCGCGACCGAGCTCGCGGCCGCCCAGGCGGAGGAGCGCGCGCGCAAGCAGCAGGACGAGCTGAGAGCATCTGCGGGTGAGGAGAGCAGCGAGACCGAGGTGGAAGCTGCCGCGCCTGCGCAGAAGGAACAGGTTGGGCAGGCTGTGGGTGGTGATGTGGAGGTTGTGGATCAGCAGGGCGAGGTGAAGCAGCGAGCTTCGACGGTCACGCAGTCGAGTACAAGTACCGAGGACGAGTGGGAGAAGGTCTCGGAGACGGAGAACGACAAGAGTAAATAGGGGAAGTGCATATGATGGACGCTGTGGGGATGCCCATCTTGTGCGAGTGCCCGATCTTGGTTGACGGGAAGGGCGTGATCTGAAGATGCATCAACCTCCTCACTTACCAGCGCATATTTCTCGTACAAAATCTTAGCCTGAACAAATTCTCACATATCAAAAACATTGTCTATAATCAGGCAAGCCCGCATCTGAGAGTGTCTATTTCAAATCCAGTACCTCGGAGCATGACGCTAGCAGAACCATCCCGTCAAAGAAGTCCTTGCGCCTTTTCCGAACGCCATCCAGAAGCTCAAGACTCGGAGGGATCCCAAACTTACGATCGGGAACACGCTATTCATGCATGCAGCTCCGAGGGTGTATATCAAAACTAAATCGCTCATCTACAAAACCTTCAACTTGCGAGTCGTGTAGGCCGCGACTAAACTGCTCAGGGCGCCAATGAACAGGCACACGGCGATCGCGTTCGGTCCATCCGCGCTCTTCTCAGGTAACTCGTCGCCTGACAGCTCAGGGCTCTTGCCCGGTTCCAATAGCGAAAAGACGATGGTGGAGATGAAGGTACCGACAAACTGCGGCAGCGTAGTGTAGATGTTCAATATGCCAAAGTAGATACCGGACAGCTCTCCGTTGGACGCTGCTGAAGGTGGCTCCCTCTCCGTACCGTGCTCGAGATGTAACGGGGCGTCGTCAGATGCCATATCGGGTAGCTCAATATCGGCATCGGCGTTGAGAGGTCGATAAGTGACGGTCTGACCCAGGCTGCTGAGCTTGTTGACTTCAACGCCGAGGAATGCAACTGGCGCCCAATTTGCTAGAGCCCACGGTCTAGATGAGGCAACGGTCAGTAAGCACCATGTACAGTAGATATCGAGCAGACGCCAAGACTCACAATCCACAAAGACAGACCAGCACCGTCGCGAATCGGAAACTTTTCGCAATGGGCGCGAGGGACATGGCGGCGGAGAACAGCAGCTGAGACAGCATCCACGTCGTCAATAGAGTCGGTTTTCGCCTGGCGAAGCGCTTTATCATCCCAGCAATGGCCTCCGGCGGCTGTCTCCTGGGAGATTCCTCGTCGTCGTCATCGGGACTCTGTACCAGTAGAGGTAGCAGCCAAGCGCCGGCAAATGTGATGACGGAGTATATGACCAGAGACGTACTTCCAATACGTCCAATTTCTCCAAGCGTATCGTTGGATTGCCTAGCCTCGGGAGCTACGTCGTATCGAAAGTATGTCTCGCCAACCCAGGTGGTGCTGTAGAACATGAACGGGAACCAGCCTATCCACGACCAGAACTGGACCCAGCAGATGGCTTGAATGCGCGGCGGGAGGTGTAGCAACGTGGAAGAAATATGTCTAAAGACTTTGAAGCGGCCTTGATCCTTGGATGATGCTGAAGATAGCAAGACTCTCTCAGTCACTGCCCAGCACGTAAGAGCACTTGTCCCTAGTATGGCAAGGCTTGATATGATAGTCAGCTGCTTGAATTGTGTGTCTCCGAGGGTGGTTCCCAGGATCTTGACCAGGTCAACAGCCCCGGCGCCGTATCCGATGATGTTCCCGATAGAAGACATGCGGCTTGCTATGAGCTGTTAGACCTATCCATGACCCTGGATATTCCGCAAGGTGGATCACTCACCCCAAGCTGCACCAGTCTGTTGCTTCTCCATAGGGAGCGTATCGGCTATTAAGCTCTTCGAACAAGACATGACTACAACGATTATGAGCAAGTCTCTAGACGAATTTCGACGCACATCCTTCCCAAGACGCACCTGCATTGATCGCAAAGTCGACCCCGTAGATGGCTAGCACAGCCAGTATTATCGTCGGCCGACGAGCTGCCTCATCATCGCTGATGAACAACCCCACAATCTCGCGGGTAAAGCCAAGAACAAGCAGACTGCATGCGACGATCACGGAGCCCAATGCCATCAGAGGCCTTCGTCTTCCCCACTTAGACTTGCTCTCGTCGGCAATGACCCCGATGATGGGCTGCACGATAAGTCCCGACAGTGGACCAGCGACCCATACAAGCGAGGTATTGCTCTTCGATAGGCCCAAGCTGAGGAGGTAAGGGGTGCAGTCTGGAATCATCTACCCATTAGCGCTCATCGTCTAGGCGATTGAATCAGGGACGGACGAACAGCTCATCTCAATGCCCCAGGTAAAGCTACCAGCCACACGTTAGACTTGAACTGTGGTAGTCAATAGCTCCGAATAAGCTCACGTGAATCCGACTGTGACAGCCGTCAGCAGGATCATCTGAAGCGCCTCAGACCCGCCCCTGATACCGGGCTGTCCGACCCAGGTAGCCATATCGGCCGTATGATAGCCGTAGCCCTCGCTCTCCAAACCGCCACGATCGTCGCTATCTCGACTAGACTCGTCACGTCGAGCGTTTTCACTATTCCACGAATCGTCGAGGCTTTCTCGTCGTGTCGTAGCAGGTATTCCGTGACGAATCGCTTCGTCGCGAACTCGAAAGCTCGCGCTCGACGATGAAGGCGTAGGTAGCGCGGGAGACGAGACTCGCGACGAGGGATTCGTCGCGTGACTTGGATCGACCGCTAGAGACGGAGCCGAGGGAGTGGGCGGGAGCGACGAGGAGCGCGGCGCGGCTGCGGCTTCAGGGGCAACTAGACCAGGCGAGTTGCGGAGCTGCTGCGGCTGCTGGCGAAACAGCGAGCTCGAGCTTGCAGCTGTCATGACGATGATCGCGACGGACCCGTGTGGGTCATCGACCGGGGGGGAAGAAAGCTGCAGAAGCTCTAGTTATAGCAGTGAAAGCTCGATGGAGTTGACTGGTGGGTGCTTCTGGTACAGATTGGAACGTCGAAGTTCGCAGACATTGATGCGCAACTGATGAAGCTGAGCAGGAAATGATAGTAAGTTGCTAGAGTAGAGCAGTAGGCACGTATGCTCTCTCAATCGACAATGGTGGTGTCGTGTCCTGTCGTGTCGTATCTTTGGGTGAGCGGAAAGGTACAACGGAGCGGAAAGGTACAACGGTACGGTACGGTACGTATCTACTGTACGTATTGATGACGGGGCCTCCCTCCGCACAATCGACTCCGTACTCTCCGCAATTTAAAGGTTGGTGGAATCACACTAATAAACTTACAAATCATCCGCGGGTACGTACTTCCTCATCCTCAGACCTCCCTCGAGTTGAGCACCAGAGCAACACTCCAGAAGATGTATTTAACGCGCCGTCTCCAAGATGGTCACGACCACTGATACACTTGCATGCGCTCTTACATATATTAATAAAGTATTCAATTTCAAATATCAAGCTGGTATCTTCCATGGCGTAAGCAAACCTCTTCTTCCATCCTCCACACAACATAGGAAATATCCTACAAACGATCCGCGTGAAGCTCTCATACATGTAAAACGCCGGGGCTCCCATCGTAACCGTCATTGCCCTCAAAGTACAGCCCTGGATCTCCTACTTTCGAGGAACCACGTAAGTTGCCCGAAGTAACCTGGCTGGGTCTTCAGATATGAAGAGAGAGAGAGAGAGAGAGAGAAGAAGCAAAGGAGAAAGATAGCAGCAGCAGCAGCAGCAGCAGCAGCAGCAGCAGCAAAGAAGTGAAACTGATGACTGGGTCCCAAAGCCTCTCTTCTTTCACCTCCCCTTTTCGAGGGTGTTTTTTTCCCCTTCTTTTTTCTCTTCTTTTTGCCTGTGAGGAAATTGCTAGATGAGGCACATGAGGAAGAAGTGAGTTGTGAGAAGGGTAACCAGCGTAAAATAGACTCAAGTCTGTAATACAAAAAGCTGAATGTCATTAGCAAAATATGCCGATATCCGTAAGTCCTGGTAGTCGCTATCTGGCGCGCACTACGCAACAGAAGGGTTGAGAAGAAAAGAAAAAGGGGAGGGAAGAGAGGAAGAAAGTGTTGACACTTGAGAAAGGAGAGAAGACAAGAGGTGATAACAAACGCCCTCCCCTTCTTGATCCTTGGTACATATCCTCTGTTGAATGCATTCATTACCTAGCCAGATAGGGGAGAATAGAATGAAGCCCCATCGGCCGTCTGTCGCTTATTTTACGCTAAACGCCCCTTAAGTTATACCCCAAAGTCAGTTCGCTGTGCTCTAAGCATCCGCCAGCTTAGCAAAGTGTTTCGACCAGATCCAGCCCACCTGGTCGCTCTGGTCGTCCTGGTTCTTTGCCAGCCAGAGCTCGCCCTTCTCGGCAATCACGTCAAAAATCTAATCATCCCGTGAGCCGCAAGTTTCGCCGTGTCCTCGACTGTAGAGTCACTTACCTCACCAGCCTGGTACACCAGGTAAGGGTAGCCCGCCTCATGCTTGGTAGTGGCAATGTTGAACTCGAAGAGCGACGCTGCCAACCATAGTACGTTGTACCCGTCATGCGCCGGCGCTCGTTCTCTAGAAGACGCCCTCGACGATCGTTGGTTTTCTTCGGGTCCATCTTGCGGTGGTAGCGCAGAGTGAAACAGCCCCGAGTATCTGCGAATGTCGAGTGCCGGAGTGGTCGAACTATGGGTCGTGCTGGAATCCCGCAAGTAGTGCTGAGATGACTCCAAGCTTTGTCTCGGGATGACACCAGAATCATAACTTCGTCCAGTGCTCGGCCTCGAAAAGGCGGCAAAGGATCGTGTGCTGCCCGAGACTTCCGGAGACAAAGGCGACACACCGCCTAGCGGCGGGGATATGCCAGAGTAATAGTCCCTATAGTAGAACTGATGGGGACTGGGCACCGATCCTTGTCCAAAGCCGGTCGGGGAGACGGTGAAGGATCCGCTGTGGCGCTTAGAGAACTCAGGTGCCGGAAGTGACGGTGCCTGGTCGCCGTTGACGGACTTACCCCGGCCACGAGTGTCGCTCTCCGACGGTCGGGACCGGACCGCATTGAGCGATGCTACCTCATCCATACTTTGAGCGGTTGACGATTGTGATATTCTGCCCCTGTAGTCCGCGCTCAAGATGCCGATCTTGCCAATCTGTTCCAACATGTATGGGTGATCTTGTTGAAATATGCTCACGACTTCGTCAAGATCAGGCATGCCGGCCGAAGGACCGAGAGGACCCTTCATCTTCTCCTTCCAGATGGCATACCAGTTGGCCTGTATGTTGACAAAGTTGCCGAGGCAAATGTTGCCCACCTTCTCCGTCAAACCTGACAGCTTCGGCAACTCCTTCTTAAGTGTGTCGTTGAGGGCTTCGTACTGTTCAACTTGTTCCTTGAGCTTGGCGTCGGCGTTCTTTCCGGCGCGCTTTAGCTGCTCATATCGCTCAAAGTCTAGACGACGTTTTTGTCGCTTTTTCATAGCCAGAGATGGGTTACCGTAAGCCTTGATCACCATCTCAAATGGTTCAATGACGTGCTTTCGTACTTGAAATAGCTGGAGTCCCTATGTCAAAAAGCTGTCCAACATCATACGTAAAGGGGGGCAACTTACATGGTCTTCTAGAGCGACGTTCTCCAGATCTCGAACTGATATGTTGAACTGTATCCACTTGCTCTCGATCTCTGGGTAGTTGCCGGTTTGTAATCTCATGACCAACTCTATCGAGGACAAGTATTGTAAGAATTCGTGTACATATGCAGACACCTGCCTCGTATAAAACTCGACATCTCGGAGCACGACTTGTAGGCGTAGGTAATCATCACCAAACCTCTCGTTCAACTTGGCATATTCGGCATCCTCGGTAGGGCGGTTGTTTGACGCCTGTAATTTGTCTACTCGCTTGCCAAAAGCTCGTGCAATACCAGCCTTGACGTCCGAGTCTTTGCGTTTTCGGCCCACTATTTGACCAACAAGTTCGAAATTCTTCTTGGTCTTATTGATCTCGATGATGGCTGTCTCCAGGATGTCTTTAGCTTCGATCAGGCTCCCACGGTCGGGATGGTCTTCCGGCGTGTGTTGCAGCAGTGTCAGGATCAGATTGGGGTACTTCGTGATTCGCTGCATAGGCTTAATCAAGAGTGAATCCAGATCCCACGCAGCGGTCAAGTCCTTGGCAACTTCATTGCACTCACTGAGCCACACCATGACCGTCGGGTCTTGTTGAATCTGAATCAACTGCTTTGCAGCCTGGTCACTGTTCCGTAGGAAGCCTTCGTGAGCCAGTTTCATCTTTTCTATACTCTTCAAGAACACTGGGCCGATGGCGGTTCGTCGATCCTTTGCGTCGTCAATCTCCGACGGATTCGTCGGTGGGCCTGGTTCAGACATGAAGGATGCTTCCTTGGTTAGAGCCGGTTTCCGAGCCTGCGGGGCGTACACATCCACGACGGCTTCCTTAATCTGCGCAAGAAACGTGGTATGAAAGTTGATAATCTCGTCAGTGTTGCGGAATATGAGCTTGACAGTTTTGGCATCAAGTTTGGGACAGGCCTCCGCTGTTCCCTTGTAAATCTCCTCAACAATGTTCATGTCTCGCACGAACACCGCCTCGGTATCAACAAGTTCCCTGATGACGTTACGACGCTGGATGAGGCGGTGTTTTTCTTTGCCGGTCGGTGTGTTCTTCTCTTGCGGGTCAATCTTTGCTTCATCGGCCGTCGTCGTGCTGGCAAAATCTTGATCTTGCGTCTCAAAGGATGCCATATCCATCGACTGCGGCGTTGTCATACTTGGCACGTACTCCTCCGAGCCGCGCTCGGAGCCGATGAAGGTGCTTCCGTTCTGTGACTGCTCGTAATACACACCTGACGTTCGCTGAGAGTTACATGCGGAGCCTGATAAGGGTGTAGGGACGGGTGGAGGTTCGTGATTCGGTGACGGCACGTAAGACAAGTGTCTGCTCATTCTTTGAGATAGATAGGGAATCGAAAAGCCATCCCCAGTATCCAGTTCGGGAAGCTGGTGCGCGAATTGTGAAGGGCGAATCGACTCCCTTGATTCACGACCTTCTGCCTGACTGTGCCGCGATTCAGCATGTCGAGACGCATGCCGGCTATCCCTATGGATCGACGTAGTCTCAAAAATGGTTGCATGTCCGTGAGAGCCGGGTTCGTCCTCGTCAAAGCCGTGATCCAGCAACGCCGGTGACCGCGTAGCATCAGAAGTCTCACCGCTGTCAATGGATACATCCGTCCAAATTGACTGGTGACTCGTCCTATCAGAAGTGGACGGGGCTGGGACCAATAAATTCGCCGTTTGTGGTTGAGCCTGCTCTCGAGCAGAGCTTGTCTGCTCGCCAAGCGCAACAGGATCCAGCGACTCGCACGTGGAGGATCGTTGTGACAAGGCTGGGTCAAATTGAGGTTCCGAGTGACATTCTTCGCTGTCGCGGCGTTCTTCGGTGCATTCGGTGCAAGCATCTGTCGTGGCTCCTTCATCATGGTAGTGATAACCATGCAACCTCTTGCTTTCGGCACTAGGTTCCAAGTCAGATTGGCACTCGGATTCGCAATCCGATTCTAATCGAGGGAAAGCAATAGTCTCTTCCACATGATCGTCTGGCAAATTTTGACGTAAAGGCAAAGATCTATGCGACAAATCAAGCCCCGAGTCTTCGCTAAAAGACACAGGGATGCCAAGTCCTGTTGTCATTGACAATATCGGAGAGGGTCGCAATCCCATCTGTGGATTGTGGCTCTGTTCTAGAAGTTGCGATCTAATTATTTCAGGCGAATCAAGGAACGGATACTGATACTCAACGCGCGGGCGAGTTGGCGTGGTAGGCCGAGGACTTGGCGGCTTGATGACTGTTGTAGGAACTTCTGTGGGTGTTGGGTTTTCAATCGAAGGTGTTACCTGCGGCTCATTGTCAAACTCGGTCGTCTGAGACGTGGTAGATAAAGTCGAGACGCGATGATGTCTGATATCAGCAGCAGGACTAACGTCAGGAAAGCTGCCCGGTAAACCAAGGGTTGGTGAGTCAGGATCTTTCTTGACGTGAGAGCTATTAGGTACGTCTTCTTGCGTATCGTCGTGGTTTAGACTAAGGATAGTGCGTGGGATAACATGTGCTGCAGAATCGGCAGCGTCTAGCCTAGAGTCTTCCACGACCGAAGGCTCCACTTTGGGGGCATGGATGTCGTTGAGATGCGTGTCTCTGGGGATGGCAGGATGATGTTCGACTGCTGTCCTCGTAGACTCGTCATGAGTGCTCGTGGAAACTGCGGCGGTCGGTACCGCGGCAGATGTCGCCATATCCGGCGAGTGTACCATGTGCGGAAGGGCTGGAACAGGAGGAACTTCGAAAGTATGTGACGAATCTACGCGTTCGGGCGTCACAGGCCTCGAGTTGGCCGTTACCACAGCAGCCGCAATCGCCTTGGCCCTCGCTGCTGCTTCCATGTCCTTCTGTCTCTGCTCGGTTGCTTGCTGCCGGGCTTCAAGTGCCTGGCTTTCGCGAATAGACTTACTATACGCCAGCCGGATATCTTCTCGTCGCTTCTCGAAGTCAATCGGGCCTACGGAGAGCTTTCGCCGTCGGGTCGTGGTGCTGTCAGCTTTGCGTTGGGGATGACGACTGGATGTATTAGAGGACCGTAAGCCTTCTACGACCTTCATACGTGAGCTGGCTGTAGTTGCCATGGATACTGGTTGGCGAGGTCGAGAGCTTCGGAGAGGAGGAGACAATTTTGGAAGTGGAGCGATAATGTTGGCCTGGAGGCGTGTATTTCTAGTCGGTGTAACTAGACCATGAGGGGGTGGTTTTCGGCCAGTGGCAGCTTGCGTGGGTGTCTTGGATTGAGAGGTCGGAGTTTTCGCTCGGTTCGAGGGAGTGCCAGCCCTCGACGTACGGCCGCTCGCTTGGGCTCGTTTCAGAGTCGCCGGTGAACTTGAGCGCGTCGAGTCTGGGCTACTAGAACTCGGTGTCTTCCTAACAGAGCGTGGTATCTTCGAGGCAGCTGAAGGGGGATGAGAAGCTGATGCTGGCTGTCGGGCAGCGGTGTTGCGAGTGATGGGCTGGGTATATGTCGTAGCCGGACCGTCGCTCTGCGATCGTGAATGACCCTTATTTACCGAGTCGCGAAAAGTTTGGCCGATGTCGGTGTCGTCACCGGCGAGACTGCGATACCAACTATCCGGGGATGCGGCCTCAGCATCTGGGTCAGATAGACTTCGCTGGTGCGACCGCGAACCCTGTATGCTGGATTCGGAGGTCCTGCGCGGACGAGCCGGCTCGATACCATACCCAGCCGTCGATGCGTCGTGCTGTTCGGGTAGGATCTCGCCAAACAGTAGCCCTTGGGAGCGAGAGTAGACGGGAGGAGTGAAGGTTGATGGTTCAGGTGGAGATTTTTGGGCTAGATGTGGTGCTATTGGGCTTGTCGCAGTTAGGTTTAGCTTGTTGACGTTTCGAGGTTTCCCAATGCGGCTTGCAAACGACTGTGTGTTATTCGACACTTGATCCTCGGCAACAAACTTGGACCTTTGCGTACGCGACGACGACGGTGCTGACCTCGATGGCCCGACTGACGAGCCCTGCGATGCTCCGGAGCGCAGATTCGAATACGAAAGGCCGCCGTCCCTGGATGACATGTCGAGACCGACGTTCGGCTTGGTCCTCGGTCGCTGGCCCGCATACGCAGGCGCACGCGGAATTGAAGGTGTCGCGGTCTTTAGGTCAAATCGTTTCTTGAGGTCTCTCACACTCGGATGCGATGCCGCCGGCTTGAAGTTGGGATTGCTGTCTGGCACCCGGTTCTCCGTGGGATTCGAGTTTGAGCGAGGCGTCGACCGACCAGAAGACACGGAGGGATGTTTCGACGCGGTGCCGTCTCCGTTGGAGCGGAATGACGGACGGGGCACCGAGGTCGCCATGGGGAGGGTCTCGAGGTTATTTTTCAGGTGTAAAGCCCGGTAACTCTTGTAGAAATCGTCCGGGTTCACCGGGGTGAAGGCATGGTGGGCGTTTGAGGAGGCGGGCTCGTGATGGCCAGCGACAGCGATCGCGTCCAAGACAGGCGGCTCTTGGAAGAAGAAGGTATCGGATTCGAGGTGAGGGGATTCGGAAGAGGGTGGCCGCTGGTGGCGTTGTTCAGGGAGAAGTTGGTGGCGGGAATCGAGATGGGTGAGGAGGTGATTGTAGTCGCGGGCAGCGTGCTCGACGTCCTGGTCGTGGTTAGGGTCGTGGTCGAGAGGTTGAAGAGGCTGCTTCTGATGTTGAGCGGGAGAGACATGGAACTCGGCGTTCAGATCGCTGGAGTGCCGGGCATGTCCAATATCCAGATCGGCGTGGCTGTCGGCCTGATAGTCCAACTCGATGCCGTGATCCATGGTGGCCTGAGCATCGGCCAGGCTCGTCGAGCGGAACGACTGGTCAGTCGGGGTGCTAGTGACCCATGTATCGAGCAAGCATCGATGCGTTGGCGTTCAAGATGGGCGATTGACGAAGACGAGGGTGTGCTGGTGTAGGGATGGGCGGCAGAGGCAACCCGACGTGTGAACGAGCGAGCGAGCGAGGGTAAGGCGTGTTGCGTATGCAACTACAGTAAGACAGCCAGCTCGTTACCCCAGCCTACTGTAAGAGGTACAGCACAGAGTTACAGCGGTGCTGGTGTTTTGGCAGTGTTGATTGGCGCCAAGTTGGTGGGCGCGAGTGGGCGCGGTTGCAGGTGGTTGTTGCAGGTCGTTGCCGGTGCAGGTGTGCGAACCCTGGCGCTTGGCAGAGCAACGCGCGCCCTACAGAGCACGTCTGTCGAGCTGGGAGTTTAGCTGTCTTCAGCAGTTGCTCGCAAGCATGCCAATCAAACTCCGAATCAGTATCCGTACGCGAGACAGGAAGCTGGATAATTGTCCGTAATCTAAGCGATCAATAGCTTGATGCAAGCTGACTGTGGGCCGAGGACTAGGAGCAGGGAAAGGGCCTGGAGGTTGGCTAGATCCAGGAACATGGAGTGAGTCAACGGGGCAGAGCACGAAACAACGACTGCACCGATACCTCAACTTTTCCATTCATGGGCACCTCGTTAGGCACATACTACACTAGAGTACTCTACTGTACTGTAGTAGTCCAACTCATGTGCGATGTAACACGTCGGACCAGAGACGACAGGGAGAGGTCCGAGGCGCATTTACGCGCTTAGCTTGCAGCATTTACCTCTCCGTACACCATCTACTCTGACCAAGATACTCGGATCCTACTTTCGAAGTCGGCACAGTAACAAGATGCAGCGAGAGCGCCGCAGCACGGCAAGCGAGCGAGCAATCGCGGTCTAACTCATATCCCAACACAGACGTCCTCCGTGCTTGGTACAACATCATCGAGGTGCCTCGGAGCCCAGCATGGTCAGAGCCCCCCCCTCCAACAGCAGTCCTACGCCTAATGTTCTCTGGATTCTCTCCAATACCGCCTCGACTACGTCCGTACAGTACAGTACAGTACGGCACAGTACTGGCAAGGGTACATCATGGTAGATTTGTTTCCTCTGCAGCGTGCGAGTGGAGCCGGGGTTGGAGGAGACTAAACCACGACATGGTCTCACCCGCATTCCGGGCGAGGCAAACTAGAAGAGGAGGGAAATAACGAATAAGATAAAGTCGCACTCTGGCGCCTGGTACATTCTTACCCCCCCCCTGCCGCTATCTCCAGCAGTAGTGACCACGGCAATAGTAAGAAGCCGGGGCAGTATCGAATACACAATGTGCACGAGATGCTCTTGGTGTGTTGCATTTTCTCCCTCCCCCTGCGCGCAACACGGCGGGTTAGAGTACCAAGACCCATCAAAAGGTCCCTTGATCCGTGATGCACCACTTTTATTTTGTTCTATTTTGTTTTAAAAAGGGGGCTCAAATGTTATCTATGCTGTCTCCAGATGGAGCTGAGTGGGCGAGTGCGCTGGGTCCCACAACAACTACACTAGAGTAGCCTGGTAGACTGATTCTACCTTCCATCTGTACCGTGCTCTGTATATGGACGGACCGTGTATGGCTGGTTTCAAACCCTTCGTTCGTCCAAGCTTGCAGTATTCTTCACCTCAATACTACTACAGTTGAGCGACAAGTCTGAAACGCACCAGCCACCAACATTCTTCATCGGCAACCAACAAGCGAGGGAACTCGCTCAGTGTGCTCAACTCTGGCGCGGCACGTCATCGTCGTGGAATGCAATCTACTCCAGGTTGACACATGCTACCTGTGGATACGCATGCGCTGTAAATTGCTGCATGCGCTGTACAGTCCCGTTGGGTCGGGTACCATCTATCTCTATCTACTTCTCTACAACTTACGTACAGTAGTCTAGTACTTTGTCTTATCCCAGACACTGCAGGCTCCTCACTTGTTGGAACATCCTCCTCGAGACGCACTACCACGCTTCGTTCGTTCATCTTCCCGTAATGCTCTTGATATACCAATCTCTGACGGTGGAGAAGTCCTCCCTTCTGGCCAGAAAGTTGCGCAAGACTTCGGATTCTCAAGCAATACGCATACGTAGCGGCAGAAACCCCGCATCCTGGTTCCTTCGCAGGCCTCATCAGGCTTCGTTCGCCTCAAGTGTATGACTTCTCGCGACCAGAAGCAATCAGTCACTACTTGTCTCTGGTTCAATCCCTGGTCTGAGCTCTCTGTTGCCATCATCATTAGTAACGTACAAAACCGAACTAGAGTAGACTAGACTCGTGCTTTTGCTTCGTAGCTGAATACGTCAATCAAAGCCCCTGCTGCCGGGTCCATGGATGCACCTCGTTTCTGGATCCACGATGTTTCCGACTACTAGGCAAGGAGACCTTTTTCTTTCATATTAATCGCGCAAGACATCAATCAGGTCTCGAAATCTGGGGATCCGAAGGACGAGCTTGCCCTGTCGGTCCCACTGTGGTCATGTAGATCATCTCCTCAGCCGAGTGCATCACTCTGGGTTCCTCCATCCTGCCCCTGGACTTCTCTCTGGTCTGTTCCGTCTCATCGCAGGAACTTCTAGTTTCCTTCTTCTTCTTGGCAATGCTTCGTACGTATTTGTATAATAGAACCTGATTTCGTCAATCGGGAGATTATGCGCTGCGAATAGCTTCAGCGAGGACGCCGCAATAGATGGCGTCCGGGGAATAAGACAACCCGTGGAGACGCTCATACTTCTTGCAAGGTTCCGGCGACATCTCGTACGTAACGTCAGGTCGTATCTGAGCCGCTAAACTTGCGCCAAGGCGGCAATCGCTGTGCCACCGTATCACCATCTAATCTAGACGGAAACAAGTGATGGGGGCAATCCTTACAACTTGAAGTCGGAAATGAACGCAGATTCGAGTTCTCTCCAAGCATAAACCGCCATGCTCGTGTCACACTGTTGTCGTTTTCAAGAAATATTCATATAGATGAATACATATGCCAGATAGTTCTCATATGCAAGTTCGTTACATGATACGGCACCCAACCTCTGGTTCTCCTTCGAGAGCTTTCGCTTCAAAGTGATTTCTATATATCAATGCGATTCCTTTCCTGTATCCATCTTGAAATGCAAGCTGCCTGATCTGGCAGTGTACCTCAGCCCAGTCAAGCGCCGCCAGTTCCCTCGTACACCTCCTTGGCTCAGACTTGCCTTTAAGACTTCAATGATATTGCTATGTAGGTAACTGGCCAGCCAGGAAGGAGGGGTTAGCTGCTTTGACGCAGCAAACACGCAACCCTCCACCTGCCACGAACCTCAATCTGCAATATCTCAGAAGTATCTGTGAGTCATCATCGCCAAGTAATGACCACCGTCAGCGAGATAGGGACCACTTGGTCGTCCGCATCGTCACATTAGCCAGAGATCACGGTGGTTCCTTTGATCTTGCCGCTTTCCATCTTTGCCGTTCTGGCACCAAACTGGATCTGAAAAGACACACGTTAGTCATTATCCGACTGTTAGTGCTTGCGTTCGATACTCACAGCTCTCTTCTTCTCCCGCGAAACAGACTCCATACCCAAGGACTTGGCCAGAAGCCGTAGTACCCTCTTCTCGGGGTCAAGTAAGCCCTCGCCAGCCGGGTTCTGAAAGTCACACTTTTCCCAAACGGGACACTGCATCGCCCACCTGACGAAACGCTCATCGAGATAAGGGAATCTCACTTCCCGGCCCCAGTGCGCCATCACTCGATCATCGCGCCCGAGATTCCTCTTTCCCAAACGGCTCACATCAAGCTTCAACTCCTCAATAAGACCAGCATAGCCGTGGCGGCTGTGTGCTACGCCATGCCGGGAGTAACCCCCAAACAACTCGTCGGCACCAAGTCCGGACAGGAGTACACGCGCTTTCGTGCTGTAGGGGTGAGACTCTGGATCGGATACAGTCCGACCGATTCCCTGGCCTCTGGCGGCGAAGTAGAGTGCACAGGCAATGGAAAGATCCATCTCAGTCTGGTGGGGATAAATTAACCGAACAACTTGAGGTCTGTGTTCGTTGAACTCCACAAATGGCACATTTACCTGACGTCTGTTAGCTCAGTCGTATATTTGTTTGATGAAATACGGCTTACTATCACGAAGCGCCAGTTTCTGCCTGCGCAAGAAGTTTGTAGCTCGTCAAAGGCGCGTCTCCCCGTCACTCGATCGGGACACATCTCGTAAAGTTCGTCGCGTGAGCAGTTGACATGCAAACTTGCAAGTCTGGGGTTCTCAAATGCAACGTTCAAGAGATCGATGGACTGCTCTGCAGGCACAAGATCATGGATGATACGAGCCAGAACGGTGCAGTCCAGTCCGCCCGAGAATAGAACAGCGATTCGAGCATCGGATTCAGACGCGCGAGGTGGAAGAGGCACGTCTAGGACTCTCAGCCGTAGCGAGTCGACCAAATGTTGATGTAGTTCCTTCACCGACCTGGATTCCAGCTCGAGTTTCTGAAAGACTGAAGGTACGTCTGAATTGAAAGCTCCGATGCTAGACGTCTAGTAAGGTAAGTAGCAGTATTTCATCGTCCCTACAATCAGGCCGTTGCACTCACCAGTGTGTCGTCTTCGGCCCAGTCATACCGACGTGACACCATGTCGATGGCAAACTCATCTTCTTCCAGATTGATAGTATAGCATCCATCAGCTTCAACCTCGCTCCATCCTTCAAGTGGCGTCTCGGCAACACTGGATAATGAAAACGGTAGTCCAGGTTTCACCAAGAGCGATCGCCTGCCGAGGCGGTCGCGGCCATAATAAAGCCGCTTCGCAGGCTTGTCAAGGTATATGAATGCAAAGGGTCCTTCAATAGATCTCAGAGCGTTGAGAACCGCACCGTCGTCTCTGTGCTGCGAGGCAAGGCTCGCCTCCGTCAGGAGAGCCAAAACTGCCTCCCCGTCGTTTCCTTGCACATGTCTGGCTCCAATGGCCCATGCCTCGCCATTCCAGCACAGCACCGAGCCCGAAGCCTCGTCAACAAACGGTTGTCTAGCCACGTGATCGCCCCGTAATGACAAAACCGTAGAAGTGAAGGTTAAGTGGAGGAGGTTGGCATGGTCTTCTTTGCCTTCGCGCACAATCTGGGTTTGCACTGAACCAGTATGATCGGGCCCTCTGTTGGCGAGGCACTGTGTCAGCTCCGGTGAGATAGCATGGCTGGATGAAGACGCGATGACGGCATGGATGCCGCACATTTTACGCGGATTTTACGCAGGTATTTCTGACTGATGAGATAAGTTGCAAATGTTGAAGCGTCTGAAACTTAAGTTCCACCCACAATTTAACTGGAGAGAATTGTGGTGCATCTTCCCGCTTTGGTATGCCAACTACCCTAGAGAAAATCGACGGCTACCGTAGGATGTCCTATCACCGCGCTATTTACTGTTTACTATTACGGGGGCGATTGTTCGTTCAGTACTCAGAATTAAAGTATTGCGATTCTACATAATTCTGCAATAACCAAACCGACAGGATTATTCTCCATCAAGCAGTCAATACACTGCCCGCCGATCTCTTATCTACCTCGTGTGTTGCTCAGCCTCATGGCCATAATTGCTCCAGCTCGATGGCTGCAAGCAGGTGTAGAAATGAAGGATAAAAACACAAACTCGCTCTTGTTATGTAAAGATAAGCCTCTTCCCTCATTGGGTGGGCTGTAAGCAAAGTCGTTGAATCATACAAACCAGCGAAATTAAGTCGAATTTTTTGTACTGCTTGTTGGGTTTGCATGGTCTGGATCAAGCCTTGACCTCTGTCTCGTGTTTACCAACAGAAGAAAACACCGAACCATTCCAAAGCCAGAATAAAGTTCTCTTCAACTAGTAAAACAATCCCATTGGACCTGGCCCATAAGCCTAACCCTGAAAGTGATAGTCCATGTTCGTCCAGTCAACCTGGAAAAGGTCTGGTTGAGAAGTCTGTGAAAAGCCCAAGTCTGCGCTGGGAACGTCACCAAAGAGGGGCTGAGCATCGGCAGCAAGTGACACGTTGGCAGGAAACAGCTGGAAGTCAAGCCCCTCGTCGTTGAACGACTCATCAAATGTGTCATCGACGTCCTGCAACGAGTTGGGAGTATAGAGCATAGCATTCTCCTGTCCAACGGGAGAAAAGTGAGGGGTAACAGTAGTTTGGTACTGCTGAGATACTTGTGGCTGATAAATGGGCAGCTGCTGCGGCATCATCTTGAAATTGCCATCAAACAGTAAACCATTCTGCTCAGGAGTCGGGAGCTGAAGTGGAAGCTGCATACGCACATGGTGGACATCGTAAATGTCTTCATCCTTGATAAGGAAATCAGGTCCATTCTGGTAAGGCGCAAACTGATCATAAGAGCTGCTAGAAACCGGAGACATGTTGTCGGGCACTAGATCCATAACATCCAGTACCTCAGGTCGAATGCTGTTGGGCATAGACATCCAGTCCGACTCAGGCATGTACAGCGGGAAGTCGCTAGCCATGGGTCGTGCGGCCAGATCTTCTTGGGGAGGGGTAGGGACGCTGTACACGGGAGTGGTAGAGGGAGTCGAGACGTTACCAAGAGGAGGCGTCTGCTGCGTGGTGCTCTCGGCCTGACCAGATCCCTTCCTGCCGTTGGACTTGGTTCGCACATAAGTCCATCCGTGAGCTTTCTCCATATGTTGCTTGCAGTTTGACTGACGCTTTGACTTGTATGGGCAAGGCTTGAATAAGCATTCGTACATCGCAGGCGCATCCGAGTGCTTGTCGTTGATGTGTCGGTCCATCTCCTTTTCTGTGGGCCAACCAAAATTGTGGTACTTGCAGGTAGTAAAGGGACATTTCCAAGGTCTGGAATGTGTCTTCTCATGTTTAGTAAGGTCGCAGGGTCGGTTGAACTCTCTGTTACAGCCAGGTTCGCGACACTTCTTTGGGGCCAGCTCCTCGGGAGTGGCATTCTTCTTTCTACGCGCCATGGAACGCATGATTTCCTCGTCGTCTTCGCGCTGCTGACTCAAAGAGCGCTTGAGAGCAACGGGACCGTCGTCAAGGTCGACAGGCTTGCCAGTGGCCATGGAGATATGAGTTCCGTCTTTTCGGACACGAACGAGCTCAGCGGGGCGCCCGTTCTCAGTGATACCACCAAAGAGCTTGATCTCATCAGACCTGAATGGAACGTTAGTCGAAGATTGCAAAGATACGGATTCTGGCACATACGCGTCGACGTCCATGTCGTCACTGCTATCTTTTGACGCAGCTAGCTGTTTACCATATTCAAGAAGTTGATCCTTGAGGTCGATGAAGTATCCGTTAGTGTAAGGTCGATCTCCCGGGCGGGTTTGTTCGCGGTCGCTGAGATATTCGACGGTCGCTTGAATGCATCGGATTGACGTAAGGCAGAAATCAAGGTACAAAGCGGCGGTTTTGGTCCTCTCCTTCATGCACAACATCCGATAAGTATTTCCCCAAACTCCAGGTTCATTTAGAAGTTGACTTACCGGTGCCCTGAAGACGAGCGTCTTCTCGAGATCTCGCAAACAAATGATCTCCTTTGATCGAATGCGTCGTGGGATTTCAAGCACAATGGGCTCAAAGTCCTTTAAGGTGGGTTTACCCCGAAGCGGTCGAAGAATGTGCTCTTGAATGCGGTTGACCGCCCTTTGGCTAAGGCTTGAAAGCTGCTCCATGTTGGAGGCGGCTGCAGACCTTGTGATACCAGAGCGGAAGGAGGCCACCTTTGTGCCCTTTGAGGACGTCTCAACAAGGTCCTTTGCGTTTGTTGAAGCAACAGAAGTCCCCAGGCCACTGTCGGAGGCGTGGTGGTTAGAGCGGCGGAGAGAGCAAGGGCGGAGAACCCGTCGCTCAGCCTGCTTAGCCATCGCGGGATCGACAACGGGAGGGTCGAGAAAGCCTCGAGGAAGGGGGAAGCTGGTATCAAGAAGGGCCTTTGGCTTCGTGTTGGGCGACTTAGGCGAGAGCGAGAGTGCCTCTGTCTTAGCGAAGACGTCGTCGAGGTCGCTCAGCGTCAGGGCGATGCGGCGGCGGTTGGCATCGACAACATCATCCATATGAGACTGAGACCGAGGCAGACGAGGAGGAACAAAGGTGTGCACAGAGGTGGCAGAGGCAGTTGTAGGAGAGTGGAAGGTTGCACCCTTGCGTAGGGACGAACTGGTCTTAAGGGCGTCTTCAGAGCCGCTTTCCGGGACAGTCACCGGAGACCTTCGACGAGGGTTTGAGAAAGACATGGTCTGATGGGTGTGGAGTACGCTTGAAGTTGACTGATGACCAAAGTCCTCAAACGGCGGGCTGGAGACTTGCGTCAGTGGACTGGTTCAGCCGAGAAACAGATAGGAAAGTAGCAGGGAGTGAGTCACAACCTGCGATTCCTAATTGCCACACCGGGAAGCAACAGGCTCGCAGATGGTTGCAGTCAGATTGGACCAATAACCATACTCTAGACTCAATGGGTGATGTCTGCAGGTCAAGGACTGCAGGACAGGGATTTGGATAATCGAGAGAGAAACAATGAAAGTAGAGAAGACTGTAGAGAAGGAAGGAGAAATCTAAGACAAGTCGTACTTGAGAATGTTATCGGGTGCCAGTTGAGTCGTCTGCAGCTGAAAAGGCTGAGGCAACGGGTTTTAAGTTCGAATGGAAGATCTGAGCAGTGACCGACGCAAATCCTGAACAGAAAACCAATAACGCTCAGACGCGATTGATGCGAGAGACGAGTGGTGGTGGAGTAATAAAGAGGACCGGGCGTTTGATTAGAAGAGGAGGTGACGAGAGGTGACGGCCGCAAGATGCGGCAGCGAGGGACGAGTCGAGGGCGAGAGGGCGATGGACTCGAAAGAAGCGTGGCGATGCGCTGTGATGAGTGCTACGAAAAGAAGCGGCGCAAAGACGAGACGACGAGGACTCGACGAGATGAGAGGGACGACAGAACGACGAGCAGCAAACGGCGGGCAGGGTTGAGTGGTTGACGTGAAGACGTGGAGGAAGCGTTTGGAAGAAGTGTCGGAGTGCGGAGGTTAAAGCAAGATCCAGCACGGACTGACTGTGAGAGAGTTGTAGTCAGCAAAACTTAGAAAGCCACCCTCGCGCTTCTCAGGCCACTGGATGGATGGCTGGACCTAAGGTTGGAGAACTGGCGGACTGCTGCCTAGAGCCTGAGCCTCTTCCGGACTAGCGCCCCCGTAACGAGGCGTAGCCCAGAAGTGGAGGCGTACTTCTGGCAGGGGGCTGTGGCTCTTATCCCCGACATTTGATTAACCGCGCGTGTGGTGGTCACAAATCTGCAGAGTACCCGATGGTCCAAGTCGTTTATCGTTTATTACTCGCTTCTCTGAAAACCCCCAGATAATTGACTGATAACGTAGCTATGCAGCGATGTTTCAACGAAGAATTGACTCTCGGTCAATCATCGGATGCAACGGAAAACTCATGTAATGCGTCGGGCTAGTGTATTGAAACCCATCGCGAACTCACCAAGGACGGAGAAAACGCAGTTGAGGACCCGCAGCGGAGTGGTACCTGTGTGGTCCCGCTAAATTCCGTGCAGCATCCGACTCACGTAGCTCCGCCTTGTGTTCACCGTCCTGCCTCTGGGCTCTTAGGCTCTCCAGTTTCGCACTCGGTTGAGATGACAACGACAGTAGATTGTAGATGGGCAGGTGCGCTGCATGCCATGAGCCAAACTCCACGACTGAAAGCAACAACGTACGTCAGCACTGCGCATTTGTAGAATCACGGATTCCGCCAGTTGGCGTTCTTAATCCTCTCCTGCCCGGGAGGGAGGAAGAAGTACGACTAAAAGTACAGATCGCATCCGGCGTCAACCAACCGTATCACTGGTACAGAGGAGCCGCTCTAACGATGTTAAGGTTTCTAGGCCAGCTCGACAGTAGGACGGTCCCGAGATCTCAAGAGCCATTACTGAGGGTCGCCGTGCCAAGGGCCAGGTTCTCCATGCTGATGGGTGGCAGCGCGATGGTGGAAGCACTTCAAACCCCATCTGCTGGGGTGCTGCACAGGAACAGGGCAGACAGGTTTACGTAGGGGGCCTTCCGAGAATGCTTGGTCAAGCTGAGAAAGAAACCGAGATGCGAGACATCGTCAAATGAGGTGTAAGTTCGTTCACACGATCAATCCCATCGTGGTAGGGGCGGCGCTAGAGGGGAATCCCCCAGACTTCCGGAGCATGTGCAGTACGATGGAAGCCGGGGGTTGCCCACGAATGCGTCGCCCAGTTGTCGTGTCGTGGCTTGCTTCTAGCGCAATAACATAGGACGGACGCGCGAGGTAGCACGAGTTATTAGACTAGTCTGTCTACTGTAGACTAGAGTAGATTGTGTACTGTGCCTGGAGCTGAACGGGGAGCTGACTCAACGGGGAGCTCACTCGACGCCCAGCGACAAGCTATCCGGTAGAGAATGTGACTTATTCACCGCCAGGGATCGATCATTCATGCCGAAAGGCTTATTAACTTAGCCCCTGCTGCGTGCGATGATGACGTCGGGCGTGGTGCCTCGACTCTCGCCGTGCTGTACAGTATTTCGAATCCGTAACGCAATAATCGTCGCCGTAAGCCTATCGAAACGCCTTGCGCACGTCTTGCAGGGATCGACACACCTTTGCTTACTCCCCTTCTCGGAGGTTTCCCGCGCACCGGCGCTATCTCTATTCCTCACAAGTGGTCGATAAGCTGAACTCGCCAACCTAACAACCGAGGCCTCCTTATCTGGCTGTGAACCAGCTGTCCTTGTGCCCATACCCACAGCTACAACCTCATCTGGGCATGTCGTCAACTTCGTCACGGCATACGCACATTCCTGCCATATATTTCATGAGAGAATCACATCGAACTGACGAAGACGGTGCTCAGGTATGCGAGACATTGTCGACGCCGAGCTATCCAAGTAGGTAGGTAATGCGACTACTTCTAGACTAGAGCAAGAGCTCAAACCTCAGCTCTCGGCCCAATATTGCACCGTGTCATATGATGGGTTGGGTCCTAGAGTAGTCTATGCGAGACTCGGAGTTTTGTGAAGTCCTACAGCTCTGCCGGGACGACTCGAGATGATGACCCTCCTCTTGGTGCTTGCACCACAGTATCAACAAGTACCTTCCCGCCGAGTCATCAGAGACGACGCTTTTACCGCTTCAAGCACGCTCCCACCACCTGTAGGCCTCTGAACCCTGGCATATGTGTCCTCAAATCCGACGTCGACTACTGCACGGTAGACATTGTCAACGCGACGGCGGATGCACCCGCAACGCTCTCTGGGTCGATCGTCCTCTACGGCTCCGCCCGATCCACACGTAGGGCTGGTTGCTAACATGGGGGGGGGGGGGTTCCCTTCCGGCGTGGTGACTCAATCCCCGGTTGAAGTCTCCCAACTCGAATCTGTCCTCGACCTGGCACTCCTTGCAAGTTATGCTGGGACACGCTGATTCGTGTTGACTTTTCGCACCGAGGCAGACTGAGAACTCGCGCAGCTCTGCTAAAACTGCCATGTCCTTGAAGTACGTAGGCTAGTCTACCCTAGACTACGGTACTCGGAACTACTCTAGGTGGGACATGTCGGAACTGGTAAAGATGACGCAAGCGCAGGGGATGGAGCAACACAAGACGGCCGCGACGCGACATCGAAACATGCTGTTAAGCAGCGTTGAGATACGCAACATGCAACCTTCACTCAAGATCCCCTGAAACCAAGCCAGCAAGCTGGTGCAACCCGCCCTCAGCCCTGCAGCGATTCGAACCTCGTCGTGAAGATCACGAACCAATGAGAGGGTACTTTGTTTGGCAGCCTATCTGGTCCACTGAAACCAGCCCAGGGCCCAAAGTTGCAGCCTGAGATGCTTCTTGGGCTTTTCGTATTCCTCGTAGCAAGGGGACACGTACGCATTCTTCGTTCTGACGAGATGTTCGAATTCCGAATGACGTTGTGCTCCTCACCAGCCTCAACTACGGTGCAGTTCGTATTCACAGCCTACAAATGGGTAATCAGCATGACCCTCACTTCTCTGGTTCCTCCCCCTTCTGTTTGGTTTCAAAGTCTCTGGAGCATATCACACAATCTGAAGCGGATCATGAAGAGGCTTTTGCTTCTTCTGAATGTCATACAAGTCGGGGGTTGTATCCAGCACTGGCCTCTCTGTCGGTGTTCCAGCATGGCTCGAGAACAGTTTCGCGCCTGAAGTCTAGGAAAGGTCATTAGGATGACGCAGACAGCAACTACTAGTTGGGACAAAGCGAATTCGAGTAGACTCAGGGTTGGTAATTGATAAACTGTGGGATTTAAGAAGGATTCACTACCTGAACTTACATGAAGAGAACACCCCCTCGTCGCTTACTGCAATGCCACCGACTGCGAAAGCACAAACTACGAGAATGTCAACTCTAATGACTGGATGAATGCCGTGCGGAATTCCTATAAACAAGTAGTAAAGTGAGTACCTCTCGAGCAGAATGACAGTTGATTTCTCTCACCAGTACTTACCTCGACGATAACCCGCTTCATCCCCGCCGTGAGATGACCAGGACAGACGGGAAGGGCTGCTCTTAAGAGAACCGGGCATTTCATCCTCCTCTTCCGAATCCGGATTGCAAACCCTCAAGGACGGACAGCATCGAGTCTGCAACTGGGAGACGGGAGAACCAGAGCGAGGGATGACAGAGTGGATGCCTCCCCACGGATGCCCGGGAGCATGGGGGATGTCAGGTTCCTCCGCGTCCAGCTCCGACCCCGACTCCGATCCGAGCGACTCACCGTTCCGAATGGCCGCTCGCATCGCCGCCCGGTTTGCCGCCCATCTCCAAGTCTGGCGAATCTCGGACGTCTTCCCCCCGTCTTGGACTATGCGTCGGGCGATTCCCTGGCCGGCAAGTCTCTCGGCCTTCTGCCGGTGCTCATGGTCGTTTCGAGCGCAGTCGCAGCAGACGTTGTCGAGACGTTCCTCGCTGGTGGAGAGCTCTCTGCAGTCCTTCTTGCCGAGGAGACGGGAGACGATGTTTGCTTCTTTGGAGCTGTAGCGCTTGCATCGTGTGATGTTCTGCCGAAAGTGCTGGCAGGACCAGACGGTCAAGTTTTGTCTGCACATGATGGCAGGAGACCGTGTTGAGATGCCTGGGTTTTGGCTGGCTGCAGTGTTTTGTATGTTTGTGCCTTTGGAGAGTTGGTTGTTGATGAGCTGCTTTGATTCCATCTCGGCAGCACGAACTGCCCTTTATATAGTTTCCCCCGTAGTGGTTGTCATCCCCCCCTACGGTTCTGGTGAATGTGGCGAGTGCAGTATCTTGAACAAGATATCCAGACGTTCCATTTCGTATACAGGTAACATGCTGCTCTGGAGCTTGAACTGCTATCTGAACAAAGCTTTCTGCAGCACCATGTGGGTTGAAGATTAGAAGACAACAATGGAGTTCAAAGCTCCTCGCACAGCTACAGCTTATCGCATTATGTTCTTTTGTTCTGGAGCGCAAGCTGTCAGGCTTCCTTGGTTACTGTGTTCGAGCTATAAGATATGGGCTTGCCTAGACACCCACGGTGTTCTGGATTACAATGTTCTCCAGCACAACACAGTCGATCACTATCCATCTTCAAAAACCTCCTCTCCCCTGAACACCATAAACAGGGGCAAGGCAAAAGCCTGTACGATGTGGTGTCTTGAGGCGCTGCTGGAGTGTGTTTGGCAGAAGTCATCGACCCTTGAGATATCGACTCGTACAACGACCAAGCCCCAAGCTGAAGCCGACGAAGAGGGACCGCATTTAAATCAACCTCGGCCTATTAGCTCTCCATCGTCTAGGCCCGAGGTAGTCATGGCCCATCTGTTTCGCTGTGTTGAGCCTATGGATGAGCAGCATGTTCGAGACTGGGTTGACGACATCAGCAGTGTTCTACCAGATAGGAACGCCAATGCCCAAGATGAGACCGAACAGAGCAACGGCAGCGCTGAGGTTGCCCAAGGTGACACGGAGACTGACGAGTCCCTACCGCCAGTAACTCAGCTGGCTGAACAAGCAGTGTCCGTCAGCAGTGCCCTGCATTCGTCTGCGATACCATCCCCATCACCCGAAGCCCGCAGCAGCTCCAGCACTTCGGAAATCTCCCATACACATTTCCTCGATTCATCTCCCGCATCTTCTCGCAGCCTTACCTCCCCGAGAAGATGGTCACTCACCGACTTTCCAGAGATCAACCTCCCTTCTACTCGATGGCCCTTCCTCACCCCATCAAGCCTCGAACCCTCTCCGCAAGAAAGTCTTACCCCTTTCGCGTTGCGTAGCCAGTTTCGTGATATCCATGACGAGAGGTCACAAGTAGAGGCAGGTGGGAGGTTAAGCTACCTCGATCTGGCGTTACCGAGAAGAGATGACGATGGAAGAGCAAGGTTGATAAATTTGGCAGTGGTCCGTACCGCGGTGAAAGCTGCGGCGGATCTGTTGTCTCCGTCAGTGTCATGTAGAGCATCTCTTTGCTCCGGTACTCTGTCTGGAGCCACGTCCCGCTCAACCTCTTCGCCAGTTGTAGGGAGCTTTGGCGGCGAAATTCCGAATCCACCTATCTCAGAAATCGAGGAGCTGTAAGTAGAGAAACAAACGCAACGCAAAGGGTTAGATTGTCCACGGCTTGTTAGGAACAATAAGTTCTACCAGCGTTCGAAATGGTTGGCCTTTGACTAAGTTGATGAGAGACCAGAGATGTCGCGTGATAGCAGCGATGAAAAGAATCTGTACGAGATAATGTGATTAGATAGTTGTCTTGGATATTGTTGATCGTTTAATTACCTTTCTAATGCGTTGAACTGGTTAATGTCTCTAACATTATAAGAATTCAAAATATGGTATCATGTACAACGCACCTTTCTTCAAGTTTCCTACTCCGACATCGATCTATACATGAGCCCACCCATTCTCGATTATAACATGCATCTCGTTGACGAGACAGTACTCTCCCGGCTCTCTCCTCCCCAGCCCCCCCTTCTCCCACTTCTTCACCCTCGACCTAACCGTCCAGCTATCGAGGAAAGACAGACTCGTCCATTCACGCATAAAGCTTGCCCATGTTCCAAGAAGCACTCGCCAGTACGAAACCCAACACGCCCCGCCGGCAGGGTGAGTTTGCACGTATGCCGTAGAGTTGTAGCCCACGCGCACGCGCGGGTTGAGATAGACGCCGTGCACGCTGGACAGCGGGTTGTCCGCATGGATGAGGCAGCATTCGGAACCCTCAAGGTGGTGCTCGGCAAGGGAGTCGGGGATGCCGCGGAAGCGCAGCTTGGTCGAGGAAACGAAAGGCTCAGCAGGCATGGCAACTACATAGAAGGATAAATCAGCATGCGAGCCTTGCTAGCGTCGCGGTGAAGCGTCCTACCTATTCCGTTCCAGCAGCTAGTCACCGGGACAGCGTCCTGATGCTCAACCAGCGCAGTACGTGATATGCTCGATTTAAAGTATGGCCACGTCTGCATGATATGAGGTTCGCCATCCGAGTCCCGCAAAGCGAATGTGTCGTAGTATAGAGGCGGATCGGAGAAGTCGAGGGAGCACGCAGCGGCGTAGTCGCCGCCGTTGGTATCGAGCAGCTTGAACACGTCGTCGGGCTACAGCACACATTGCGGATTAGCACTCATCTTCTCTGGTAGCTCTGAGATATCCAGTTCTCTTCGGGGACGTACTGTGAACACCACGTCGTTGAGAAACAAGACCTTGTCGAAGTGGACACCCTGCTTGTGCAAATCGAGCAAGTCTTTCAACGTTTGGTTTCGCAACTTGGCCAGAAACGGTATTCTTCTAGGCATCTTCACGCCCTGCGGCGTCATCACCCATCCCCCTTCTCCCTGGTCACCTCCCGCAATCTCTGATTCGTGCGTGGCATTCGAAATATCAATCCTCCTCGGCACTCTCCTTCGCAACAGCTCCGCGTCAAACCACTCCAGCAAGATCTTCGTATCGTCCCAGCTCCCACTCTCCGACACGCTGACGTAGACATTCTCCGGACCAAGCTGCTCCGTAAGATTGAGCACGGAGTCCAGCCAAGCCTCTCTAAGAAGGAAACCGTCGTTGAAGTGCATACTCGCAATGTAGATACGCTCGCGACGACGTGACGCCGGAGGCAGCGCAGGGGCAGGCGTGCGGTCGCGATCGGCTATGCGGCGGTGGATGTGCAAGACGCGGAGCAAGTTGACGAAGAGGCCGACGATTGCGATGATCTTGAGCACGCGCGAGCGACGCATCCGGCGAAGGTAGAGGCTGTTCCCCTTGGAGAACAACATCACGAATCGTCCTTGAATGGAGTGTTCGCGTGGCGTTTCGGACAACGAAGCACCATGGTAGAGGAGCAACAAAAAAAAAGTTAATAAAAGGGCGATTGAACCATGTCAAGCTCCAGCCGTCGATATTGGGAGATTATTCAAGAACTGCCAAGGCTGGCCATGGCGACGACTGGTCTTTTTTTCCCTTTCCCCTTTCCCCTTGACGTGTTCGGTATCGACGGAAGCTTTGATATTGTCCACCGCGAACACATTCCACTGAGTGGACCCCTTTTCGGAGCTTGAGAGATCCCCGTATGACGACGAGGGTACATCCCGTTTCTATTCTAGGTCAACACACATTAACGTCAACACGTACTGCAGTGTGGCTTGTGGCGGTACGCATGTGCCACAAATCTGAAGCCATTGAGGGCGTTGGATGTAAACCCGTCTCTATCAGCTTATTAGATTGAGCTTTTACCGCTCGCAATTAAATCTCAAGCCTTTTCACGCCGATTAAACACGGAATTGATGATCCCTTTCAGTTGTACACCTTGGGGTACTTCCCACTGTCTAGCGAATAGCAACCTTTTCTGCCTACTGCAGGTTTCTATACTTCACGAAGTACACCACATGCCCCAAGAACAGTACCCTTTTAACCACCTTACCTGATTTATTCCGAACCTTGGTTCTACATCCGTGAAACTAGTAATAAGAGTGCCGAGATTTGGCTTATTTAGCAAAGTGAAGGTCGTATCCAAGCCACTTCCTGCGGAGGATCTGCTCAACAGAGAGGCCAGGGTAGCCATATGTAAGAGGCAGGAAGAAGTACCAGCCCGCGATCACCAGAGCAAGGACGGTAAGACTAGCAATCCAAGCGCTTGCCATGCTCTGACCCGCAAACCGCTCTCGGGCGCTAACGAATCGTCTGGGGCTAGGATCGGCCACGCGGTTCTTGGCAGTGGTCTCCTCGGCGGGCTCCGAGTTGAAGATGAATTCGAGGAGGGCGCCGGCGACAAGGCACGAGGCCAGATGAGCTGGGAGATAGTGGTGCAAGAAGAGTTGTCGTCCCATCAGGAAGAAGGGGAAATAATGAGTGGCCCAGGCAAGGAAGAAGAACCCAGTCGAGTTATACAACCGAGAACGAGTGCCTGTATCTTGTTAGCAGATGATCAGACCAAGTTGACAAGAGACTTACGGCGATCCAGAGCATCAACGCCTCGGCGCAGGGAGATTTGATCAGCGCCAACAATACCAATGTAGACTGCTAGCAGACTGCTAGCAATCCACCAGCCTACTGGGTTTCCGAGGAAGTAAATCTGCTGACGAGTCTCGCTTTGGGTCCAGAAGCTCACACCACGGAGCAGGAATGGCCACTGGTAAGGGTGGCTAGAGTAGGGGTGGCTGCTGGTCAACTTGGAGTTGTGGTAGAACATGGCTCGCTGCAGCTCGAAATACTTCTTCAGGAATGGGACATGCTTGATCTTGCGCTCAGGCTTGTTGCGACGGGGGTCATCAGCAGCCAGCGAAGGGATATCCTCGACAACCCATATGTTTGAGCTTGGAGCAATCTGCTTGTTTCCGTTGATCTCCTGCTGGCGGAAACCCCAGTCAGGAAGAGGCTTAGAGTGCGTCCACATCGCGACCTTGCTCGGGTTGTGGATGAGCTTGAAGTGTCCCGAGACTGATTTGAAGTCCTGCTTGTTCTTGCCGTGCTCAATGCGGACCTCAAATAGGGTGTCGTTCTCGCGCTTTCCAAAACCATCTTCGATTGAGACGCAAGTAAACTCCTGGTTGGTGGGATAGTAAGGCGAAGCAACATCGTGCGAGAGGAGAACTTTATCAGTACCAATGTGCCTGAGGCGGACCAGCTCGTGATTCTTGACATTGCGGCCCGTCTTCTTGTCATCTACTAGGGGAAGGATCTGCCAGTAGTTATTGGTATCGTTATGAGGGTAGCCAGTCACTTGTTGGCCCTGGCTAGAGACACGGCCATCGTCGTAACGAAGAGGGTAGTTCTCGGGGTGACTGTGCAGGTATGCCTTTGTCTCCTTGTGTCGAATTGTGATGCTATCATAGTACTGTATGTTGATCGAGTTTGCCAGCATGACGTTGTCGCTGAGGGTCTCTTGGAATTCAGGGGTCATGAAGTCGTCACCAGGACCAGACCGGTAGAGCACAGCGAAGTGAACCTGGAACCAAAAGAGGTAGAAGAGGAAAGGCAAGATGATAAGGCCAATGGCTCGAGCCATAAAATGCTTACCAAATTCATGCATGCTGATGGGACCGCCAGGTCGGTTGACGTTGAGGAGATCCCACAAGTCAATTGCGACAGCTGAGCCGATGGTAATGAAGGCGAAAAGGCCGACGTACTTGGTCGAGATGTCGCAAGACAGGGCAAAACCGGTCAGGATAAGCCACTTCCACCACTTGCGAGAGAATGGCTCATGTCGCAGCTTGTAAAACTTAATGTAGAAGAGGAGACTGCAAGCCATGGCGAGAACCAGCGTGGCATCCAAGAGGATCAGGCGGGTCTGGCCGATGTGTGCGTTGTCGAGGAGAATCAGGCCAGCAGCAAGCAGACAGGCGGGAAGGCTGTAGCCGGACTCCCACATGATGAGATAGGTAACGGAGACGGTAAGAGCACCGAGAATGGCGGGCAGGGCACGGTATGCAACGTAGGGGACCTTGTTGGCAATGTACGAATCGCCAATGTTCTCGAAGTGAAAGTTGCCATCGTAACCGACGAGCCAGCCCATAAAGGCAAATAGCAGCTTGCCGAAAGGCGGGTGGACATCGAAGAAGTAGGTTCTCTCCAGGTAGTAGGACGCAAACTGTTGAAGTGACTATTAGCAAGCTGTATCGAGAGGCTTCACGGGAGAGAAAGCCATCCTCCGCGTACCTTGCCAAAGTGCACCTCGTCGAAGACGACCTCATTGGGGTGGCTGATACCCCAGAAGCGAGTCAGAAAAGCGAATATGGTGATGCCGGCGAGGCCCAGCTTGTACTCGGTCTCGGACTGGGCGCCAGCTCTCTGAGCGCCGGCCTTTGCGAGCTTGTCCAGTTCAACCTCGGGTTCAAAACCGCCAGCTTCGGCCTTTTTGCCCGTAGGCGGGGCCCTCTGTCGCAGGCTGCCCTGCGGCGTGGAAGGGCGAGCCATGGCGTGTTCTGAGATGAGATGAAGCTATACAGATGACTATCATGCGTAATCAAGTTAGAGGGCGCACGTTCGTTTTGAGATGGATTGGAACTCGAGTATAACAGCTGACGTGTCTGCCTCCGGCGCTCTGGAATTTCGAACGTGGGTGTCAAGGGGATGCGCAAACCTAGGAGACTGACCTTTTAAAGAAGAAGTAGAGTTGCGGCCAAACGGCCAGATGATAAGAGTGAAGAAAACAGAGGATGAATTGAAGAAACGAAAAGAATGGAGAGAATGGCAAAGCACCTCCGCGTGTTTGCAGATGAGCAAACAGGAATTTGGAGTTGGCGTTGGTTGGAGCTTGATCAACGAGGACAAGTTGCTGCTCCCCTGATGTCGATGCAGGGGGTGTGTAGGGGGCCTTATGGGGCTGTCAGCTCTAGGGGGGCCACTTTTCGCAGCATCTGGCCACTTGGCCCTTGTTCAGCGTTGTCAACTTCTACACGCCTTGTACTAGGCACGGACGATTGAGGCTCTGGATTGTCAATCAATAATAATAATCATAATAATAATTTGGTGGCACTTTCGGCGGATGAAAAGAAAACGGGACTAGCTGTTTGTCCGCGACTTATGGCACCCCAAATTTTCTTTTTCACATAGAATCTTTGTTTATAACCTTACTCCCGTAATTCGCCATCTCTACAGCAGCACAGACGGATTTGCAAGCCCTACTGATCCAGCCTGCGAGACCTACAGTAGCTACAGTAACTTAAGCTCCTATTCAGATTCCAGCACGGTTCTATCTCTGATCGGATGCTTGGGGCTAGCGGGATTGACCATGCTGATCCCGAGCTGGTACAGGGAGTTCATAGTCCATGACTTATCGATGTCAATCACACAAAGCTTTTCTTTTTGAATATTTCTCCTGTGCTTGTTCAATGGATTCCCATCTCTGCCGTAGTATCAGTTGTTAAGCTGCGTCGAGGGATGTTAGGTAACTTGGCTTTTACCACCTCTTAGTTCTGTCCTGTTCACCTATTTACACTTTCATGGCATATTCCCTCATGTTTCTCGAATCACCAATGGCCCTTCTTTAATCACAAGTGGGAAGTGTGCAGAATCTCGACATCGCCATTATACAGAGTAACATGTGTTGTTCGAAACAGCCACAATTCCCCGGTTATCGGAAGTGGTCGTAAGGTGGGACGACCCGACAAGCGGGGCATGCTCCAAGCTCCAGACAAGCCGATCAACGGAGCGACATCCCGACATTCAATCCAATCCTCCTTCATCAACTCTAGCAACCAACCAAGAAAAAAAGTATACCACAACGTCTCCCTGATACCTCATTTGTTAACCTCAACACTTCTACAGGTATGTTGTCCGTACCGTTTCGTCGTGCACCTGTTCTCCTCCGCTCAAGGGCATTCGCAATCGCGCCTCGAGCTACGTCAGCAGCTTCGGAGTTTCTGTTTACATCTCCTCGTAGACTCCAATCGACGTCCACGATGGCCGACCAAATTCCCGTCTTCACCAAGAACGCCCCGGCTCGTAAGTCTTCTGATAAATTTGCCGATTGGCGTTGAGCTTCACATGCTGATGAACTACAACAGCTGTCGGTCCCTACGTAAGCTCCCGCGGATAGAGAGGCTCGCAATAACCAAATTCACTCATAACATCTACAGTCCCAGGCCATCAAGACCCCTACCGCCATCTACTGCTCCGGCGCCATTCCTCTGACCCCTGATGGCAAGCTCATTGAGGGTTCCATCACCGACCAGACCAAGCAGTGCTGCGAAAACCTCAAGGCTGTCCTTACCGAGGCCGGCTCTTCTCTCCAGAAGGTTGTCAAGGTCAACATCTTCCTCTCCGATATGTCTCACTTTGCGGTACGTAGATCCACAGAGCTTTCGTTTCTTACAGAGAAATACAGTCATTCTAATCAAGCTGGCAGACCCTCAACGCCGAGTACGAGAACTGGTTCGCACACAAGCCTGCCCGCAGCTGCGTCGCCGTCAAGTCCCTGCCCAAGAATGTGGATGTCGAGATTGAGGCCATTGCTCTGCCTTGAATTGTTTAAACCATCTCAAGAGTCACGTAAATAAAAATAATCAAACAAACCCCAATCCTCATTCCTACAGTGTCGACGCAGTGTCCCATCAACTAGGGACCCCGAAAGCAAAGCATCGATCCTTGCCAGGCTATCGCAAGTGCTTCACTGGTCAAGCAGCTTCATTTCAGTAGGCCCCGAGAAGCAAAAACCCAGCCCATCCCGAACAGCTGATACATCTTCCCATGTCCCTGCGCTTCACTACCAGATAGTTGCCTCAAATATCTTCTACTCAACATACGGCCATTCCGCTCCGTGCATGCTCTCCACCACCGATGTCGCAAGGTAAGCCAGAATCAACATGTTCTGTGTAATGCAGGCTTCCACCAGATACACGTAGTACTGCATGAGGCTACAACACCGTGCAACCAGCCTGGTGCCACTTAAGTCTTCCTACTTTTGTCATGTCTGGCCACCGATTAAGGGTTTACTAGTAGATGGGCGATGTGGAAGAAGGGCTTTGAGCGAACTAATCATTCTGGTATGACCTGAACAGTATAGATGGTGAAAAACTTGAGCTGTGGAGGTAGCTGTACCTTTCAATCATGGTGACATTATTGCAAGCTCCTGTTCGATGCTTAAGATTGGGTTGAAGAGATTCTGTAGCACTAAAAAAAGCCGAGGCTTACGCTTTATCTCGCTAATCTTTATAAATGTCTATCTAAAGACTCCAAATCACCACACGACCATCGACACCGCTTGCTGCATTGACTGTTAGTTATCAAGTATAATAAAGGCAAGTGCTTGCAAGACTTACAGCTGAACTTAGTCACGCGGTCGCCCGACGTCTCGAATCGGCGAATGGTAGAGATGGAGTTTTGATGGACTGTCTGGAGCTGTGTATCGTCCTTGACTTTACCCTTGAGATCCATCTGCCTAAACATGTTCAGAGCAGACTCCTCACGGTGCTCGCCCAAGCCGGGGCGGGCCTTGGACTCGATAGTGCCAGCAAGCTGCCATCCAGCCTCGCCGCCTTGGAAGCGGAAGGCCTCGCAATCGTATCCGGCCGCAATGATCTCGTCCTCTGCGCTCCAGATCAAGCTTTTGAAGGGTAGCAGCTGGGTAGAAATGGTGACGACGGCCTTGGGAGGCTGCTCCGGCCCGTTGGGATAGACAACAGTGATGCTGCTATCGTGAGCGGCGAACGCGAGACTGTCACCACTGGGAGAGAAAGCCACAGAATGTACCCAACCAGCTGAGTTATTCAAGAACTCGCCGCACACAGTGTTGAAGGGCAGGCGCTCGCCCCAGAGGCCGGGAGGAGGTCGCTCATCAACACCCTTGATGAAACTGGAGAAGACACGTGCATGGGCATCGGTGGAGCCGGCGGCGAGAAGGACCGAGTTGGGGTGCCAGGCGACACTCGTGATAGTGCTGCGGATGGGCTTCTTGAGGTGCTTAGACACCCACCAATCGTTCTCTTCTTCAAAGTAGCAGACAGCGATGACGCGGTCGCCAGAGCCAACGGCAAACTTGGTCTCAGAAGGCGACCAGCGAACGAAGGTGGCAGCTCGGCTGATTCGAAGGAGGACGAGAGTTGGCTTGTAACCTGTGGGTGACGGCTCCCAGACGAGAGCGTTTCGGTCTGACGAAGTGTTAGTGGCACTGCTGCTTTAAGGCATTCCCTATGCATCGCCAACAAACCTTGAGAGCAGGTAACAATGCGACCGCTGTTGGGGGCGATATCAACACTGGTCACAGTCTTGTCATGACCTTTAAGCTCATCCTTGAGCTTGAAAGCATTGCCGACGCGGCCGTACAGCTGAACAGCCTGGTCTCGGGCGACAGCAAGAATGGACTGGTCGGGCGAGAAGGAGTGGTCGGCAATCGGGCTGTGGAAAAGGTGGTGAATCTCGGGGGCGGCCATGGTGACTGATTGGATTGGTAAGATGTGGTTGCGATAGGAGGAGCTCTCTACTATCGCGCTGGAGTTGCTATGGATGGAGACGGGAGAAGGGGGCTGAGGCTGGTGATGATGGACGCTGGTGCAGTGGGGGTGGGGTTACGTAGCCAGCCAGCTCCACGCAAGCTCGGGCCAATCCGCTCGCAGCTGCAGCTAGAGTAGGTTTCGTGACTGGCGAGGCTGATAGTGGAGGAAAATCTCGGCCTCTCACAACATCAGCAATCGTCCTCTACACTCACGGCGCGCGAGTCTCGTAACTTTCGAATTCAGCGACAAGCGCAGGCTATATCTGGACGTCGAGAAATAACAGAGGAGCCGTGTTCTCAAAACCTGCGAAGTTACCGCCTATAACGCCACAATGGCCGCTGCCGCAACCGCTCCGCCTCGCGGCCTCCAGCCCAACTCCTCCCTCCCGGCTAAAGTACAGCCTATCCCTCCCAACCAGACGTAAGTTCTGTTGAGAATCGCTGCAAGTATTGTATCGTTCTAACATTGTGTAGCTTATACATCACAAATCTTCCCTCTTCCAAGATTCAAAAGGACGACATTCGAACCGCGTTGTACATGCTATTTTCAACGTACGGACCCGTGTTGGACGTCGTGGCTTTAAAGACCATGAAGATGAGAGGCCAGGCCCATATTACTTTCCGGGACATCCAAGCTGCGACCCAGGCGATGCGATCCCTTGATGGCCAGTCTTTTCTCGGCCACCAGATTGTACGTGGCACCCCATATCCTCCCACAAGACTCTTAGCTTACATGGTATCTAATACAGAAAATCCAATACGCTAAGTCGAAATCAAACTTCGTTGCTAAGCTCGACGGCACATTCAAGATTCCCGAGAGAGAAACCGGCGCGGCCGGCGTCGAGCAGACGCAATTACAACAGAGCATCTTCAGCGCCCCTCCTCCAGGTACTTCCAACGCGCAAGGTTCTGCTCTCCCGGCCAAGCCAACAACAGCCGCGGATCGCGTCATGAAGGATGCCAGCGGTAGTCCCGAGAGCCGTGGCCAGAAGCGAACACGAGATGAGGATGAGGATGAGAGCGACGACGATGTGGCCATGGAGGAGGACAGTGATGACGATGAATGAGCGACCTTGGTACCATTGATCGATGCCATAGACGAGACACGGGTATGTGGGTTGCTCATCGAGCAGAGTCATCCGACAGGAGTGCCATCTCTTTAGGAACCCAGAGGCCCACACAGCCCCCAACGAGCCCGAGCCAGATTAGAAGATAGTTCGTCCTGTCGCACTCAAAATTCGAGATGGCATCCCCGACAAGGCAGGGGTGGATGAAGAAGGACGGGACACCCGTAACAGGGTTGTGCTGCAAGTCAAGATGTTAGTTAGGCCAACCAACGCTGCTCTTTACGATACCCAGGATAATATAAATTGACTTTGAGAACAGCTCATCTGCTCCTGGTAACAGCACGAACTTACGTCAGCTGAGATGCCACCTATGTTACCGAGTCCGCGGAGGCCAGCCTTGAATTCGTCCGGTACGAGGCGGCGGAAGACTGTGTCTACGTTGAAGGCTGGCTCGTCAGGGGGGAGACCACGCAGGGTGAACCATAGGCACGGTACACGGTACGTAGGATGTAGGTGTATCTCGTATTCAACTATGCCGAAGTCGGGGTGCGTCGGTTGCTTAACAATAGCTTCCTAGCGTTATGTGAGATGCCAAACAGATGAGTTGATATTGTCGCCGTATTTACCTCGTCAGCTTCTTCAGCGTCCATCATGTCCCGATCCCCCACAGTTGCTACGTGCTGCCCACCCTCTTCGGAGAAGGAGAAACGGTCCAAATCCAACGACAGATCTGCAAAATCAAGATCCGTCTGCAGAGGACGTCTGATCTGCACATACGTAGTATATCCGCTATCGAACGAGAATGCGGTATTGAGTGCCGTACACACTCGGAGCTTCCACCGGACCCGTTCGGGGCCAAGTGCAGCCCTACAGTACCGTCTGTCCAGATGGTGGCATGCCTCTGAGAACTCTTCTTGATTCAGCGACGGGAAGTTAGAGATGCTCATGGTGCGTTATCTTGGGACCCAGAGGATTGGATGATGCTGTACGGAGCTTGACGTATACAAATATATTCTTGTGCTAGGTTAGCCTGCTTGTCAAGCGGTGCAGCCTGAAATTCAGGTGCAAATGCGAATGTTCCTGGGAGCGGAGCCGACCGGAGCAGGTTGGACGGAGCTGCGGGCGAATTTGATAGAGGGCCGGCTCCGTTACTCAATTATCTCCGTGAAGTCGAGCGTAGATCGGGTCCCCTTCTATCATGAAAATTACCTACGGTAGAGATAGATATGTTTCATTCCAGCATTGTCAGGGAACGAGCTTGAGACAAGTCACAAGACTTCCATCATTGTTGTACTGTCTGCTGTACGCCAAGTCGAGTCGAGAACACCCCGCCCATCACCGACCACTAACTCGCAGGCCGCTGATAACGCTACGCCCCCCTGAGGTCTGAGCTGGCCAAGCGCTCCAGGTGTCCTCTTCTAGGGAAAGATGGGCACCTGAGGGACCGCTAATTCGCTGGGGGCATGGAGGCTTGCCGTGGCCCATTGCTCCTATTTTTTCTGGGTCCGCGACATTCTCCAGGTCGACCTGTATACGTACATTCAACTTCTTTGTTCAACTTCGCTTGCCGTATTTGCTCTGGGATTCTTCGTCGGTCTCTGGCGCTTTGGGTGGCTGCATTCTCTCCGCTTGTTCTCGCATTTCCATGTATTATCTGACCTAACGTGTTCCTGTCCATCATCTTCGCTGCGCATACTACCAATTACTCGTCAGGACCGCGAGATGAAGCAACCAGTCTCATGATACGCGATCCGTTCAATCTGCATCGAAGCAATAGCGTCTTCAAAGCCCCTCTGCCTCGACCAGAACCGAAAGCTGAACCCGAGCTATCTCAGTCCGACGACTTTTCATACGATATGGCATTCTCAATACCCAATAATGTCCCTTCCTTTGGAAACAAGCAGCGAGATCTCGAGGATCGCTTCTGGGGCTCGGGCAAGCGCTCCCAGCGTTTACCCATGTACAAGGACAAGCCGTATTCGCAAAACCCGGACTTCCAAGACCAGCCTGTATATAAGCGCAAGCGAGCTGTCGGGATGTTCGCCATCTTAGCGTTGGTCTTGCTCTACTGGACCGGGTTTCTTCCGAACCGTACACAGTCGTCGACTGCGTCATCCTCCGACGATTGGAGCTGGATGACGGTGTCTCAAGAGACTGGAACTGCAGATTGGAACAAGAGGAAGCAACGGGTCGTGGAGGCGTTCGAGCTGAGCTGGGATGCCTATGCGGCACATAGTTGGGGTATGTAGCGACGGCTATCCCATAAACATTGATGTGAAGGCTGACTGCGATCTTCTGCGCAAAAGGCTACGATGAGTACCACCCAGTTTCGAAGAAGGGCAACATGATGGCTCCCAGAGGCTTGGGGTGGATCATCGTCGACGCTTTGGATACCATGATAATGATGAATCTGACCTCCCGAGTCCAGCACGCCAGGGAATGGATCGCCGAGTCCTTGACCTGGGACCAAGACCAGGATGTCAACACGTTTGAAACGACGATTCGCATGATGGGTGGCTTACTATCAGCCCACTACCTCGCTAACGAATTTCCACAGCTCGCTCCCCTGGCCGAGGACGACCCCGGGCAGGCTGGCGAGGATCTATATCTTGAAAAGGCCAAAGATTTGGCCGACCGACTTATGAGCGCGTTCAACTCCCCTTCGGGAATCCCCTATTCAAGCGTCAACCTGGCCAAGTATGAGGGCCTTCCCTCTCATGCGGACGGGGGTGCTGCCTCCACCGCGGAGGCGACGAGCTTACAGCTGGAGTTCAAGTATCTAGCCAAGCTTACAGGCGAGAAGGATTTTTGGGACAAGGCAGAGAAGGTTATGAAGACGGTAGACGACGTTGGCGCCCGAGATGGGCTGTTGCCCATCTTCGTGACTACCGACACAGGCAAGTTCCATGGCAACAACATTCGCCTGGGTAGCCGTGGAGACTCGTATTACGAATACCTCATCAAGCAATATCTCCAGACCAATGAACCCATATATCTCGATATGTGGGATCAGGCACTCCAAGGTGTCCGGAAGCACCTTGTCACCTACACCGAGCACGCCCAGCTCACCATCATCGGAGAGCGACCAGAAGGACTACAAGCTCCGCTGACCCCCAAAATGGACCACCTAGTCTGCTTCATGCCTGGCACGATTGCCCTAGCCGTAACAGAAGGGTTGACGGAGGCGGAAGCTCGGAAGCTCCCCACATGGTCCAAGAAAAAGGAAGATGACATACAACTGGCGCGAGAGCTGATGCATACTTGCTGGGGAACATACAAGGTCACGAAGACTGGACTGGCTGGCGAAATCACCTACTTCGATATCGCGGATCCGCCGCCTCCTTTCACGGCACCCCACGCAGCGCCCAAGGACTTCGACCCTGATCCAGAAGCAGAATGGCGGAAGGATTTCGAGGTCAAGTCCAACGATGCGCACAATCTGCAGCGACCCGAGACAGTAGAGAGCCTGTTCTACATGTGGAGGATCACCGGAGATGTCAGATACCGTGAATGGGGCTGGGAGATGTTCAAGTCATTTGTCAACCATACAGCAGTGCCCGGCGGAGGTGGTTTTGCGAGCTTGGGCAACGTGAACGTGGTTCCGCCACCAACAAGGGATAACATGGAGAGCTTCTGGCTGGTAGGTGGCTATCAGATATGGAGTAAGCCTACAGATGGAGAAACTGACCGATTGCTAGGCCGAGACACTCAAGTACTTCTACCTGCTGTTCTCTCCCAACGACCTCATGCCGCTGGATAAGATGGTGTTCAACACCGAAGCGCATCCCCTGCCCCGATTTGATATGAAGCCTTTATTCTCGACGGGTTGGAAGCGACAGCCGCGAGATTCGAATGGCTGGATAGTAGGAAAGCCCATTGAGGAAGACGACGAGTAAAGCATACGATTGTGGAAGGCTGAGGCTACCAGTCATGCAGACTACTGACTTAGTGTTATATGATGCTTATGAGAGGGAACATAGTTCATACATATCGAGTGGGATGCATTATGTGTTTCGAGGCGGAGTTTTACGTATGGCGGATGGGGTGTACATGTAAGTTCTTGTAACTGAAGAAATACTGTCTCGACTACCTGGGAGATGGGCGATAACTTATGCTAGTATAGCGTGCCTGTACAATAACGGGCGACGCAGATAGTCCATCCACACACGTTCCTAAGCTGTCGTCTGCTTCTGTAGACTATCTAACTAAACACTTACCTTATACGTCAGCGAACAAGTCATGTGCTTCTTGCGGGCTGTGCTTCCAGGGTACAGTAAGCTACTTACTTACTGAACAGATTACGCATCACGTAGGAACGCAATCGAACCATACCACGTACTGTATCTGTATTGTACGCTACCGGGTCCTTCCCCGGCTTTAAGATAGACTTGGTGGGGGCCGGGGCAAGGATGATCGAGTCGATGGACCATCATGTCAGAGTAGACTACAGAAGTACCTTGCCAAGCGTTTGATGATAAGCAAGCAAACCTGCAACCAACATCACGACCGATCCCAATTCCGCTACCATCGAATCTACCTTGCGCTGTCTCGCCGATTTCTCTCCCTCCCTCTCTCGATATATAAGCTATCTGACGTAGGGTCTAGATACCTAGGCATCGTAATTCGCTGGTGCTGTCCTCTTTCGAAACTCGGACGGATGACACTTGACTACCGGTAGTACCGGGCTCTGGGACCTCACGACTTGCGACTTGCGCTCGGCTGCGGTCAACCCACGACGACCAGAGAGCCATAACCGCGCAGGCTCGGCCGCGACAATGTCGCCGCAACCCTCCGGCGCCGACTCCGACCCAGGAGCCTCCAAGTCCAAAGCCGAATCCTTCGCCCAGGGCTCAACCTTCAGCATGCGCGAACCCGCCTACGGGGGCTCCGCCTCAGGATCCCGGCGCTGGCACCACTTCGTCGACGGCTTCAAGCGCGATCCCAACTCCAACTTCAACTTCTTCTCCCGCGATCCGCTTGGTCGGGTCGAGGATGGTTCCAGGGTGGGAGACGCCGGGGGGCGTACGTACAACGGGGCGCATTATTATGATCTGCGCATGGCGACGTTCGAGACTGCGAACTCGGGTCTGGTGAGGAAGTTGAAGGGGAGGCATCTGCAGATGATTGCTATCGGAGGGTCCATCGGTAGGTATCGCTCTGGTCACGTTCGGAGGAGAGGACTTGCGCTGACGCCGTCGCCGAACCAGGAACCGGGCTTTTTGTTGCGTCAGGTAGAGCTTTGGCTGCTGGAGGCCCAGCTTCACTGTTGATATCCTTCTCCATCGTTGGCACCATGCTATTCTGTACGTGCCAGGCTCTCGGAGAACTCGCCGTCATCTTTCCAATTGCTGGGTCCTTCTCCACCTGGGCTACTAGGTTCTTGGATCCCTCCTGGGGTTTCGCCATGGGCTGGAAGTAAGTAGTCGCCTCCAAAGACGACTCTAGTCTACGTAACATGGCATTCGAGAGCTAACGGCTACTCAGCTACGCCATGCAATGGCTGATAGTATTGCCCTTGGAAATCATTGCCGCCTCCTTAACAATCTCATATTGGGACGAGAGTCTCACCCGAGCTATATTCGTCAGCATCTTCCTCGTCACGATCGTCTCCATCAACATGTTTGGCGTCAAAGGCTATGGTGAAGCAGAATTCATCTTCTCCCTCATCAAGGTCATCGCCGTCATTGGATTCATGTGAGTTTATTGATCCGCCTCGTCTTTTCCGCCAACCTCGCTGACAATTCCAAAGTCTCCTCGGTATCGTCCTCAACTGCGGTGGCACCCCCGATGGAGGCTACATCGGCGGCAAATACTGGCATGATCCCGGCCCATTCAACCACGGCTTCAAAGGTCTCTGCAGCGTATGCGTAACTGCCGCTTTCGCCTTCTCTGGAACAGAACTCATTGGTCTCGCTGCCGCCGAGACCGCCAACCCGCGAAAGTCGCTCCCTACAGCCCTCAAGCAGGTCTTCTGGCGCATCACCCTGTTCTACATCGTCGCATTAACCCTAGTCGGCCTTCTCGTTCCTTACGACGACAAGAGGCTGACCGGCGGTGAGAGCAGCGCCGATGCCAAAGCTTCACCCTTTGTCATCGCAATCGAAAACGCAGGCATCGAGGTCCTCCCCTCGGTGATGAACGGCGTCATCCTCGTCGCAGTCCTATCGGTAGGCAACTCGGCCGTCTTCGGTTCCTCGCGCACTCTCGCCGCGCTCGCCAACCAAAGCCAAGCTCCCAAGATCCTCGCCTACGTAGACCGCCGCGGCCGCCCCCTCGTCGCCATCGGCGTCGCAGCATGCTTTGGCCTTCTCTCCTTCCTCGCTGATCTCCCGCATCAAGGCGAAGTCCTCGACTGGCTCCTTGCCATTTCAGGTCTCTGTGCCGTCATTACTTGGGGCTCCATCTGCCTCTGCCATATCCGCTTCCGTCGCGCCTGGGCCTACCGGGGCCGCTCAGTCTCAGAGCTTCCTTTCCAATCTCAGGTCGGCGTCATAGGGTCGTACGTAGGTATTATCTTAAACGTGTGCGTCCTCGTCGCCCAATTCTGGGTCGCCATCTTCCCAATTCACTGGCAAGAGAGGAAAGCGGGCGAGATTGCGGAGAATTTCTTTCTCAAGTGGCTAAGCGCACCCGTCGTACTGGCCTTTTTCACCGGGCATAAGCTGTATTATGGCACTTCGTTTGTGCACGTTCGCGACATGGACGTCGATATAGGACGGCGCGACTTCAACGTCCCCATCTTGATCGCCCAGGAAGATGAGGAGCGTAGCGCGTGGCCTCGTTGGAAAAGACTTTACAAGTTTGTTTGTTGAAAGCTCGCCTACAACTGTTTTGATAGAATGCTTGTCAATGAAGTGATTGTAGCTGTCAGGTCCAGAGAATTGTACAAAAAGGACTTGTTTTATTGTCAACTGTCGATGTAGGCAAATGGTTACTTAACTTAAGAGCTTATCTTGAAGTTGAAGAAGTGTGAAGTGCGTTTTTCCCCTTTCCTTTGAGGATATCAAATCTCAAGTTTGGTGTTTGTCATTGTGCCAGCAAGTGATGGCAAACGCACAATACTCAAGTCCTTACATGTTAGTGCTCCCTTAACATTTAAGCCTTGGTATTGTTCTGGAAGCGAGTCAATAAAACAGAGTGCTAGTATTTCTACTGAAACAGGATAAATATTCGACAGAGTATGGCTAGCGAGCCTGTTTCTCGTCTATCGTGAACCGCATACTAAGCATACAATCGTCAAAGGCAGACAAGAGCCAAAGGCGTAGATGAAACGTAAAGTAACATGGGTCTTCAATCCACGGTGCAAGCCGTCTTCCAATGCGATCTAGAATTTCGTGTCGTGTGTTTGCTTGTCGTATCTAAAAGTCCCAGAAGTCCTTCTTGGCTGCCGAGCCGCCCTGCTGCTGCCGCGTCTGGGCAGGCTGCGTGTTCTCAGACAAATCGCCGTATAGCCAATCTCTGTTAGTTCCCTTCTTACCACCCATGCCATCACCGGCAATGTGAATGCGGGTATTTTGGGTAGCAGTACCATGGGCGTCGGCGGCTGCGTTGGGCTTGCGACCAGGAACAGTCGTAGGAAGGGCCTGGTGTTCATTTTCGTTGTAGAGCCAGTCACGGTTCGTTCCTGCCTTGCCTCCCATACCATCACCGGCAATATGAATGCGGGTGTTCTCGACGGCACTCCCTGAAGCTGCGGCCGCTGCGTTTGGTTTACGACCGGGAACCGTCGTAGGAAGAGCCTGGTTTTCGGTCTCGCTGTAAAGCCAGTCACGGTTCGTCCCTGCCTTGCCTCCCATACCATCACCGGCTATATGAATGCGGGTGTTCTCAACGGTGCTTCCCGAAGAAGCGGCCGCTGTGTTGGGTTTGCGTCCTGGAACCGTTGTTGGAAGGGCCTGGTTTGAGGTCTCGCTGTATAGCCAGTCGCGGTTAGTTCCCTTTCGACCACCCATGCCGTCACCAGCAATGTGGATGCGAGTATCGGCAGCTGCTTCGTCGCCAGTGGGCCTGTTGTCCTTGGTGTGCTGGGGTTGGGCTGGAGATTCGTCAGCAATGTTGGAATGGTGTTCAAAGTCATTGTTGCGGTCCTTGAGATTGGTAATGTTGCCCAAAGCCCGGTCCGGCCCGGATCCTGGATCTTCTGTATCAAAGAGTTGATTCTTGTAGAGACCTAGACCTTCGTTGTGTGCGTAACCATTAGGCTTAGCGTTAGGTCGCTCTAGCTGTGGCACCTTCTCCCCATCCTCTTGAAGTTCGAAGTGTGCCTCTGCATCGCGCCGGGGCTTCACAGCTGGACCGACGGGCGTGTCGCCCATTGCTGCCTTGTCTGTATCCCAGTGGCGGATATCCTGTGTCCGAACGAGCTTCGAAGGTTTCACCTTTTCAGGAGTGTAGAAATCACCAAACGACCATTGGCTATCACGTTTGGACTTGGGTAACTCATCCAAGTTTTGACCAGGTTTGGGGGCATTTTTAGGATCCGAGCCATCAACAAAATCAAAGTGGGAATACTTCGTGGGATCAGGGCGAATATATCGGTTAGCCTTGGGCTCAGGTGACCCGGCTACCTCTACATGTTCCTGTCCCTCGAAAAGACGGTTGGGGCGGAAATTCTTACCTTGGCCAGCCTTGCTGGGCGACATTGACCGCTGGCGGTGTGCAGTAGGCGAGGTAGGATCAGGCTCATCACCAAGGATATCGGTAAAGGAACGCTGCTGAGGCCGGGAACCGCCATAAGGTGACACTACGCGGGCAGGTTCAGCTGCCTCCATCTCCTCTCGGTTACCGAAAAGCTGCAAGGATGCATGAGGATCGCGGAAAGCATTGCTGGAATCTTTCCGAGTTCGAAGAACAGTCTCGTTGTGGGTTGGGGGGGCTGATTTGGCATGGCCGACCGACTTGATGCAGCTCTTGATCAAAGCAATCTGTTCCCCGCAGTCACGAATGGGCCAGTTACGTCCAGACTTGCCGATAATTTCGACTTGCTTGAGAAGTGAACCCTGGTCCCACTGAAGACGGATCTGCGATATCTTGCCTTCGGCATCGAAGGTTACGAAGTGAGTCTAGAGGGACAGGTAGTTAGCCCAAGTCATGACGCCAGGGTCGGTGTTCAAGACGGCAACAGGGCACATGAATATAGGAACACGTACGATGGGCAGGTAGGCAATGCGACCTGTCAGAAAGTTGTCATCGAGACCGGGAAGGTAGGCACCGCCGCTCGTTTGGAAGCCCAGTCCAGTATCAGCCTCGACGACAATGACGTTCTGGCCTTCGACAATGTTGAGAATATCTTCTTTCTTCTTCTCGACCTGTTTCTGGAGGCCATTGATGTGCTTGATAATCTGGGTCGCGCCTGCAAATGTCGTCGCGGTGGTCACATAGTGCAGCGCCGCGTTGTCGGCCAGCAGTGACGAGTTCGGCGCAGCAAGAAACTGCTTGTAAGTGGACGCCATTGTGAAGGTCTGTGGCACGCGACTTAATCGGATCTTTTATCAGTCTTGTGAGTCGGTGGGTAAAGCAAGTGACTCAAAGCGAAGGACGCGAGCTGCGGACGACAAAGAAGACTTGCAGCGGAGGCGAAAGCAAGTCAGGGTCCTGAGATGGAGAGGGCTAAGTTTAAAAGGGAGCCGGGATGAAGAGGGAAAGAAAACATTGAGGAAAACAAACACCAAGCTTTTGGTAAGCGTAGGTCTGGGCGCAAGGCTAGTACCTTCCCTAGTGTGCCAGGAGTCCATTGAGGGCTTATGATTGGCACGTTTCTTGAGGTCAAGTCAGATACGTAGTGTCGTCTACGCTAGGCTACAGCTGTTTGCCGGCTGTTGGACGGTGAATAAAAGGGGCAGTTGACACGTTTCCTACAGAGCGCCTTGAGCTACTAACTAGTCCAAAGGCATTGGTCATTCTCGTTGTTGCCCTAGTAGTCAATCTGGAGAAGGAGCTGGGTGTGTGAAGCAAGATGCAAATGAAAGGACCTGCTGTCCAGGTCCGTCCCATCGATAGACGGCTGTTTGCCCTACACTGGGCACTTACATGCACTTACACCACGCCTCTAGCCCTACCTCTTAGCAAGCGACGTTGTCTTTGCCGACCCCACTGTCTTTTACAATAATGACCTTCGATCGCTTTGATGGCTTGGTCTCAGATCAACAACCCTCGAAAGGGGCCCAACCCATTTGCGAGTGCGAGGCACGGGTCGTGTTGCCCCCCCCCACCGTGTTTCAGTTCCAGGCTGCTTCACGCCGGGTTGCTTTCCCCCGCTGCCAAAACAACTGTAATAAGGAGGTTTACTTGGTGTCTTATAATTTGGAATAGTCCAGATCGTCTTTCTAGTAATAACGTTAATCTATAGCTACTTGGCTGTGGCTGTGAGTGGAAGACTCTCCGGTAAGTCCATGCACGGTCAAGTGATCAGTTGTGCGCTGGTGCGATCTATGGATTAGTATTCGCGATTGTCAAGCAATGGCTTTGGGTGGAAAGCAACTGGTTGTTCGTACATGATTGCTTGCCAGACAAAGTGACCAGTAGCAGCAATGTAGCTGATTTCACTACAAAGATGACTCAACAGAGTGTGCAACACTCAATTATTGTCTACTATTCACAATTTTATTAGTAGCTTCTAGGCATGATCCTATCATTGCAGTCTTTATGCTGCTGCTTATCCTGGCATTTAAAGGGTTGAAGCCAGTTATGGCGGACAATCCAGGTCACTAGCCACAACTTGAACCCTCTATGACGTGACGTGGCCTCCAGCTCGCCGCTGTGGCGTATAGCTCAGGTCGGCGCCACGCTCGGCGCAACCTGCTTCCTCCCACTGCTGACGTGCCTACGCGCGCCAAATGCAAAGTCTCCCCAAAGCCGCTTCCAGCTCCTGATAACCTCTAGCTACACGTTCGCAGCCGAACCCCCATTCGACTTCCGAAATTCACTCGCCACACGAATTGATACTGAAGCAACCACATACAGCCTGGCCTTTTCGCTCCTTCATGATAGCTACGACACAAGCGTCGCCATAAAGATGAGGGCCGCCGGCAGGGCAGCAGCCTCATGGCGCTTCTTCTTCTTGCTGTCGCTGCTATGGGCAGTCGCATGTGCCAAGGAAGATAAGCCAGAGGTCAAAGTCCACAAATTTACGCATCCGCCTCTTAATCTCAATTACTTTGAAGATAGTGATATCGTCGTCTTTCACGATGTCGAAGAGAGGAGCATTTACCGATCCTCGGATGCCGGTATCAACTGGGAAACGGTGAAGGGGGTTCCGGAGGGTGCAGCAGCTCTACTAGCTATGCATCCGTACGATTCGAAAACAGCTTTTGTACTCACCACTGGTGTAAAGCACTATAAAACCGACGATCAAGGCAAAACGTGGAAAGAGTTCAGCAGCCGCGTACGCCCCGACTCATTACAGCCCGAAAAGCTGGTGTTCCACGCCGACGACCCGAATCGCATCATCTTCAATGGCAGGACAGACTGCGATAGCTTCTGGTGCCAAGACGAAGCTACATACACAACTGATGGTTTCAAAACGGTTCAATCGTTGCGAGCTGGAGCGAGCGGGTGTTGGTGGGCCAAGTCCTCCAAAGAGTTCACTACAGGCGACAATGACAAGGACAAGAACCGAGTCATGTGTGTTATAGCCGGCCCGTTCTCTTTCTTCAAGGAACAGCAGCGCTTGACCATTTCCGACTCCTTCTTCGCCACAGAGGGGGGCAACATTCAAGAGTTTGAGCCTAACCTCGATACCGACAAGAGCGTTGATGGTGTAGTCAGCCTCGCTATTGTGAAGCGTTACATTCTGGTGGCTACGACATCATTCGGCAGCGACGAAATGGCTTTATACGTTACCGATGACACCCTTCGCTGGCACCGGGCCATATTCCCTGCTGACGACAGCCATGACCACTCCCACCAGATTAACCAAGGAGCGTACACTGTACTCGAAAGTACAAACTACAGCATTCAGGTGGATGTCATGACATCGCATCCTTCGCACCCAATGGGAGTCATGTTCACCAGTAATTCCAACGGTACATATTTCACTGAGAACGTGCCATACACCAACCGCAACCTTCGTGGCCACGTTGATTTTGAGAAGATTTCTGGGATTCAAGGCATCTTCCTAGTCAATACCGTCGAAAACGGCAAGGATGTGAACGAGAAGGCGGCTGAAAAGGTCATCATCACAAAGGTTACCTTCGATGATGGGAGAACCTTTTCTGACGTGAAAACGGGGAAAGAGAGACTTCACCTACACTCCATTACCAAGCTCGATAATGTTGGCCGGGTATACTCAAGCCCAGCCCCGGGCCTTGTGATGGGTAACGGAAATACGGGGAAATCACTGGGGAAGTTCGCCGACTCGAACCTCTATGTGTCTGATGATGCTGGTCTTACATGGAAAAAGGCGCTCGATGGTCCTCATAAGTATGAATTTGGTGATTCTGGTGGTATTCTCGTCGCGATCAAGGACTCCCTCGAAGAGAACGTGGACAAAATTGATTACTCATTCGATCATGGTGAGCATTGGGATTCCATCTCTCTTCCGGATGGACTCAAGATCAAGCCCGACCTCCTTACAACGACGCAAGACTCCACCAGCCTGAAGTTCTTACTCCTGGGGGAACACGACAGAACGTATCACATGATCCACATCGACTTCGAGAAACTGGGTAAGCGCAAGTGCGAAGGTAAGGATATAGAAGACTGGCATGCTCGCGTCGACGCCGATGGAAAACCAACCTGTATCATGGGTCACAAGCAGACTTATAGCCGCCGGAAGAAGGACGCCGATTGTTTCATCAAGAGCGAGTTCAAAGATCCTGAGCCTAAGACCGAAAACTGCGCTTGCTCCGACGCGGATTTCGAGTGCGACTTCAACTTCCAGAGGGACGATGGCGCCTGCAAGCCAGTAGGCCCAATCGCAATTCCTGAGGGGGAATGCAAGGATGGGTCGAGCGGTAAGTTCAAGGGTTCGTCTGGATGGAGATTAATTCCAGGAAACACCTGTGAGCGAAAAAAGGGATCCCAGAAAGACGACCCGGTTGAACGCGAATGCAAGGACGGAGGCAAAGGTGGAGCCCCGAAGCCACCACCCTCTGATACCCCCCCGAGCGGAAAGGTATCTCACAAGAAGAATGACTTTGATACCAAGCTCAAAGACTTTCAAAAGTTCTACCTGGACCGCGGAGATTCTAGCGCGGATAGCGACGAAACCGTCATTGTACGACCGGTTGAGTACGAGGACAACGGCCGTATGAAAGTTGAGAACCTGCTTTGGCGCACTTCGGATCATGGCAAGACGTGGAAGCAGATTTTGAAAGGGGAGAAAATTCAAGAAATCTATGCACACGACTACTTCAAGGATGTCGTATTCTTCACAACACCAGACGACAAGGTCATCTACACTATAGATCGGGGTCAGAGCTTCCACAGCTTTAAAGTTCCCTCGAAAGCGAAAGACGGACGTGCTCTAAGCTTCCACCCAGATAAAAAGGACTGGCTCATCTGGGTCGGCGAGAACTGCGATGAGATCGGAGGCAGCAAGGAGTGTTTCCGTGAGGCTTCAATCTCTACGGATCGTGGCGATAACTGGAAGACGATGCTGCGCTTCGTGGACAAGTGTGAGTTCACGGGCCACTCAGCCTACAACTTCCGCTCGCCCAAGCAGGTTATTTGCCTCGCCAGGTTTGACGAGAAGAAAGACGCCAACCTAACTATTGTGACGAGCGACGACTTCTTCAACGAAGACAAGACCGTTCAGCAAGCATCCGTCCAAGACTATGCTACCATGAGCGAATTTATCCTCGCCAGCAGCAAAGCTAATGATGGGCAATTGCAAGCTCTAGCTAGTCTTGATGGAAAGAAGTTCGAGGCTGCCCATTTCCCGTACAATTTTGATGCTCAGCACCGGAACGGTTACACTGTCTTGGATAGCTCGACCCACGCCATCAACTTGTTTGTAGCTTCAGACCTATCCCAGGGCCACGAACATGGATCAATCATCAAAAGCAATTCCAACGGCACTTCATACGTCCTCAGCGCTGCCAATGTCAATGCTAACCATCTGGGTTTGGTGGACTTTGAAAAGGCTACCGGATTGGAAGGTCTAACCCTGATCAATACTGTTGTCAATCCAGACAGGAAAAAAGGCAATAAGCAGAGGCAGACTAAGATTTCGCACAATGACGGAGCTGAATGGAAATATCTTGCACCTCCAGGCAAGGACGCAGATGGCAAGTCGTACAAGTGCAGCTCATCGGAAGGCGACAGCAAGTGTGCACTCCACCTACACCATTACACGGAGCGAGACGACAAGCGCAAGACGTTTGCAGCTTCTACGGCTGTCGGTCTACTCTTTGGTGTCGGTAACGTAGGATCTGAGCTCGAAGACTTTAAGAATGCCGACACCTTCATCACCACGGACGGCGGCGTGACCTGGAAGAATGTCAAGAAGGGACACTGGACGTGGCAGTATGGCGATCAGGGATCCATCATCGTGCTGGTGAAGCGCGCTACGCACGGTAACGGGGTCAAAACTAAGACCGTCTCGTATTCCACAGATGAGGGCAAGTCGTGGACAGACTACCAGTTCTCGGATGACGATGTGACAGTCTTGGACATCACCACGGTGCAGAGCGGTTCTTCTCGAAACTTCTTACTATGGTGCAAATCGGACAAAGACAGGCTCTTCTCGGTGAACCTCGACTTCTCCGGCCTTGCCGACACTGCATGCGAGTACGTCGAAGGCGAAGAAAAGGGCAAGTCGGACTACTATCTGTGGTCCCCATCGCACCCCATGCAGGACAACGACTGCCTCTTCGGCCACGTGGCCATGTATCTCCGCAAGAAACCGGAACGCAAGTGTTTCAACAAGCAGAACCTTCAGCGGCTTCACAGTTACACCGACTGCGAGTGCACGCGCCGTGACTACGAATGGTGAGTTTAGAGAAGTTAACATGACGGAAAGCAGGACAGATGCTGACTAAACTGTAGTGCATACAACTACGAGCTCGACAATAGCGGGCAATGCAGTTTAGTACCCGGATTAGAGCCTATCTCTGGCGCCGAGTGGTGCAAGACGCACCCGAACGAGACAACCTGGTTTGAGCCGACGGGCTACCGCAAGGTGCCCCTGTCGACATGCAAGGGCGGAAAGGAGATGGATAAGATGTCCACTGAGCATCCCTGTGAGGGTTTCGAGGACGAGTTTGAGAAGAAACGCCGAACATCAGGTTGGGTCATCTTTTTCGCAGTCGTGATTCCTGTTGCGGTGGCCAGCGCTATTGGATGGTTCGTATATCGCAACTGGAATGGCAAGATTGGACAGATTCGGTTGGGTGACAGCTCGTCTACCTTTGATAGCGACCAGCCTTGGGTCAAGTACCCCGTCATCGCAGTGTCTGCCGTTGTGGCCGTCACATCGGCGCTACCGCTTGTTTTGAGCGGGCTGTGGCGGTCGGTATCGGGAGCGTACCAGCGTGTTAGCGGCGGACGAAACTCAGCATGGACGCGACGGTTTACAACGAGAGACAGCTTTGCTCGCGGACGTGGCGATTATGCCATCGTTGATGAAGACGAGGGCGAGCTACTCGGTGAGGAAAGTGACGAGGACGTTTAGTGGATCATGAGAAACAGTGTATGAGTTTAGAGAACAAGAGCAATGACTGGGAGAGGTACAGTTCGCATCAAGCTAGCTTTAGCCGGTATGGATATGAGAAAAGGAGCTAAACTGGCATGATATCTTCTTGCAAATGGGATTCGAAGCATCAGGGGCTTCTAGGAATCGACATGGTAATGATTACTAGGAGAAGCAAGGTCTTGTTTCTTTTTTTTTCTATCTCCTAGTTCTGATCTTCTAGGATATAGCGATTATTTCAAGAGGCATTAGCAGTTGACTTGCCTTCTAAAAACAATTGTCCCCTATGAATCCGCGACTTGATGAAACGCAACGGCTCAGCCTCAGCTGCAAGCGTCGTCCCTGATGCAGGTAGCCGCAGTGAGACACGCATAACTATCTACAGAACCGAAAGGTCAACCCCAGATTAAGACCCAGGGGCTCGACGGCCCCTTGCATTGATCGCCTGCATCAGGTCACGCAGATGCTAACAAGAACAAAATAACAAATAAAAGTGATGGAGAGTTGAAGCCCGAGCGGTGCATCCTGAGACATGGTTTCTCACAGCGCTCGTCTTGACTGCGACGCGAGACGCTATGCGGGCGTTCTGTCAAGCTGATGGATGCTGTGGCGGGCGGGAGAAGGAAGCATGGTAAAGGGGGGCTTGCATGGAAGCCTTTGTATGATACGATTCGTAAGAGGGGGCCGAGTGCGTGTGAACAGGGCAGAGGAGTGGGCTCTTCCTTGCGTGAGTTGTATCACTGACTGACTTGAGAACAGAGTAGCGTTTCGAGCATCCATACGAGGTAGTACATCGTTACTCAGAAATACGAGAAGGACCGGCTAAGGGGACGAGCAGGATGTAACTGAAAACATCAGACCACTCTCTCTCTCTCTTTCTCCGCTCGTCTTACAATTGACATTCAGCGTAAGCGTGGCTAGCGGTGCACTCCAGCACCGTACGTGCGCGCCGAAAACCCGGCCGACTGCTTCACGGCCTACTCCACGATGCCGTCCGGATGAAGAAAAGGACACAAGGACGGCAGGGCTAACCCGGGACAGATGAAACGCCGGGGATACAGCTGTGCCATCCCGCAGTCGAGTTATTCAGGTAAAGTGACGTCTCGGCCGAGAAGATGTTGTGCGTTATCTAGACTGGTTACGGGCGATTGATGAAGCATAACTGACATCCTCGGTAGTCGAGAGTTAGTCCTCGATGAGGGCAGGCCACTTGTCAACAGCATGTGTATCTGTGGGAGCAGCGAAAGAGCACTTTGGCTTCAAGCGAGGTAGGGAACGATTAAGCTAATCAAACTGCTAGGATGTATTGTTGGTGACTTCCATAGAGTTCGGTCCGGATGTAAAAATGCGCTCTCCTCTTGCATCTAATCGAGGTGTGCGACAGCTACATGGACAAGGATACTTTTGACAAGAAAAAAAATGAGGGCGTGATACGGCGGCAAGACAAGTTGGTGAAGAGTATCGTCGAGACACGACACATCGCGCAGTAACCCCCGAATGAGCCATGTTACACCCCGATAAATATCAGTGTCGGGATCACGGCTTGAGCATTTAGCGCGATACAGGGTTTGGGCGGTGTAAAAGAAACGGGGTATATGTTGAGGGAGGTAAGTGAATCGCTGGGATGTTCCCTGCAAGTGGGATAGATAGACTCAAAACGCTCGAGGGAGGGCATCCTTGTCGACACCTCGTTGCAGGGCACGGAGAATAGGACAATCTACTGTACTGATTGGGTGAGGAGTACTGGTAATATTCCATTGACCTGAGGGGAAGAGCCAGAAAACTTAACACGGGTCCATCATGAACGCCGCACCCGGTTCCAGAAGCGCTTCACAACGCCGTTATCCTGGGAGCTGCTCTCGTCCCACTGGTCCATGGCTGCAAGCTGCTTCTCGACGTTCTCCTTCTGACTCCCATCGCGAGCGTACATCAGCGGGCCAGTGGACAGCGACTCGTCTCGCGTGTAGACACCACGCCCACCCTGCTTCCACCCGTACATCTGTTCCTCATTGGCCCGAAGATCGGGACGTGTTAGCGTCATCCGGAGCGTCATCTCTCGGCTAGACATCCCTTCCCGATCGCCGTCAGGTCGGGAGGGAGGAGACAGATCCGTGCTTGAGTGATAGCGATGCTTGGCCGCCGGCTTCTCAAATAGCTGAGGGGTTCTTGGGGTCTCGGGATCGCCAAGCGAGGCATCATCGCTCCCACTGGATGACTGGCCGTCCTCCAAGAAGCTGCGCAATGTGCCCGAGTTGTCGGTTCCCCCTGCTTGCTTGGGCTTGCTCGACTTTTCTTCCGCAGACGGGAAGCCGAACTCGATGGCTTCGTCAAATCTCTGGGGCGAGGCGAGGAAGGTTCGTAGCTTCTTCCTCGCCTCCGGATCTTGATAATGTGCCGCCGACGGGTCAATAGGTGCAGGTTCCTCGGGCAGTACCTGTCTGTTAAGGCTTATCAACGACAAGGTGCGTGACTTTCGGCGGGAATGAGTAGCTTGCTTTGGTCTAGGACTTTGGGCGGGAGAAGATGAGGTCGGAGATGGGATTGTCTCCTTGGAGGCCGGGCGGCTATAGGATACCGAGGACCGCCCAAAAGGTAGCTTGTTGATAGACATGCGGCGACGAAACGAAGGGTGGCGGTCCTTGTTTACGACGGGTATCTCCTCTCGAAGATTCAGGTGGTAGTCGTCCAAGTATAAACGCAAGTCCAGGCCGTCTTCCTCCTCGAGCCACCGGAAGCTGTTGTAGAATGAGTCGGCATCCTTGTGGGTTGCATTCTCGACGTGACCAATTTGCTGTTGCGCAGATATGCTTAGAGGTGTCGTTCGACCTGAAAAGTCGTGGCGAATAAGAGGAGCGTCCATGTCTCTGCCTCTTTCCCGAGCTGTAAAATTGCCGGTCGAGGTGTTATCTGAGCTGGAGTTTGTGGTATGCTCTCGATGATAATGAGATGCCAGCTGCTCTTGTTCTTCGTTGGAGAAATGCCGTTGCTTGATCTTATCAGGAAGAGTTGCAGCGAAGCAGCACTCGGCAGGTGACTTGAATGTCTGGTGGGTATTATTCTGGGGTGCAGGTTTTGAAGGCGGTTGAGCTCGAAAGTGTTTCCGACGCTTGGGGGGCTGCTTCAAGATGGGCGGTGGTGGAGGAGCAGAGTCGGAGCCGGCGCTGCCAAGGCGAAATCGGTCGTTTGGGTTCTGTGCGAATTGAGATCGTTCGATGGTGGAAAAGAACTAAAAAACAGGGGAGGGAGGCTTAGCAATTAATACGGCAGAAACAAAACAGAGAGGGGGGGGATAAAACAACATGGGATATGCCGGGTTGTGCTCTGCGTGTGTGGTGTACGATAAACATGAATAAAGTACGAAGATGGCAATGAATTCCTGTGAGCACGGACAAGGATCCCAGACAACAGGAAGAGAGGAGGGGGGTGGTCCCTTAAAGACCTGGACTAAGACATAAGAGAGGGTCATGAGTGAGAAAGGATTGGGTATGTCTCAACACAGGAACGAGACGTCACAAGCCGAGAACGTTGGTCAAATGAATGAACATGTCTGCCGATCCAATGGCGCCTGCGTGTGGATAGGTTCGCGTTTGGCGCTGGCCAGCTGGATTTGGGACTCAATCCTGACCATCGTCTACCAAATAGCGTTCGTTTGCGTGGGCATCTGAGCAAGAGCTGCAGGCCCTGGGACGTCGTCACATCGAACCCGACTGGGGTAATGACGGTATCGGGCGTGGGAACGGGGGAGAGATGTGCAACAGTGAACCGATGATCCGGCCAATCGTCACCGTTGAGCCCGCAAAAGCCGTGGAGACGGTAAGCAGGCACACCAGGCACCGCACATTGGGGCCAAGGAAAAGGAAGACAAGACATGGGTCTGTAAGTGTTATGTGGGTGTTCGTTTCGCTGACCAGACTACTCTAGAGCAGCGTAGTCTAGTCATGCGGGTTGGAGCTAGGGTAGCATCACAGTCTTGGTTCAGTCACACGCCTGATCCAAGATGTTTGGTTTTCGGCCGCAAGCTGTAGAGGGACGGTTCCCATGGTTTCCGAAGACAAGGCCACTTGAGTCAAATCGACGGCACCATGGAGGAAGCTGCGGATGAGAGACAAACGGACTGATCTGAGAGGGGGGGCGTCCGACCAACAGCGTCCACGACAAGTGGTGTCGGTGGAGGCAGGTTCCAGTCACCTCCTCCGACCGTGTCCGAGATTGGAGAGCCGTCTCGTAGGCATGATGTCGTTTCGAGAGGATAAAAACAGATGTGCTAGACTTACCTTTCGCTGAATAGTAGGCGGTAACGCTTCGTATTCCTCACGCGTGATTGTCGTGGAGGAGCTGGTGCTCAACGGGGGCTGCCCATCAGATGAGACTCGCTTATACTTGAACGCATCTGGTTCGGAACCTTTCATGCAATGCCAGGGTCGATGATGGCTGCGAGACGACGAGGGGCGGCGATCAAGAGGTGGGAGCAGACTGTCGGAAAACAGATTCTCCTGGTCGAAGTGCCCTAGCAACTCGTCATGGAATGAAATGTTAAACGTCTCCTCGTCGAGTGAGGGTTCGGCTGGCATGCGGAACGCCGTCTCAGAGTCATCCTCATCAAGCGGGCGACCAAGCGGGCTAAGAGACAGTAGCGGCGGGTGGGCGTTAGTGGGATCGGCGCCGGCCCTTCGAGTGGCCATAGTAACGATGCTCGTTCCGCGCGAGAGCAGGAAGCTTTCGTCGCCTAGGTCTTGAGAGGGATCGCGATAGTCGTGTACGTCGTCGCCAGCGGTCAGATGCTGCCGTGGCTGTCGGCCTGATCGAGGCTGTCGGCCTGATCGTGGCTGATCGGGGGACGGTGGCAGTAGGTCGCCCACGTCAACTTGTCGCGGCGAAGGTGGGTGCAGAGGTTGCGAGAAGCATCCGGAGCAGGAGCTCAAGGTCTCAGAGTCGAAGAAGGTTTTATTCATCTCCAACGAGTCGACCGACCCGGACTCGACCAAGCCATCCTGGCTGTGATTGCCGTCACCGCTGCACAATAATTCGGCTTGCATGGGTGACCACCTGTCCCTCGTCCTGAGTGGACCACAACCTCGCATCTCGCTCTCCTCACCACCACAGTGGCCATTGCCAGCGAGGCCCCAACCCATGGCAAGCGCCAATCGAGGAAGGCCTGGGGCATGCAGTGGTGCTAGAGCGACAGGGTCCTTGAGAGACTCAGACAGGGACGGTTGATGAGATGGGCGCAGTTGGGCGGATGGGTGCTGATCATCAATGAAAGTTGGAAATGAGCACCGAAGGATCCACTACTATCCATCAGCGAGCCCGGATGAGGACTTGTTCTTCCCCCCCCCCTTGGTTGCTTGCTATGGACTCGAGCGTTCTGTTTCTGGTCGTGCGACGACGCGTAGTAACAAGAGAAAGAGGGGTGTGAGTGTGTGAGTGAGTGAGAGAGAGAGAGAGAGTGTGTGTGTGTGTGTGTGCAGAATGAGAGTAGAGTAGAGGGGCAAGTGGCCGAGTATGCACGTCAAGTAAGACGGTGATATTTGATGCGGCGGTCCCAATGAGACTTTGCTCGGGATCTTTAGAATTAAAAAGGATCAAGTATCGAAAGGATTGAATCATAGGCGGAAGATTCTCCCTTCAGCAACGAGTGTTGTATAAAAAAAAAGGAAAACTTTGGCCAGCCCCTTCCCTTCGCTATCATGATACATTTCAGAGGTAGCACAACCTCGCCCGCCCATGATTTCTTCGCGCGAGGACCGCCCTTGAGAGCACAGCACGGCACCACGCAGGTCGCCGGCTCGCCTGCCGACGAACCAGCAAGGACAAGGGACCTTAAAGGTAGTACTGCGCTACGTATGGAGTATAGACTACTGCATGTGAGCTTTACTGGCTTCGGAACTGCATTCACTCTTCCCTCCCCCTAGCTCAGGCTCTGGCTGTAGCTCCTTATCCACCGAACGCGGAGGCAGTTCAAGGGCTTCCCTAACAAAGTCCACCCTGTTAGGCACTACTAATAGTAGGGGCTAACCAACAACACTTGGCGGCACGGTACTCCGTACAGTACGGAGTAGTAGCATGTGCGGGCTTCGGACATTTCGAGGCCAACAAGAAAGATTCGTTCTGATTTCGCATCTCCAGCGCAGGCACCGATATTTGTGCCGCTCGAGTCGACATTACCGGGCCGAAGATCTGAATCTTCTCGTCACCACCGAACACACCTGAAATAGATTGAAGCAGAGAAGTCGACGTAGACAAGTATGCGCTGTGATTGGCAGATAACTTGACTGGATTACATCTGCTGAACCCATCGTTCCAGGCCAGGGGACCGGCCTGCCCACTACTGCGCAGAGGCGCTCGATGGCGCCGGTGCCGCTCAGCCTCCGGCCCCTAAAGCTCCTTAGCTCGAGCGCTTGTTCAGGTCCCGATGCTACGCTAATGGCGCTTCGGCTTAGTGCTTGGGCGGTGCTCCTGGCCCGTAGCCGTTGACCTCCGGCACCTAGAGTAGCGTTAAGGTACAGTAGAGTCCGCAGATGGTGCTGCTTATGGCTCTGGTTCGTTTCCGGCCTGTGGTGGTGCTTATTCTCCTTTAAACTCGACCTATTTTAGCGCGCCGTGGACGGACACACACGTACATGTACACCTCTCTCTCGAGTCTGTACGAATACTCGGGTCGCCTCGCTACTAACTAGCTATGATCCATGTCGTTGTTATGGAGTACATGGAAAAGAGAGAGGTGATCCTTCTTCACTTACCTTGGCTTTCTCTCCTGCTTACTGTGCTTGGTGGATTCGCAGACAGGTTCACGTTACATAGCAGCAATCCTCGACCGACCCTTATCCTTGTCTCACCGTATCCCATCGACCAACATCAAGCCGAAAACTTCTTCCCAAGCTTCTTAGTGATTGCCCCTTTCTTCCTTCGTGATTCTTTCTCACATCTCCCTGACCAAGTATACCATGCTTGCTTCTTCTTACAGTACTGTTCATCCCATACTGCACTAGGCGTAGCCAATAGACAAGGTCCAGCACGCGTGCTTCTCCAGTCGTATATCGGATCGAACAGTTGACCGAACCAGACGTCAGCAAAGAAGACGACTGAAACACCTTATCGGCTCCCTGACTTATGGTGGAGAAACCACGACAAACTCCACGGCGCATCGTGCAATGCACCTGTTTATCTACAGTCGCCGAACACACGAACTGGCTACTTGCCATCCCAAGACTCTCGGCATCCCTCGATTCACACACGCAACGCAGTAAGCATCTCTTCGATTCATAATGCTGACCTGCGGCCAAGACTCTTTCGGCATGCCTCCGGACAACACTAGCCTCATCAATCCATGTTGACAGCTGCACCTAGTTGATGGTGGATCCCTGCGGATTGAGACCCTGTCCAAGAAGACGAGATAGCCCTTGGCTTCACGAGCTGCACCCCGACTGCCCTGATATAGGTAGGCCTTGCAAATGACTGTGGAGCCCTGCGTGCGCCCAGAGTTGCACGATTGGCCGTGGGTTAATATAGCACCTACAACTAAACGTAGTCAGACGGTGTGCCATGATCGTGACGTCGCGATGGAAAGATGTGACGCTCTAAGGCCCTAATAAGAGAGATGGGCCATGCGCTTCTCTACCTGGACGGGGAGAATGTTGACAGTGATCATAGGTGGCGTGGCGATCGCTTTGACCGACTTAATGCCAAACAATACATTCATCATGCTGTTCGGTCATGAACCTGGATTCTTGCCATGTAGAGATCTCACTAATAAATTCCAATGGCTAGACTAGACTTGCTGGTTGGATTTGGCTTTTTTCCCCAGCCAGGGGCGGTTCCATGACATGAGTTTTACGGAGTTGACAGGGGATGTGGCTGCTACTATCCGTAACTAACACCGCTTCTTCGACGAGTTGACACACTCCCATCCCAATGCAGTAAACTTCAGGTCTTCCAGATCCTTGGCTTAGTTTCCCGGCCTCACTTCTACGTTACCGAATCGACAGTTGTTGTTAACAGCTTCGACTCCGGCATAGCTGCAAGGGCACTGGAGAACCGAGGCAAGTTCCGGACCCACGCGCCTAGCTTGCGGTCCTCTCTCCTCTTCACATCCGCATCTTACCGTATTAGACTCGTTCCGAGTAAGGGCCCGAAGATCCTGGACGCTTGTTGGTGTTTCTCGCAACTCCACTGTGCTTTGACCGGCACTCCATAATACTGCACATGTAGATTCGATCTTGGGATTGTCGAAGAATATCTTTACCCCAAAGGAGGAAATGCTAAATCCCGGATCCGCGGGTGCCACTATTGTTGATCATACGAGCTCATCGTTACCTATAATACCGTGATGGCTCAGCCGGCTGACGCGTGCATGGTTGGTTGTTCTTAACGACAAACCACGTAACCTACCTAGTCTGTATGATCCCGCTGTTGATTTCGTAAGTCTCAAAGGCCGAACTGGATCCTATTCTTAGCGCCACATATTCAATCACGATAGTATTGAACGTCGTCGTATATCGTATATCGACCCGAAAACTACATGATCGTAATGCTCCGCGCTCGACTCAATGTTAGGTCGGCCAAAGTCCTTGGCTGTGAGATCGATGAGGCTAGCGGTTCCTTCAGTTTTTTGACAGCTGCCAGACTCAGCCTGCAGCTATTCAGAAACAACGCTCTACCAAGCTCATCCAGCACGCCAGGCTGCATCTTGAGTAGCGCACAGGCCTGTCAAAGTGATAGAGATCTAATCGAGAGACTAGGACTCACTGGTGGGCTGGAGAACTATCGTGACGCTTCGCTGTATGAGGTGATAGGTTGGCCGAAGGGAACTGGTGCTTCGCTCGTCCAGTCGCAACCGCATGCACCTGCTTATTCTGTGGTCTTGCAATCAAATAGCAGTACTTAACATTTTTTTCAAGCCACAGGGCACATGTCCTCGAAAGTCAGAAAGGCTAGACTAGTCTAGAATCCTCTTGTAGAATAACTTATGTGAATATTTGAACACATCGTCAAAAGAGTTCGCACCCGCCGTCGTTTTTCCGACCTTGGATCCACACACGCAAAGTGGCGTCAACCAATCATAATCGTACGACATCCTCAACCTTAACCTTCCTTCACTCATCATCACATCAGCCTTCTCATCCTTGAGAGCTTCGCTCTGCCTAAACCTGTTTTTGCTTCCCATCAACTCTTGCTCTGTGGTGTTGTTTTTTTCTGGCACGCTTATTACAACTCGCTTTCTTTCTCATTTCTTGTTCTTATCTGCGTGTGGCTGTACTTTCTCCGTTATAAATTTGCTAACTTTAACGTTCACCTGGCTTTCTCATGGCCTCTGAAAAGATGCCTCTCATTCTGGATAATGCTATGCCTGTGGGACTTAACGATGTCGAAGACCTATTCGGCGACACAGTTGGCTTGTCCCTCCCCGTGAGGTCTCAGGAAAAACAGTTGCAGCAAAGAATGGATGAGTTGAGGAGTCGCGGTTGCTGCCAGTATGAATATCTCAATGAATTATCGATGAGATAGAGAATAACTGACAAGCTACAGGGCGGTCGCTTGGTCAAGAACAGGCACGATTGCTTCGATTACCCCGGATGGCCAAACAGTCGATCTCAGGTATCTGCGGCGTGATCCCGACAACGGTTCTTGGGACCTCAGTGACCCTACCCCCTGCCATCTGGTCAAGGGCTCTTCAGCGATTCCTCTCGTACATCTCACATGGGCAGGAACCAGCAGCCCTGACCTGGCAATTATCGACGCAGTCGGTCGAGTTGCTATCATCAGCTTCTCAATCTCACTCAACCATCCTTATGTTCAGCGGAAATGGGATGCGGACCCGATCGAGGACACGCAGGCTGTAGTAGGCGCGTACTGGCTTGGCACCGTTCCCTCAAGCCATCCACCTAACCAAAAAGTGAGTCGGTCGGATTGTATAAGACTAAAATTCTTCTCGCTAACCGTTTCAGCCCTTCAACATTATGTACGGACCAGCCAACAAGTATGGCAACGGATACTCTTATGAGAGCTCGTTCGCACAAGCTGGAGGTCCTTCACATCCAAACCCCACCAGAAGCGCATTCTTCACCATCAGTGCTAACGGTGTACTCCGAATGTTTTGGTCTCAGAATACTACCAAGATCGAGGAATCTCGTTTGGAACTTGAGAGCGTCAACTCTTCGGACGAGTTGATCACACATGCAGCTTTTGCTTCAGAAAAGAGTGCGTAATCTGTCTTTCAATCTACGGGTGTGGGCTAACATGTCTAAGAACATTTATTGCTAGCATTTGCTACTACCTCCAAACAGCTCAGCCTCGTCAAGATCGAGGTTCTGTGGGGTGGAGGAGCCCAGCCAGAGAAGGGCTCCGTGCCTCAGCCCAGGAATCTGAATCCCACCCTTGTCGAGACGCGCCTGGCAACTACGAACTGGCTACAACCCAGACCAAACGACGCTGGCAGCAGTTCATATGTCGCCGAACTCTCACACTTGGAGGTTCTTCCATCCTTACTGGACAATAGCGGATCGACCACAGTTCCACCTATGGTCGTCTCCATCAGATCGCGAGCTCAGCATGAAAGGTCTTACCAGATGGCACAAAGTTTCATCGACCGCTGGGAAGTAACTGAACAGCGCCAGGGCTTGTATTCTGCTTTTGAACAACTGGGCAGCCGAAGAAACAGCATCTCATCAGAACTACCAACAGTGACACAGCTACGGAGGATAGAACCGGTAGTTGTAAGCAAGGTAAACATTGGGTTCCATACAAACAACTTTGGCAAGGTGATAATATTGTCATTCTCCGATGGATCGGTGCAATATCATGATCGGGTCACGTTTGAGGAGCTCTATGCCACCGAGGAGTTCTTCAAAATCACGAATCTACGGCAGGTTGGTTGGTCTTTTGCCGACGAAGGGCCTTGTAAGTCCCTTGCAGATAACGGTTCCTTGTGTTTGCCCCTAATATTCCCTAGGCCAACGGGTTGCGTTCTCGCCCACCTACTGTTCGATGGTCCAGCTAGGTGGAGATGGAAAAGTTCGGTGGAACAAACTTCACTACAGTTCGGACGATCTTGGTGATACCATGCAGGACGGTATGTCAAATTCTGCAGTTCGTGAGGTTGAGACGTATTCTGATTCATCATAGCCCGCTATGCGGCAAGCATTGCTGGTCTTACCGTGACTACTGCGCCTTCCATAGCGTACCAGAACAATTATGACGACGTGCTTGCCATAGCCAGACCGTACACGAAGAAGAAGAGTACGTTCCAGCCAGTCTCTGACACTAGCTGGCCCGAGACCTGAGCTTACATGATGACTAGGATTCGTTCAGGACTGGATTACCGAGTTAATTAGAATCCTCAAAATCGTCGTCGACTATTCAGAGGACACACATCATGACGCTTTGGTGAGGAATGGGCCCTTGCAGTCCTGTCTGAGCATCATCAACGCCCTTGGTTTTCACGGCGAGTTCAACGCTCGTTCATTCCAGGGCAAATTCGCGCTGCTTTCCCTCAACGTGCGGAATGTCGTCGTTCTTGTCACCATTGCGAGTAACACTCCACTTACGGTCAGGGAAAAACTCAACCCCCTTGATGAACCTGGTAAGTGGACCAGAAGAGGCTTCATATGACGGCTCGCTGACGACTGAATATAGAGGTCGTGGAGACTCTGGTTGGCTGCGCAAAATGGTCGCTCGATCTCGTCGCTTGGTTGGTTGACTGCTTGTTCGAACTCATGAACGACAGCAACTTTCTTGAGCTTCTGGTGCCGCAAAGATTCAACGAGATCGCGCCATATTTGCATGAAAAGAACAACATCGCTCTCCACTTTCTTCTGAGTTCTGCTAGCAGAGGCTTTCTATCGGCGGTTTGCCGTCGATTAGGGCACTTGGAGGGTCTAAGTACAAGGGCAATCGAGTTTTATAGACGACAATCAGCGACGGCTGATGGGACACTCGGCAACAAGACGGCACCACAACTGCAGCAAGCTTACCGAAAGATGCAGCATGTCACCTCGTCGGGCCTGGTAAAGGCAGCCGAATTCGACAACTTGCTAACAGCAATTGGGAGTGACATTCGGCAGTCATATCAAGCCTTCCTCCCGAATCTTGTCAAGGCGCAACAAAATCAACTACAGGGCGCCCAAATTGACGCGGCTGTTAAGGCAGCTCGCACGCAGTTTGAGCTCGTCATGCTACTATCCGCATCGCCCCCACCGGCCTTCCTGCAGCTGCTCAATAAGTTCTTCAAACAAGACCTCCCATCTTTTCGTAAGCACTTGGACCCCGCAAGGCTCTTCTTTGCCAACTACGACCTTCTTGAGGCCCAGGACGACAAGCATAGTCTCGCCCATAAGCGAGCGATGGGAATGAAGTACGTCGACGTTTTCAAGCGCATCGAAATCGCGCCTTCACCAACTCAGCAGTGGAGGCGGTGCACTCGATGTGCGGCGGTCATGGAGGACGTGTTTGGGAGTCGACCCGGCTTTACGTTTGTGCTGGGCCAGCAGCGGAAATGCGCATGTAGTGGTCACTGGACATTGCTGCCTAAGGGAAAGCTGGTGCCGTGAGCTGGCATGGTGTTCTGGTGGTTGTAGGTTATATGACGTGTCTGGCTTCTTTGTGATGAGCTTTGGCGTTCGTTTAGGATAACACTGGGTGATAGACTACGAAAAAGTAGATCCTCGTCTTCTTGCATTACATAGATACGTTAGGAGGGAAAGTATCCAGATGCAGAGCGTATTCATGTCATAGTTCCAAGTCGATATCAGCAGAATCCGTGATTCTTCTCCTTGTCGATCAATGCCAGGAATTGTACCGGCACGTCCTCCTCTGTGGGCTAAGCACACGATGAGGCATAGAACACGTACAGTAAGTAGTAAGCCCCGTGCAAAAAGGAAGGCTAGGGAGGGCAAAAGAATGAATAGAGCAGGACTCGAACCTGCGCCTCTTACGAGACTGCGAAAGATCGTTCTGATTGAGATTCCAACCTGAACACAGCGCCTTAACCGCTCGGCCATCTATCCTCTGATTGGTTGAAGGTTTAGCAGCATAAACTGTGCTAAGAGCATAAGACTTGACGATTGCATGAATGTCCTGGTTATGCATTTTCTGGAGGATAGTTTGGCGAAAAGTAACGAACTTTTAAGCATGCACGTGTTAATGAAATCTTGCTATGAAAACCCTTGTACTTGCATCAAATAGAGCTGTCTCTCACTGCAGTTGTCTTGAACAATAACATATATTTATGATAACATCGAATTCCAAATTCTTCTCGTACTAGATTAGATAAATTGAAGCACAAAACCGTCGGTTGTTGAAGGTTCGCTTACCCTATAGAAAAACAGTTGGAAAATTGTTACACGTCGACGGGTTTCTTTCTATCCGTACGCCACTCAATTTTGATCAGCAGCTGAAACATGACGTGGTGACAGCGACGATGGAGCTACCACAGAGCTAATCGTAACTTAATAGATCTAGAAAACCAACAAGGGTCCTTATTTGCCGAACAAGCCCGGCTGGGGAGTGGGTTGCGCTACTGATCAACGCATCTTAAATGAGCGGGAAATGAGGAGATGGAGCATGACGCTTGGCTCCTGGAGCTATTCAGCACACCGTGCAAGATTGATGATCATTGAGGCAAGTCTTTGCAAGATGCACATGAAGGAAGCCATGTGAGCATAGTCTGGATTGCCTCTGGTTTTAGGAAAGGGATAGTTTCGGCGTACTTCGATATAAGATATCAAGGACGTGAGTGAAGGGAAACCGCAGATGTATATCCATAGCAGTGTTTGGTGTCAGCAGTCTGGGACCAGCACAAGGGTCTCATTAAACTCTTGGTCAGCGACGGCCAGGAGAACCCACTTGCGATAGTGAAGCAATTATGGAACCAGTTGGAGCTATTCTTGGTTCCATGCTTTTCGCTTGAGGTATGTGCAAGCTAAGCGCGATTGCTCAATATACGTACAGCAGAACAAAAGGAAAATGTCTTTGATACTCCGTACCTGGCATGAGAAAGCACCACAAGCCAATCCAGGCGACGTCCGGTTTGATAGCCACCACCTCATTCGGCGTGTAACAGTTACGAACGACGTGGTACGTCCGCGTGGTGAGCGGCTACAGATCGTGGAACCTGCAGTACTCCGTATGTATGCACTTCCTCTAAGTAGCCGCCAGGGGCCACGAGCTCGTGCAGTCAAGAAAGTTACAGTGAAGTATACGTACTCGACTCGGTACTACTAGCAGAGAGGCTGTTCCCAAATTAATCGAATATCGACTGTCGAAACCCCTTGTTCTTTGTTCATCCCTCAACGACAATGCCACGTCGGGTAGACGTAGCGTTATCGCCATGTCTACGCTTTCGTATGTGTCAGCCCTGCTTCAAAGTGAAAGAAATTGTTCTAGCGCTGGAATGCACACACCATACAAGGCATTGATCAATCTTGTGGTCGCTCTCCCCTGAGTCAAGAGCAAGCTACCCGACACATCGGTTGTTCGCGACGCTTGCTCACCCGTATCTTCCTCCTGCTGTGACTTGTCCATTCCGTAGGTATGGATTATCTCTCGCGAGTTCTGCTGGGCCGCCCGACTGCTTCAACCCCACCGTGGCTCTCTTGACGACAGCAAGGGTCATTCTTCAAAGCAACCTCTTCCCCTGATGTTGAACATCTATAGAGACCAGAAAGAGCCCTGATCATCCGAAGATCGACACCGCAGCCGCCATACGCTGCACGGGCACTTCCTACGCGCACACAGAGGAAGGCCTTCGCACGATGCACGCACGATGCACGCACGTTTGCGTGTCCTTGTCATGTACCGTACTGTACGTAGATTGCCCCCATCCCCACCATCGGCAAACCTCATTGAGCCCCCTGAACGGTAGCGCCTGGGGCAGCTGGGGTTGCGAGTTAGCGCGAGTCCCTTTGCCGCTTGCAGAACCGGCCAGGTACATACGCGAATTCATTGGCCGAGACCCTACCGGCTTATTCTCACGGATCCATGGATAGCCGCCCTCGTCGTCCACCTGATGCTCGGTCCAGGGAGGAGGAAATAACGAGTAGCCAAGCCCACTTGGACGGCAGTCGATTGTCCACTAAGCTGGCGGCTTGAAAGCGCTAGGACGCTTTAGTCGTCCGCTATCATACCCCCTGGCCTGGACCTGCGACGAACACGTGCGACCGACCGTCGACGGTCGCTTCCCGATTTCACGACCGCGTCTGATCCCTTTCTCCGTGCTCCGTTTCTGGCGGCACCGGGCTACCCTACCTAGTAACGTTAAGCTACTACTGAGAGGGATTCTCTCTCTCTCATTCTCACTCCTCCCCTTTGGCGCGCCTCCCTCTCTCTCAGTCTTGGCTTGTACAGTAAATTGTTCGATGGCCGGTCAATTTCAATACCAGCGATAAGACATCCCGCCTTTGTTGCTGGTCCTGTGCCAGGTCACACGCCCTTGATCACACCCCCTTCTAGTCTATCTGGTCCCTCTGAATCATATCACAGCGGTATCAACTGGTTGATATGGATCCGGATCCGGCTCTGGCTCTGGGCAGCGTCCCCAGCCCCAGGGTCTCAATGCCACTGCCGCCCTCGTCGAGTCCTGATACTGATACTGATACTACCACAACTCCTCCTCCACCGTCTGCCGCTGTTACCGCTGCTCCTCCTACCTCCGATCCTGCCACTGCTATCGGTAGTGCTACCAACACCACCAAGGCTCCTACGACTGATCCATCCCCTGATCTGGCACACCATCCTACCTCACCTTCGTCAGACTACCAGCACCATCACCCTCGCCACTGGCCAGCTGCTTCACCTGCCTCGCCCGCCTCGCATCAGCACGCTTTTGGTCTTGCTCGTGCCCAAACTTTCGACTGCATCCCTACCAACTCCCCCGGAGTATCAGGCCCCTCCTCCGGAAAGCCTATCAAGCGAAAGCCGCTCTCCTCTACGGCATCGCTAATCGCTGCCCGATTTTCTGCAATCTATCCCGCCCCTCCGCCCTTGAACCTCACTCAGCCGGACCAGAGGTTTGCGAGGTCCTTCAACGTCGACAGTCCGACTCTGTACGAGTTCTCTTCTGAGAACCGTGCTTCTACTTCGGCATCCCGGTGAGTCTCCAACCCCCCCCGTTTCTACCTGATACAGCTGCTATGTCTCAGAGCCTCCCCACAGCCCGCTATGGAATATTTCAATGCTGACTGGAATCTTTCTGCTACTAGAACTCCCTTGCCGCCTTTGGCAGCCATCAAGGACGCCTCGCCCGAGACAGAAAGCATTCCACTCGCCAGCTCTGACGCATCTGATTCCGACTTTTCTGACGTCCTGGCTGGGTATAATGATTTGAACTCGGACGACAAGTCAGACTCTGCTCCTGGTTCTACTCCCGAGAGAATACTTTATACTCAAGACGACGAACGGAAAGAGACCAGAGAAGCTGTTACTGAGGCTGCTTACGCGCGCGACGGCTTTAGCAACACCGATAGTGATAAAGACTCGCGCTCGGTAGAGCCTACTAGCACCAATCTCGTTTCCCCAGCGACCCCGATGTTAGCCACGAAGCCGAATCTACCTCATCTCAAACTTGACAACGTCGATACGTCAGTAGTCACAGACGAGCAGCTTTCAGTCGCTCGCACCGGCTCGTTTCCCGCTACTGCCACGAACAACTCGCCCAAGCTGAATAAGCCTCTGCCAAAGTCGCCGGGACCGACCTCCCCCTTTGCCGCCTTGTTCAATTGGGGGGCACACTCGCCATCAGCTACGGAATTCTCATCTACTTCGTCGCCCGTATCGCCCTCTCGGATCGGTACGGCAAATGAAACTCCGTATTCCACGAACAAGTCTTTCTTAGGAGCCGCCAAGTCAAATGCTGTTCAGTCAAGCGGCGTTCAACCCATCGATTTATTAACAGCGACAGGACCCATAAGGGCGCAAATCGACGAAATGGAGGACGAGCTGAAAGAAATCAGTGTCGAGCTAGCGTCATCTATCCGGCGCGAGATAGATCTTGAAGATCTGGTAGACCGATTACAAGAACAAATCAGCAACCCGCAAGGACCGGGCAAGAGATCCAGCGACTACTTCTCGGATTCCGGTTACAGCTCCGCCAAGCTCAGCGAGGCTGAAACAAGTCGAGATGAAATCGAGAAGATTCAGAGGAGATCAGAGCAAGAAAAGGCTTCGCTCCGTGTGGAGCTGACAGCCAAGCTTCAGGATGAGAGATCTAAGCGAAAGGCTCTTGATCAGAAGATCAAGCAGCTGGCCGAACGAGCATCTCAGATAGATCTGGCAGAGATCAACCACATGGATGCCAACGGTCGACTCAAAGACCTAGAAGATACTTGCGGGGACCTTAGGAGGCGCCTCTCAGAAGAGCGGACTGTCAAGAACAATTTCGAAGATCTTCTAACGGCCCTCCGAGGTGAGCTTGAGAATACATGTAACGAACGAGACAACCTTCGCGATGAGGTTGTCCCCCAGCTCAGGGCAAGGGTCGAGGGTCTCGAAACCGAGGCTGCTGAATATTCTAGTTTGACATACGAGTCATCGAAAATGCAGCAGGAGCTATCAAGTCTTAAGAAGGAAAATGATACGTTGCGACGTGTGTCTAGATCAGGATCCCAAACACCTCCTGTCAACCGCATGTCTCGCGCCATGTCAGGTACCGGTTCGACCGGTCTTGCGCGATCCAACTCGGTAGCAGCTTTCAGCAGGGCGCGGCATCCGCCTGCTATGGGACTGTCAAGGTCCAGCAGCGTCAAGAACCTGAACAACAACGTGGATTCCAGGGAAGCTCTCGCAGAGAGGCTCAAGGATGTTGAAGCACAACGAGATGCCCTGCACAGCGCACTTAAGAGCCTTCTGGAGCGTCAAGAAATCCAGAACCGAGACAGTGAGAAGAAGATCAGGATGCTGCAAAATGAGCGCGAGAAGATGCTGTCTGCTCCGCTTAGAAAGGCCGGGTTTGAACGAGAAATCTCGTCTCTTCGAACCGAGATGAACATTCTTCAACGACGGGCCGAGGAAGCTCTGGAGGAGAAATGGGAGGTCGAGAAGGGCCTCGGCAGCTTGAAGATGGACCTGGATCGGGCGGATGAAGAGATCATGCTTCTTCGAGATTTGCTGAATGAAAAGGATATTCTTATCCCCCCTTCAATTGCACGAGCAAGTGGATCCAGCACCGCCAGCAGCTCCTACAACCCAGCAGTACCGGTCACGTCAGAGTCGCTGCAGAATGCATACAAGGACCTGCAAGCGGCCTATCTGGAGTCTCTGCAGCGAATTAAGAACCTTGAGCTGCAGAATGATTCGGAGGTCGACAACGAGCAGACGCAGCTTGCTATAGAGCGGCTTGAGCGTACTTTGTCGGTTGCTGTATCTGAACGCGACAATGCAAAGCATGAGGTTCATGCTCTCCAGACCCAGTTCGATAACATGGACGTCAGCGAAGGCCAGTCTTTCGAAAGCGGACGGGCCCTCGCAGACGAACTCACCGACTCTGCTCGCCGGGTCGGAGAGCTTGCTACCCAGGTTCAGCACCAGCTCGCAGTGAACTCCGAGCTTCGCCAGCGGCTAAAAGACACTGTCGTTCGCGGCGAGGGCGTTCGCAAGACTAACTCGGATCGCATTGCCGATCTGCAGGTTCGCCTTCGTACTATGGAGGAGCAACTTGTCGCTGCTCAGTCGGCTTCTGAAGACCGTGTCGCGCGTCACGAGGACGAGGTTTCTGCGCTGCGTGAGGCGCACAACGAGCATCTCCTTCGCATGGGCTCCAACACTGGCATCGGAGGCCAGCGATCCCTAGGCCCAAAGCCTTCCCGAAAGGCTGCGCTTCTGAGCCCCAGGTCCCCGCGCTTCCCTATCGCGCCGCGCGCCACGGCAAAGAAGACGCTCGAAGATGCGACACAGATGACTGAGCTTCGCACTCGCGTAACAGAACTCGAGAGGGCCCTCGAGGATGCCGGCAAGGAGATGCAGGAGGTTGTTGCTAGGATGAGCACCGCGCAAATCGAAGTGCTGAACTTGCAAGAGGAACGGGAGGGTGCCGTCCGAGAGACTAGGCGGCTGCAGAAGATTCTCGAAAAGGAGCAGATGAAGTCTTTCGAGGATCGGTTTAGATCGTTGAGAGGTTAGATCGTTTCCATCACCAAGGGGTCGGTTGGGGTACTACTACCCCATTGTTGCATTTAGCGAAAGGAGTTGGCTCTTTGTTTGATTTCCCGATCTACCTCACCGGCATGGATAGCCGCGGCGGGAAAATTCTTGGTCTATCGTGCCGAGACTATCGTCAGGTAACATTTTGAACACTCGCAATGTTCCAAGATCACGCTGTCTAAGTATACTAAGCACTTCGGCGGGACTTGTGGCTGTTACCTTGTCTGGATAACTGTATCATATATATATATATATATATTTTTTTGGCGACAAACGACATTTGCGTGGAAGAAGGAGTTGGTATACGATGCCCTTTTCTGGCTGTTACTATGGCTCAGGACAACAAGCCTTTTGCCTCTTCATAGGAAAGACCTACATACATATAATAGACTACACGATGGTTCACTCTAGCAAAGTACAGCATCATTCAAAGACTGTTCAAGTTTTCTTTTAATAATTCGTTACATCTTTCATAGGATTAAGTGCCATCAGCATTATCGGCATTCATCTGGTCGACTGACCAGATCAGGGTGACGCGGGAGCCTATTCTATTCCGAAGTCTGGCAACTCACCGTCTGCTACTCATTTTTACAATTACATGAAGAGCAGTATGAGTCGCTCGCTCTTGCTGGCCTCGCTCAAAGCTCTCGTATCAATACCTGGGAAGGAGAGGGTGAGTAGATCGCCTTGCACATGGCTATCTGGTCTCTAGGTTTTCTTTACTTGCATCAATTCTTGTACCTCTCCAACACTCACTATCATTCATCCTAGCCAAGTTACCCGAAAAAATCCGACACATCTCTTATATCGTTCTTTCATTCTTCGTCACTCAATTGCCAAGAGACTCACTTGGCCGCTATTCAACAGTTGACGCCAATATGCTCTCTGTTAAACACCACCTCCTACATTGGGCGATATCCATTGCCTCGCTTCTTCTTCTCCTTCTCTATCAGTATCGTGGTTCGAGAGGCTATGCTCCCGAGTCACTCGACGAACGCACTCTCGAACATTTCACGTTCAGTCTCCTCGGACTTGCCATCTACTTCTTTTGTTCCCTCCTACATCCCCTACCGAAGCCACCGTCCTATCGCTGTCCTGCTGATAACAAGGAGTCATGGTACGGAGTTCTATACGGCAACCGGGACTTCCTCTACTGTGCCAGCGTGACGATGCTATGTGCCGTCCTTGGCGAGGCACTCATGGTGATGGGTATGATACCAGAGGCTGTCAGGGAGGGGCAACCTGACGGGGAGCGTTGGTCGTTGAGGCTGCTGGTCACGCATGGTCTGGCATGTTTCATGCTCCTCGGCACCTTGGAGCCTATGCGACGTGATGTAAGTGATCCCCAAACAGGTCACCGAGGATGCCGGGGGCTGTGGTTGCGCGCTACTATCTAACAAACTGTAAGAGACGAGATATCCAATGCTGCGGCCTTGGCATATCCCCTCTGCGATTTTCCACCAAGGGACACGTTGCTTGGGCGACAGTTATAGGATTTGCCGGACTCCTCACTACAGCCATGATGTTGAAGGTTTTACTGTATATGATTTTTGGCTGCTGGGTCAACTTGGCCGGCTTCTGGTTCCCGGAGGGGCTTACAGGGGCGGAGATGTTCGTGCAAGCTTGGCTCCTTTCGCCCCTTGTCGATATTGCCGAGACGGTAAGGGATTCATCAATAAGTGCAGCGTCTTCTGACTCCACTGCTGACTCTCGCATCAGGCACTCTACCTTGTGCTAGAATCCGTTGCCCCGGAGTGGTATCTGAGGAGAAGGAGGGCTGCCCTTTCGAAACGTTAGAACCCATGGATGGTAAAGAAGGCGTGGATGTTGCTCTGGTGGGTGGCCATGTACTCATGCATGTGCATACTCGACTGGATCGTGCTGGGGTTTTCCGAAACCCATCCAGGCATGACTGCAACTATGGGGGCGATGAATTTCCTTTACTTTGTATTCTTTCGTCAGCGATCAGCGATCAGAGATGCAGCCTTAGGTCCGGTAAGTTGGTGACGGTGACTTTCTGTACACAGCGATAGCATCGGAATGTAAGCGACAACGAGACCCCGAGGCTTCCTCACTTTACAGTCGTCGTGCGTATGTAGTAAGCTGCCGATCTTTCAGGTGTAACTCTTGAAGTCGGGCGCGATGGCCAGCAGCATTGTACGGTAGGAGGGAAGCTGGCACGTTTACTCCCAGCCAATGAATGTGGAGATGCTTATCTCGAGCTTCAGATTCAGAATCCGGGGAGTTGGTGGGGGCCCTGCAGTGTTCCTGGCAATAGTTGCAGAATCTGGAAGGAAGCTGAAAGGATCACGCATGGCATAGTAGCATTCTTCTCCTCTATTGACATGGTTGGGAGTGAGGCCTTCATCCTCCGGCCGTTGAGAGTTGATTTTAATTCCGGTGGTAATGGATGCCTGGTAGCCTTGTTCTCTCCCGTGACTCGCCCTTTTACCAATACTAGCGTAGTATCTACTCAACAGTCGTCGCCCAATCGCAATCATCAATTAACGTGGTTAGCCTGAAAACGGACAACGTCCTTATCATCACGCTACCAGTCCAGTAACAGTAACAGTAACAGTAACAGTACCAACATGATCATACGGAACTGGTACGACGTAGACGGCTAGATTAGTAGACTCGTAGCCCCTTTGAACCCTCAACATATCATCGAAACTCTTCCCTGTGCTCAGTCGCCTTCAAGCAGCATAATCCCATCTTGCTATTCTACTCTACGATACTTTCCCCAAGGCAGTTCGTCGTCGTGTCGTCTATCCATCCATCCATCCATCTCCCCTCTATTTAATCCTCCTCCCCCAGGCCCGGCGGGCGGGCTCTTATCTAAAACAGTGGGACCCCGCCTAACGCCTGTCAACGTTCGAACTCTTATCTCGCCATCGGCTCGCGAACTACGCGCAACGCCTTCCGGCTCTTCCTCAGCTCCTCCCTCCCCTTATTACAAATCGCCCATATGATGGAGGTGAGAGGCAGTAACGTCGTCGCCTACAATGGGACGGGCTCAAGGGGTGCTAATCCTCTCGAGCAAGATGTGAATATCTGGTATGAGGTGAGTCTCTCTCAGATTCAGTAGGTGGACGGGTGTCGTGATGCTCTTAAACGCACGCGAGCTGACCTGGTTGCGCCCGCAAATCTAGCCTGGCGATATTGCTTGGGTTTTGACGTCCACCGCCCTCGTTTTACTCATGATTCCTGGTGTTGGGTGAGTTTTATCCCCCGCCTCCGGTCTTGTTCGATCAGAGAGGAGGTGAGAGAGAAAATGTCTGAGACTAATACGCTTGGGACAGCTTCTTCTACTCAGGCCTAGCTCGTCGCAAGTCGGCGCTCTCGCTTATATGGCTCTCAGTCATGGGATGCGCCGTATCCTGCTTCCAGTGGTTCTTCTGGGGCTACTCACTGACGTATTCCCATTCGTCTGGCTCCTTCATCGGTGACCTATCCAACTTTGGCTTCCGAAACGTCCTCGCTCGCCCCTCTGTCGGTTCCGAAAAGACGCCGGACCTGCTCTTCGCCGTCTACCAGGGCATGTTCTCCGCCATCACCGTCGCCCTGGCCACTGGCGCCGTGGCCGAACGCGGCCGTATGCTACCCTGCCTCATCTTCATCTTCATCTGGACGACAATCGTGTACGACCCGATTGCTTGCTGGACCTGGAACCCGCATGGCTGGTCGAATAAGCTGGGTAGTCTGGACTTTGCCGGCGGCACCCCTGTGCACATCGCCTCCGGAAGCGCCGCGCTTGCTTACTCCGCCATGCTCGGTAAACGCCGCGGTCACGGAACCCATGAGCTCAATTACCGGCCTCACAATGTCACCCACATCGTCATCGGGACCGTATTCTTATGGGTTGGCTGGTTCGGGTTCAATGCTGGTTCAGCTCTCTCTGCGAACCTGCGCGGTGTCATGGCCGCCGTGGTGACCAATCTAGCTGCTTGCGTAGGAGGCTTGACTTGGTGCATTCTCGATTATCGCTTGGAGCGAAAGTGGTCAACGGTCGGATTCTGCTCGGGTGTTGTAGCCGGCCTGGTATCGATCACACCTGGCTCGGGCTTCGTGCCCGCCTGGTCTGCTGTCGTGTTTGGCATCCTCGGCGCCGCCTTCTCCAACTATGCGACCAAGCTGAAATTCCTCCTTCGCGTCGACGATGCTCTCGATATATTTGCTGTCCACGGTGTGGGTGGCCTCACCGGCAACATCTGCACTGCCTTCTTCGCGAGCAGGGAAATCGCCGCTTTAGATGGTTACACGCGCATTGATGGCGGTTGGATTGACCATCACTGGATTCAGATGGGTTATCAACTCGCCGACTCCTTCGCAGGGGGCCTGTACTCTTTCTGCTGCACATGTATCATCCTCTTCATCCTGAACAAGATTCCCGGCTTGCAGCTCCGGACGGATGAGGACGCCGAAATCCTTGGCATTGACGACGTCGAGATCGGCGAGTTCGCATACGACTATGTCGAACTTACTCGAGAAGTCGTCAACGATGTCGACGAAGGCGGGAGCCGTTATACGCCTGATACATATCCACCAAATCCATATGAGAAGAACAGTATTCCCATGATTGACGGACGCATGTTCGGCGGGCAGCCTGCACCTGTACCCATGTCATTCCCGCAGTAACCGGTTGGTTACTCCTTTAGTACGGATGTGATGAATGGATGTATATATTGACGACGTTTCATTTTGCGGATTGTGTTCTCTCTTTCTTTCTCTCTTTCTTTCTTTCTTTCTTTCTTTCTTCCTCTTTTCTTTTTTTATCTCTTCATTTGATACCCACATATTGAGCAAAATGATTGATTAGTCGAGACAAGTGTCTTGAGCAATGTATACTTCTGGCGCCGCTTCGACTTCGTGGTCTGGAAGCCAAAAATACTGTGAGGAGTTGGTGGGTTTCGAGACAAAAGCGTAAATCACAAGAGCAATGCTCAATATTGACCAGCAATTGCCTTGCGATGATAGTAAAAATAAGATCTGGCTATAACATATTGACGTGCTCGCACCGTGAAGTGGATGAGGTGAAAGGGCAAAGTCCAAATGTCAATATTACCTTGTACCCTGTTTACCAGACTCACGTGATGATTTTATCACCCTTGACCAGCACGCTCCTGACCACTTTGGAGGTTCAGCACAACGATGATGAGAACCTACATTTTCTCAATGGTTTCTCTTTTCCCATCCAGTGTCTCATTTATGCCTTTTTTGAATAGGTAGGTATACGGATGGTTACGTTGACCAGTTGCTGAGCTCTCTCCCGCTCTTCCATCTCTAGCTTTATATCTCCAGCAAGGGTCCGACCCGACACGGGAGACATTCAGCGTGAAGAATGGCGAAGCATGGCATCGCTACGTGAGAAGGCCGCCTTCTTTGACCACTTGAAACAATTTTATAACGAAGATGACGAACTCGATGTAATCGAGCAACAAAAAAGACATCGCTGTCGCAGCTTCTTCAGAAACAAGCTTTTGCCGGCACAGTCAAAAATCCGCAATGGGGCGCCGGTCGTGCTGGATCTGACTCAAGATGTTTCGCAAGCACGCGAGACACCTCAAAGGGTCGCTTCTTTTCCAAGTGCTTCGCCGATGACTTTGTCTCGAGCAAATACTGAGATGATTATCAAGGCGACACCCAACACTACCCTTCGCCAGCGGGGAAAGTTGAACACTATGCTCAATCCGCCGAGTGCCAGCGCCGACATCGTGCTCGTCAGTGACACGCCTATCCAGAATGCGGGTGGAGCTGCGCCGAACAGCTTACGGAGAAGTGAATCAACTCCCTTCTTCTCTACGAAGCGGCTGCTGAGTACCGCGGTAAATGACTCTGCTTCCCCCAGTGTTGCGGCGAAGAAGAGGAAGAAGGAATCCACTCTCAACACGCGAGCAGAAAGCGAGCACATCTTCAAGGACCTTAAATTCTTCTACGTACCAGATAATGATATCGACCCGGCAAGGCGATTACGGATCACAAAGGCCAGAGAGTACGGCGCAACCTGGACGAGGACACCGAGCGTTGCTACGCACTTTATCGTGGACAAAAACATAGATTACAAGGATATCGGTAGTCTTCTCGAAGCAAATCACCAGCGGCCCCCAGTCCTTGTTAATGAAGACTATCCCGTCGACTGTATCCAGTTCAAGGCCCTTCTGAAACCATGTCAGAAGAGGTACCATCTGAATGGCCAGCCACTTATCGCGGATGGAGAGAACAATATCCCCGCTCTACCGCCCAGCTCGATAGACTCGAGCGCTTCTCTTCAGTTGAAACCACCGCAGACGAACCGGAAGCGCTGGGATTACGTGCCACCAAAGGGTACGCCGGGCTGGAGCGGAGAGTCAACCCAGCGAAGTCGAGTTTCTGGGACACCTATGCCGGCGGATTCTCAGCCAGTAATTCTTGAACTAGAAGAGCTTGCCGGAGAGTCCGAAGCTGTTCAAAAAGCTCGATCTACTGATTATAGAGTTTCGACAGGGGATATTTCAGCCGGAGTCGTGGATGCGATAAAAGCAACGGAAGGTAAGAGCCAGGCAGACGAGCTCTCAGAATGCATAAATATGATGCAGGAGTACAAGGATCTCCCGCTCGATATGGAGGACGATGATTCTCGGTACCCTGGAGTGGAAGAGGGTCATTCCGATTCTGAGAGAGAGACTCGAAAATCGCCACGGATAAGTGCGCTGCCAAAGCACAAGAGCATGACTTTCGAGGACCGATTCGCTTGCAATATGGCGGGTGCTCAGGATGCTAAAGCAGGGAACCCAAACGCTCGCACAATCGAAGTCTTACAACAAATGGCCAGCTATTACGACCGCATTAACGACCACTGGCGAACCTCGGCATATCGAAAGACTATTAGCACATTAAAACGGCAAAGCTCCAAGATCACGACTGCAAAGGAGGCTTTTCGACTTCCGAACATTGGACAGCGCCTGGCGCAAAAGATTGAAGAGGTCGTGACTACGGATAGCTTGAAGCGACTTCAGTACGCGCAGGACGAGCCGATGGATGATGCACTTCAACTCTTTCTGGGAATATACGGAGTGGGTAACCAGCAAGCGCAACAGTGGATCGCACAAGGTTATCGTACTCTGGAAGACGTGAAGGAGAAGGCCAAACTCAGCCAGAACCAGCTGGTGGGAATCGAGCATTACGATGATTTGAACACGCGAATACCACGACAAGAAGTCGAGCGCCTCGGGACTGTCGTCAAGACAACCGCTCAACGGCTGGACCCTTCGGCGGAGCTCATCATTGGCGGGAGCTATCGTCGAGGAGCCGAGTCGTCCGGAGACATCGACATTATCATCACCAAGCAAAACACGGAATCTTCGAGCGAGCTTCGCCCATTTCTCGACGCTCTCGTCCACCAGCTCGAATCCGAACAATTCCTTGTTGCACGCTTGGCATCATCTCGCTCCGCCCACGACGGCAGCAAGTGGCACGGCTGCTGTGTGCTCCCAAGGATCAGCGGGTTCAATGGAGAAAATTACCGAGGCGTATGGCGCCGCATCGACTTTCTGCTCGTGCCCGAAGCGGAGATGGGCGCCGCACTCATCTACTTCACCGGCAACGACATTTTCAACCGCAGCCTACGGCTACTCGCATCTAAAAAGGGCATGCGACTGAACCAGCGCGGGCTATACAAGGATGTGCTGAGGGGACCACAGCGGATTAAATTGACAGAGGGAGAATTGGTGGAGGGACGGGATGAGAGGAAGATCTTCGAGATATTGGGGGTTAACTGGCGCGAGCCTCACGAGAGGTGGTGCTGAAATAGGATGTGCTGGCTACAAGTAATAAGGCTAACAAGGCATTGGATACGATGTTTGGATAAACCAGTAGCTGATAGAGGCAAATGGGAGTGAATTCGAAATCTAGATGATTTTTGATACAACCCGTACCATTCGAGGACTACTATCTATCTAACTACGCTACTCTAGATAGTAGAGACAGCTTTAGCGTTGTCTCTTGACATCGTGGATCACATGTAAATAACATTCGTTCGATGACCGGACACAGCCCGAACTCTCAGTACAGCCGTGACCGGCACTGCATCATAGGCCCCCGAGCGCTAATTCTCCAGAACGTGGGGCGAGCCGCAGTGGGGAGAATAGTGGAGGACAAGGCCCGAACAGGGGATGGCAGGCCGCATGGACAGGAGCCGAAAGCAATTCCGCATCCGAGGCTTGCAACAGGTGACATCCACCATCTACCGATCCTGGCGCGGGCGTTCCCCAGGCCGTGAGATGTGGAATTCTGCCTGCAACTTGAACTCTTCCCCAGACAGACACCAGCTTCACGATCACACGCAAAAAAGGACCTCTGACTCGGCGATTTACTACTCTTCTCCGGTTCACCATCCCACTTCCAGATGAGGTGAAAGCTCCCTCGACTCTTTATTAAGACGTTGCGCTTCGGTTCCCCAGTTCCCCCAAATCCTACCGAGGCTCGCTCTGAGCAGCTGCGACACGATGGATTCGACTCTTGATGGGTGGAAGGTAATGCGCTGCGCTCACTGCCCACGAAGGCCCCTTGTCGCTAGCTGATTGCGTTACGGTCGCTGATGTCCTGTCCTTCAATAGAATGCTTTGGAGAACATCATTCGGGATCCGCAACACCATGACCTGCTCTCGCTTGTCAAGACGGCACGCAATGGTGCCGTATACGGAGCCAAGGTGCGGTTTCCGCACGCTCTAGTGTACGAAATTCTCCTTCCGTGCTATCTGGAGGCCCGTATCGATCGCTAACTTGTTCCTTGTGCGCAGGATGATCTTTCTGTTTCGATCTGGAACGTACGTCGACTGCTCCTCTCCTGGCTATCAGCCTACAGCTACCGTGCGCTCACCGCTGACACCGCCCACGATTTTAGATTTCGACAAAAAGCCTCGATGGTGCTGCGAGCGACTAGACATCATGCCAGTAATCTAGCGCGATTCGCCAGCATCTACAAGTTGACGATGCTTGCGCTCAAGTATCTTGGTTCTGAACCAGGGAAAGAGGGTACGCTTTCATTTCCCCTGTAGGAGATGTAACGAGGATGGATAGGATTACAAAGCTGACAGACCCTTCATCTTGCGCAGGAGACTATGACTCTTTCGTTGCCGGCCTCGTTGGTGGCTACTTCGTGTTCGGTGGTCGCTCCAAGCGAACCGGTAAGCTATCCCCGGTCAACCAGCAGATCGTCGTCTACGTCTTCGCCCGCGTCGTCCTTGCTCTGGCGCGCATCGCCGTCAAGCCGGGACACGGCTTCCCCGTCGTATCGAGCGAGCCGCTGCGATCCAAGATTAACCACTACGCCTGGCCCGCTTTCGCATCGCTCTCGTGGGCATCAGTCATGTTTCTCTTCCGCTACCACCCAGAAGATCTGCAATCGAGCCTTCGAAGCAGTATGAACTACATTTACAGGGACTGCGATGACTTTGACTCACTCCGTACACTGGTTTGGCATAATAAATAGATTTCTAGCTCGGTTCTGGGTTCTCGTGTACTGGCGTTTGGGGTTTCTCTGCTGGGGCCAAGAAGGCGCCTTGGTGTATCCGAGGCATTGTGTACTAAAGTTATATACCTTGGATGATGAAGGAACCCATCCTAGCTCTAACAACTCTTGTCATTTAATATCCTGGTTACGTTAGAAGTTTGACCGTCATCCATCCAACAAGCATACCAATACCGGATATGGTAAATGTTTAACCACGCAAGCATCTGTTACTTTATGTTACCCGTAGACGAGAGCTCCGCCTGGTTTTGTGATGAAGTACTACTGCAGGCACAAGCTTACAGCCCACAGTGAACGCACTAAGCTACAGTACGCAGTGGTAATTTACGTACAGCACCACTGAAAGCTACCCCACTGGAGCTCTCCCAAGCCGCCTGCGGACGCCTATGTACTTGCCCCTCCAACTGTGGCCTTCTGTGGTGTAGTCTAATTAACTGAGCTCAACCTCTTTACACACCTCTCCCACCGTCATCCACATCTAACCGATCAACAATGGCGCCCAACCCCAAGATAGTAGAGGCCCTCTCCAGCGCCGAGTCGTCTTCGGGCGACAAGGCGGCCCTCTACATCGATCTGCTGCAGAACGACATCAAGACGCTCTCCTCCCCTACGACGGCCGCCGATGACCTCAATGCCGTCGCCGACTCCTTCTTCGGCCAGTCCCTAGGCGTCGTGGCCGCTCGGTCCATCCTCGCTGCTTTTGTCACCACGCTGAAGGAGCTCAAGAACGAAGACCTGTGGATCGAGGTCGGCAACCGCACGCTCGAAATCTTATCGACCCAGCCCTCGTCGTTCCTCGATGCCGTTGCCACGATTAGAGATCTGATCGCTACCGCCCACGAGAACAAGGAGGATTTTCTGGATGCTGCCAAGATCCTGGCGGATATGCCCCTCGATAGCTCGCAGCGGAAGGTCACTGACGAGGAGAAGGCTGCCGTCTGGGTCAGGATCGTACGCAATTATCTCGAGGTGGACGATTCGACGGCCGCCGAAATGTATGTCAACAAGCTCAAGAATATCATGCACACGATCTCGGATCAGGATCTGGTGCTGCACTTCAAGCTGTCGCAAGCGAGGATTCTGGATGCCAAGAGAGACTTCTTGTCGGCCTCGCAGCGATATCACGAAATCAGCTTCTCTACCGCCATCTCGGAGGAAGAGCGTCTGCACACCTTGAGCATGGCTATCAAATGCGCAGTCCTGGCGCCGGCTGGTCCGATGAGAAGCCGTACCCTGGGACGGTTATACAAAGACGAGCGGGCGGCGCAACTAGAAGAGCATGGGATCTTGGAGAAGATGTTTCTCGACCGATTACTCTCCCCTGACGAGGTCGACAAGTTCGCCGAGGGTCTGCAACCGCACCAGCTGGCAACTACGTCAGACGGTTCAACCGTCTTAGCCAAGGCGGTCGTGGAACACAACCTCCTCGGCGCATCCCGACTCTACAGCAATATTCGCTTTGAAGCTCTTGGCTCACTGCTGGGTCTGGATGCCGAGAAAGCAGAGGAGACGACGGCGCGTATGATTGAGCAAGGCCGTTTAGTGGGCCGGATGGATCAGCTGGACGGCATCGTCTGGTTCGAGGGTGGCGAGGCATCAGGAGAGAAGGGCAGTGGTAGAGCCGAGGTGATTGTAGGCAAAGAGATGCGGAAGTGGGACGCTAACGTCGAGAGCTTAGCCGAGGAGGTGGAGAGTGTCACCAACGCATTGCAACAGGAATTCCCCGTAAGTTTCTCCTCTTCCAGATCAAGGGCTTGCAATGTCATACTGACCTAGCATCAAGGATTTCGTTGCCGCCAACTTGGTTGTTTCAACATAGGCGATTTCACTGCATAAGGCGTTTGGCGAAAATGGTTCTGGCATTAGATATATCTACATAGGAAGCATGGCGCGAGGTCCATTGGTCTCATTGCGCGTACACGATACGCTGGACTACTGCAAATTCTAGTCCAAATCCTTTTTTCTCACCACCACATATCCCTCACTGAGATTCCGTGGGTTCCCTTCTTCTTCTTCGAAAGAGACAGATTCTATGGGTGTGCTCGAGACTTGTTCTCGTGGTGGTAATTGAACGGGCTGTAGCCCGTCTTCCTGCTTGATCAGGGTTATTAGGGCATCCGCAATGTGGCCTCCCATCCAGTCGTATCCGTCATCCCGGAGATGGATTCCGTCGTCCCAGTACTTCTTACGCTCTTCTTGTGAGAGAGAGTGGTAGGGAATCTTTGACTTGAGATCGAATGCGAAGCTTTATAGATGTTAGCTCTGGTGTTTTCTTCAAAGAAAAACACTCATGGACCGTAGCGTAAGCCATCAATTCTCGCAATGACCTACAAGTTTGGTTGTATGTGGGTCAGTATGCTCTGGTTGAGGTTGTTCCTGGTGCGGTCAACCCTCTCAAACTTGGCCCTACACTCTGGGACGGTCAGGGCAAGGACTCTGCTGCCCTTGGTGAGAGCAACGTTCCAGGTTTCTTGCAAAGATTCGTAGATATTCGCGTCGGGGATGCCGTAAGCCAGATCACTACGGCGAGTTAACTACGGGGGAGCACATGGTGGAGGTAGTAGCCCGTACTTTGTGCCACCTAGCACGATTGTCCAGTTGTAAAATCTGACACCCTCGTCTACAGAAGCCGATGTCAGTTGGGCTATACGGGACAAAGCACAGAGATGGTGAATGCGAGCGAAGTCAACAATGTCGCCTTCCACATGCTCTTCCCGCAGTGGAGAAGGGGGACATATCCGTACACTGTGCTCTGATGCGCTCCTTGAATCGCGGGAAAGACGCGACGTCGCCAGGCAGGCCATCTGTTTCGATTTCGAAGTCGATATCCGGGAAGGCACCAGTGAGACGATCTTCCAGCTTGAAAGAGTAGGGGTACGATTCGATGCCATAGTTGAAGAAGCCGGAAGTCAACGAGTCGCCGAAGCAGAGGATGCGGATCGTGCTGCGGGGCATGGCAGCGTGAAAGAGGAGGAAGTTGAGTCGTTGGATTTCGCTGCAGGGCAAGCTCGGAAATGGATTCAGGTTTGGGTCTTTGCCGTAGCGCAAATGTCAGGTAATGCCGAGACGTGTCGCGCGAGGAGGAGGAGGAGGAGATGTCTGGAGCCAGTAGAGAGGTTGGCAAGGTTTGGTGGTTGAGTTGCGGCCGGTATTAGTTGAGTTGAGTAAGTGACTGGTTGGTTGTTGGCTTACGACAGCAGCCGCCGCAGAACGCGGTGAGCAGGTCCGAAAGCACGCCAACACACCACAAGTTGAAGTTGGCAGGTCATATCCAGTACAGTTTGGTGAAATGAGTATCGTGTATAGACTGAGGCTTGGACGATGATCGCTAAAGAAGCTGCTGGGTCGCTTGGTGTTTACTATAGGATCTACTCTAATTTCAGATGGTTCTTCCAATCCTAAACTCCAACTCAACATGGATCTATCTGCTCTCGAATCAACAACACCCCGCTGCTTGAGCACGCGACAGACACACTCCACACTAGGCTCATCAGGTAATGAAAACATCAGGCAGGCATTCTTCTCAGCCGATTATTACAAGTAGTGAGCCTTTATGTACGTACTGTATGTTAGTAGGCTACCGCACAGCCTGAGATGATAAAGGCTGAGCTACAAAGAAACACGAAAAGCCTTCATAGTCGACAATGAAGGAACAATCTTCAACAACAGCAAGCACTAGCTTCGGTGAGATGGCCGAGTTGGTTATGGCGTCAGGTTAAGGTTACCTTAACAACCCAAATTTCCTGATGGAGCAATCCTCCTGGGTTCGAGTCCCAGTCTCATCAATTCTCTTTTTGCTTGTTTATCCTTTTCTCAATTCTGAAGGATGTACCTCCCACTTTTAATTTCCACGTTCGCTCTCCACGGCTGAGAGCGGCTCTACCTTCCCCGTCGACAAAACTTACTTGGTCGCAGAACTTTGCGTTGCTTGCGAGAGTGATAGTGCTATCCGATAAGACCTGCGCACCTCTAGAGCTACTGGTAAACCCCCAAAAACTCAGCGAAGCTATGACCAGCTTGTGAGGCTGTATCCCCCCCCCCCTCACCCCTGTAGGTGCTATAAGCTCAGTGCACATTTGAATATTCTAGGGAGGGTTCACAGTAAACTCCGCCCCGTCGTCATTCTCGATGCTCTCGCCAACCCCCACTATCCCCGTCAGAGCCACCAGTCGCACCCGATTTACCCCGCCAAACTTTTTCTCCTCTTCCGCGAAGCTGACTCTCTATCTCGTGGGCGCCGCTTCGGAGACGAACCATTTCTTGCTTTGCCTTTCCCCATTCCCTCCCAATTACTTCACAGAAAACCTCCTCGACCATGTCGTCTCAGCAGAAAATCGCCATCGTTTCGGTCTACGATAAGACTGGCCTGCTGGACCTGGCTAAGGGTCTCGTTCAGCAGAATGTTCGCATTCTTGCCTCTGGCGGAACTTCCAAGATGATCCGCGAGTCGGGTTTCCCTGTTGAGTACGTCAACCACCGAGTTTGAACCTCGTGAAGCAAAAACTATCGTGTAGCTGCATCGCTAAACGAGGATCGTTGTAGGGATGTTTCTGCCATCACCAAGGCTCCCGAGATGCTCGCTGGTCGAGTCAAGACGCTCCACCCTGCCGTCCACGCCGGCATCCTTGCCCGCGACCTCGCCTCCGACGAGAAGGATCTTGCCGACCAGAACATCAACAAGGTTGACTACGTCATCTGCAACCTGTACCCTTTCAAGGAGACCGTCGCCAAGATCAATGTCAGCATTCCCGAAGCTGTCGAGGAGATCGACATTGGCGGCGTCACTCTCATCCGAGCTGCTGCCAAGAACCACAAGCGCGTCACTATCCTCAGTGACCCCAACGACTACGCCGGCTTCCTCAAGGAGCTCGAGAAGGGCGAGATCACCGAATCTAGCCGCAACCGCTACGCCCTGAAGGCCTTTGAGCACACTGCCGATTACGATGCCGCCATCGCCCAGTTCTTCCGCAAGGAGTACTCCGGTAACGGAGATCAGTTCATGGCTCTCCGCTACGGCGCGAACCCCCACCAGAAGCCTGCTGCTGCCTATGTCACCGAGGGCAAGCTTCCCTTCAAGGTTCTTGGTGGCTCCCCTGGCTACATCAACCTCCTCGACTGCCTCAACGCTTGGCCTCTCGTCAAGGAGCTCAAGAAGGCTCTTGGCCACCCTGCTGCCGCCAGCTTCAAGCACGTCTCTCCCGCCGGTGCTGCCATTGGCCTTCCTCTCTCCGAGAAGGAGCGCAAAGTTTACTTCGTCGACGATATCCCGGGCATTGAGAGCTCTGGTCTGGCCCAGGCTTACGCCCGTGCCCGTGGTGCTGATCGCATGAGCAGCTTCGGCGATATCATTGCTCTCAGTGACACCGTCGACGTCCCCACCGCCAAGATCATCTCCAAGGAGGTTTCTGATGGTGTCATCGCCCCTGGATACGAGGCCGAAGCCCTTGAGATCCTGAAGAAGAAGAAGGGCGGTAAGTACTTGGTCCTCGAGATCGACCCCGAGTACAACCCTCCCGTTACGGAGACCCGTAACGTCTACGGTGTCAGCCTCCAGCAGCACCGCAATGATGTCGAGATCACCCCCAAGTCCTTCAACACCATTATCACCCCCAAGGACGTCGGCTCCCTCCCCGAGAATGCCGCTCGCGATCTGACTGTCGCCACCATCACCCTCAAGTACACCCAGAGCAACTCCGTCTGCTACGCCATCAACGGCCAGGTTGTGGGTCTTGGCGCCGGTCAGCAGTCCCGCATTCACTGCACCCGTCTTGCGGGTGACAAGGCCGACAACTGGTGGATGCGCTTCCACGAGCGCGTGCTCAACATTAAGTGGAAGAAGGGTACCAAGCGTGCCGACAAGAGCAACGCGATCGACCTGCTCGTGAGTGGCGAGCTTCCCCGCGGCGGTGCCGAGCGGGAGGCCTTCGAGGGTGTCTTCGAGGAGGTTCCCGCCGCCTTTACTCCTGAGGAGAAGGAGGCTTGGATGAAGCAGCTCAAGGACGTCTGCGTTTCCAGCGATGCCTTCGTGAGTTTTTCTACTGCCCCTAATTATCTGACTATATTAACATTCTTGCCAGTTCCCTTTCATCGACAACGTTTTCCGCGTTGCCCGATCAGGTGCCAAGTACGTCGCTGCTCCCGGCGGCAGCCAGAACGACGGCCCCGTCTTCGAGACGGCCGAGAACCTTGGCATTACCTTTGTCGAACAGAACATCCGTCTGTTCCACCACTAATCGGATTGAACAATGTCTGCGAGCTTGTAGCAGCCTAGTGTTTTTATGTTTTCTGATGTTCTGGCGAAGGAATGGTACCACATGTTGAACTTCTGGCGGTTGCGGATACGGAGGCTGGGGGACTAAAAAAATTGGTAACTGCTTGGTTACATTAATGTATAAGTTATATGATAGACTTTAACGCTTCAGCTATGAGTCTCACTTTGACGTGACCATGATGTTTCGAATCCTTCCATATTTATCGTAATGCCTCAAAGCGGCCGGCACACTTTCCTGCGGTTATCATCCGTATTAATTTGCAGAACCTGTACACCAACCACCCATTGGCAAAGCAAGCTCCTTTCACCTTGCAACCATCACTCAGTGGTAAATTCTCACATAACACAAATAGTTCAGGTCACCCCAAACCCCTGACTAAGTCTCATCTTGCTATTAAGGCTTTATCAACATCACGCAAACAACGCCATCTTTTACTCCTTCCACCCACGCTCAATCCTCGATATCATCATCGCTAAGCACCAGCTTCTGCACCAATAGCCCACTCACCCCGGTGGCCTTTATACTAGTGTTCTTCTTTCGCGGACTTTGCTCCTCGGACGGCTTATCTGTGGCCCAGGCCTCGCCCTGTCCGGCAGTGTCCGCCTCATCTTCATCAGGCTCGGAGTCGGGCGGCGCGTCTATGCCACGGAAGGAAACGACTTTTTCGAGATCGCGGAGGCGGATGGAGGAAGGGTTCATTCTGGCGCGGGCCATGTGTGCCATGTAGGGAAGGCGCTCTAGAATCATCTCGCGCCTGGCAGCGCTGCCGAGGGATAGTAGAGGGGTGTTCTCGGTCTTTTCGGCTTGTAGTTTGGAAGTCTGGGAGTTGCGGGCCTGCTGGCTTTGCATCCAAGTGCCGCTTTGCGAGGGTTGCTGGGGACGTCGAAATGCCGTGGCACCGTCGGTAAGGTTCTTGGTCGCTCCCTTATCCTCCCCTTTAAGCAGCATTGACGACCAGACATCGACAAGGCCTTCTAGGTCCTCTTTGGCACGCCACAGCTTCAGACTCGTAGGATAGAACATCTTGAAAGCGTCGCTGCCCTTTGCCATGGTCGACGTCTTGCGCTTGACCGGGTTAGGCAGGGCGAACAGCATACCACGCACAGCGACTTGGAAGGTAATCTCGTCCTGGCGTAAGAGGTGACTGCCAGAATCACGACCAGTGAAGCCACTGCGGCCACCGAAGAATATGTCTGACGAAGCTGAGAGAAGATCGCTCTGAGATAGATATTCGATGCAATCGTTCACGTAGTCCATGGGCGTTGAGAGATCCATAGGGCCGCTGCTCTCGCAAGAAAGGACGTAGTTCTCATGCAGAGCCGAGATGAAGGTAGGTATATCTGTGCCGGTCTCATCGATGAGCGTATCCACTGACACATCGGAAGGTTTGGGTCTTGAGTGATGAGCAATGAAACTCGGCAGTTGTTCTACCGTTTTGTCTTGAAGAGTCACCTCCTCTCGCTTGTTGTACACCACCTTTCCAACAGCATGGAAGATACCCAAACTAGCCTCACGCTGTGACACTAATTCTAAACTGTCTTGTTCACCCTGCGTGAGCTTTATACTGTCCTTTACGCCCTTCTTTTGTTTCGTAAACGCTACTTTGGCCCCCCAGTCTGCCTGGTGATCACCCTTTAGGCATAGAAACTCGAGCGAGGAGATGGCGCTCCGAATATCACCAATCTCTCCTAACCTCTTGAGAACCTGAGGGCCGGGTGTTTTACGTCGACCTGATTTCCGGGCTTCTTTCTGAACGATCATATCTAGAGCCTTTGCCAGCAGCGTAGGCGCAATGGCATTGAACTCGATGATGCTGACTCCTGGGTGGCGAAGGATTTCGGGACCAAGCAGACGATGAGCAGTAAAGCTGTCTGCTGATGCAGATGTCGTCGTCAACAGAGTTTCTGAGATGACCATGACTATCGGTGCAATTGGTTCGGGGTGCGTCTGTTTCGAAAGCATGGATATTGAGGGTGTATTGGCTGCAAGATATCGAAGAACTGCAGTTCGAAACGATGACAACGCTGTCGAGGAGCGAGAGAATGTATTAGGAAATTCTTCGACGAGAATGATACGTTTGCTATTGCTCTCCGGTGCAGGATACGATGTACTTACGAACGGCACAGGACTATCCGTATCTAGGGCGCCGAACTTTCCTCCGCGCCCGATAAAATCCTCGAATTGTGCCGATGCTGAGACGAACCCTAGAGCCGAGCTTCCTGCTGGATTTCGCCATTCGAGAAGCTCACACCCCATATCATTTGCAAGCAGCCGGACTGTCGTCGTCTTCGCTGACCCTGCGGCACCCTTGAGGATAAGCAGCCGCTGTCGTATTCGTCCAGATATTACATCCTCCAGCCATCTTCTCACATCGGTGACCTTTTTCTTATGGACGACCAGTTCATCGAGATTTCTGGGGCCGTACTGCTCTGACCATGGCCGAGGATCGTCTACGGGCGCAAGGTGCGCTGGTCGCGGAGGCTTGAGAAAGCGCTGGGTAGCTGTGAGTGTATCTCTTGGGGCTACTTGCGTGCCATTGCGCTGCCTCTTTCTGGCGTGTTGGCCCACCAGGCTTGACGAGCTGGCATTGAGTTCCGAGATCTCATCCTCCCCCGATATTGGGTCACTGATTATGTCCTCGAGGGGTGTAGTTTTTCGCTCTCGTGGTTTCGTCGCTCGTTGCGCTTGATTCGAAAAGAGTGTCCTTAGATCGGCTGTCTTGCCTCGATCATCGATCTGACTGGCATTCTTTGCCTTCTTCGGACTGGGGTTCGTAACATTGTTCTGGGACGGTGCTCGGCGCGAAGTTCGTCTTGTGCTGTTCGCGGAAAGAAAACTAGATGTAGTCCTGTCTTTCGAAGGACTGGGAGATGCGGTCGGTGCTCGATTCTTGACTGGAGAGCTTGGCGAAGAGAGTAAATAATCGGTTAGGGTGTTAGTCCGAGGCTGTTTATCATCATCTTCCTCGTCGGCAGCGTCGACAACATTCCGCCGGCGGCGCTTCGCAGGCGGAGCCATCAGCGCTGGTGCAGTATGTGCAGCATTGAATGTCCAGACGTCCTCTCGATCAGTCTGTCACTGTGGAGTTGGTTGAGATTGATGCATGAGAGATGGCGGTTTACATCGGACAACTCTTGCACGCGATCGAATTGACGTCGTTGACCCGTTACACAGTGTCTCGAAGAAAGCCATTCATCAAAGGGCACTGTATATCATCATGCTCTCAGCAACTTTGCCATGCATGAGATATTGTTACAGGCAATGAAAGTGTTATCATAGATCATTATTTCTACATTGAAGATTGAGATTAGTAAGATAGTTTCTAACGATGTTGAGCATATGAAGATCCTTCTCGTTATCCAGTTAGTAGTTAGGTTAGTTATCAGTACATACCGAGGCGCTGCTTGATTCTGAAACCATTGAAGCAACCACAATTATCGTGCATTGATTGCCATATGAATGCTTATATTTCCTCTCACAAGTGTAACATGAACCATAGTGAACCTCAACTGAAACTCCATCCTTCGAAATTGTCAACAAATGTCACCGCTGACTTGAGATATCGCTCATGAATATCTCCCCACGTCCTTGCGGCATCCCTCATCGCACGGATACCTACGAGAATATTAGTACAGTGATCCAGGTTGAGAGCAAAGCAGCTTACCTTTGACGTAATGTGAGTCATGGCTCCATGGCGAGTTGAGCGCCTTGTCCTCGACATATTTCCAGCTCTTGCCCTTGAGATCTTGTTCCACGTTGTCAGGATCGGGAAGTGGCCTCTTCTGAACAACGAAAACAGCTAGGACTAATAGCCACCACTCCCTGACCAGAGGGATGTGGTACTTGGCTGGGAAGTTGGGCAGAAGAACTCTGACAGCATGGCTTGTAGTTAAAATGTGAACGAGAAAGAAGCTGAACGCGTGTGTCCCCGGTCGAACTGTCGAAACTAGAAGCGCTACCGCCGCCTCCTGGGAAAGCTCAAATTGCCTTAAAGGATCATCGAACTGCCATGCATTCCAGTACTCGAGTATAATCGCCTCGTTTTCTTTGAAGATCGTTTCCATATTTTGCACCTGAGGCTCATTTGGGAGGGTCTTTAAGCGGCTATCAGATGACAGCCTGGCAAGTAGTTCGAGAGGTGTCCCAGGGGCAAGCGGGGAGGGCTTGGTGTAGGACTTGTCGTCCAGATACTTGTGGAAGAAGTTATACTGAACGCAGGTGAGGCTGAGGGCCTCGATAGCAACTTCTTTGCAGCCGATCTCATAAGCATACCCTAAGTGAATGAGAGGATGGCCAACTAAACTATGTAAGCGTTGCGTATTCAGGATGCGAAAGGGAATACTTACGGCCACCAATCAAGCCGTGAACTAAAGGCCGGTCACCCTCAAAAAGAAAGTGATCTAGTACTTCTCTCCACTTGTAAGAGAAATTCATCGCCAACTTGTCCTCGAAGAAATCGATGAAGCCCCGTTGATACCTCTTATCACCCAAAAAGTCATGCCAGTCATCGTCGGTGACTTCGGCAGGTGCTGGCACCCATGGTTCCAACTCCAATATCTGTTTGTCGTATATCGAGTGAAGCTGAACATCAGTAGCACCAAGAAGGTATGCGGAGCTCAGGACGTGAGGGTTGTGGTTGTCGAATTGAAGGTTATGATAAACGATGGAGTAGTTGACATGGTTGGCCTTCAATAGGTGTTTGAGACACCTCGCTCGGCGGTCAGGATCCGTCTCAACGTTGTGAGCCTCGACCGGCGGCACATTGATGGCCTGCGACTTTGAGTCTGAACTCAAGAGTCTGTTCACAATTGGCACGTATGATAGAATCCCAGACATTGTATGAAACGGTATTTGACAAGGAAGGGACAAGATTCGTGCGAGGAAGAAGCTGGACTGACATCTCACCATGACGTCTGGCTCACGAATGACCGATTCGTTGGGGCTTATTATGGCGGAGTCTCAACCTAAATGTGGCTGGCGAACCGAAGCTTTGGGGCTGACCTGCAGCGTGGCGCACGGGCCAGGCCCCGTCGTACAGCAACATGTTTCCTTTCTGCGCGTTGCTCTGCACTCAACTGTCACATCGCACAGCAAGGGGCAAGCCTCCAATATGGCAGCTACAGACCGTATTATCATCTACGCAGAACTCCTGTCGAATATCAGACAGGTTTCGGTTGCGGTATCGTTGCCCTCGCCGGTAGACGCGACGACAAGGGTCGGGATCTCGCATGGAGGGTGTCAGTTGAACGTCGCGCACTGCGGACAAACTGAAGTCGTCTCTCTCCCAGCGCTGGTATCGGGCCCAGAGATCCTCCCGATACCCGGTCAAGGAATCAAAGATTTATCATGGAGAGTACCTGTATCGCCGTCAGAGCGGAAGCCCGCGCCATTCACCCTTGAGGACCAGCCTCTTCCCTGGACAGCCGCAGATATTGAGCCCGGATCCCGAGTGGGCTGTCGACAGTGCGACCGCGAATTCGTCTCGCGAGACTGCATCAAAGTCTGGAAAGACCTCCCTAGTGAAAATTGGGCAGAGATGATGGAATTCTGGCATTGTCACAAGCCTCACGACCACAATAATGATGATGCGAAGAATCTGGCGAGCAAGGGCTATGGCGCCAATAATACCATAAGTGCACAGTCTAGCATTGGTTTCGTTGATCTCACTTCATTCCTCTTCACTGAACATGACTGCAAAGGCTTATCGGTAAGTCAAATCAGAGCAAAGCGTTGTGTTTTTTGTTTTAGATGTTTCTTGCCCATGCAATCACTGTCAACGGGAAGAAAGAAGATGACCATGTCGGTCAACGACCTATCAATGATCTGGCCATCGATACAACTTCCCAAGATTGATGCTCTATGTCGTCCCCACTACGTGGGCTGATATCCTTCAGAACCCTTCCTATGCTGAATGGGTTTCGGAGGTGACTCTGAAGACGCAGCCCTCACTCTTTCACCCGGCCTTCTACAGGAATAGGAGGTTGGCGATCAAGGAGAAGCACATCTTCTAAACTCGCTCCAAGTATTCCGACACCGGCTCGACCATATGCTTACGACCGCGTAGTATTCCTCGTCTAACGTAGAGGCGGGATTTGACGTTAGTTCACTAGCCCTGGGTGACGATGAGGCAAGGGATTTCCTACGCGTCTATTGCAAAGGCTGCAAGGCAGATGTTGGTCTCTTCAATATATTGGCTACGTCTGTAACCCTGTTCAAGTGGCAGATTACGTGCCAAGCAACTACGCCCTGTCCCGACCCAATCAGCTCCGAATGCCTCGCTTCGACGCTGATGGCTAGTATATCGAGATCAGGATCGTCCAAATCCATCGTGAGGCCACATTCACTAGGCTCGCCTCGGACGGATCATAACCAAACCCAAACGTATTTATACCTTTGGGTGCTGAACCCAAACGTCGTTTACTCGTCGTCCTCCCTCGCCGAGAGCAGGGCTGGGTTGAAGGTTCTGTATCGCAAGATCAACGCAGATGAAGGCGAAAGACTTCTGGAATCAATGACTTCCGACGTGCAAGAAATTAGCTTCCCTCAAGCGGCCATCAATACTTCAGAGGATACTCTAGATCTAAACAGTCTCTTGCTCCCGGCACGTGAAAGAAAGTTCAAAGAATGGAACGTTGGGTTACTTAACAGATGGGACTCTATCAATCAATGATGGTACTATATCTCAATTAAAAAACTCTAAGTCTCCGTTATTCGATTCCTTGCGAAGCGTTCGGGTTTCGTCTTGATTTGTTATTGTCCGAGGATTGACATGAAGATGTTAGTATAACTTACTTGGCACAGTAGGATTACTACAGTAGCCAAGCATCGTGCCTATATAATACAGTGTTCAAAAGCATATGTACTGTATGGCTAGGCAGACGAGGCTCTCATCTACTCTAGAGCAGTTACTCATATCTCAAACACTACAACTTCCTTCTCTTTTCATCCCCACCCGATGCATCTACAGTCTAAGGAGATCTCGCCACTAGTATACAGGGCATCACGGTAACCCTAACAATACCCTCTCTGTTTCAATGATTCCTATGCAGCCACGGTTTGGGCGAACGCTTCATCTTATACCGATCACGGCTTACTCACGATGCAGGCCACAACGCCCTCACAGTTGGCCAAATACATTCCCGTGGGGTCCATGCCCATCACCAAAGAGAATAGTAGCCTTGCCACTGAAGTTTGGACCTCTCCAGAGCTTCGAACATGGAAGCTATTTGCTTTGCCTGATGATTTGCTTGCAGACCCATCCATCTTGCACGCCTACATTCAAGCAGACATTCAAAAGTCTTTGTTGAAGACCTCTGAACTAAGTCCATATGCGCGTCTGTTTCGTGCATCTTGGGTCAAGTTCGAATTTCGTACTTGTGATAGCGACACTAGTCATGGTACAGTACGAGTGTATATGCTTCCGGATGATGTTGATCGCTGTACTATTGACCGATCGAACCCGGGCCTGAGAAAGTCGAGGTTGGCCATACTACGTAACATCAACTTTTCTCAAGAATCTTGGAATGGGAAATATCAGCCGCCGTGGTTGGGGAACCCGCCTCTTTACAATGGCAAAGACCAAGATGACGACGCCAATGCAAATACTTCGCTTCTTCGTCTCTTCAACGAGATACCGTCGCCGAAACCTTCACCTGACTTGGTAACCGAGCCGCACAACGTGGACGCAATGAACGATCTCCTGGATAATCAAGTAACAGGCTTGAAGACTAAGCTTTATCCGTATCAACGGCGATCAGCAGCCCTGATGCTGCAGAAGGAGGTTCGACCAGGTGTTGCTTTGGATCCACGCCTAATCCAAGTAGCCGATCAGACCGGATCCTGCTGGTATCTGGATTCCGTCGCTGGCACGATTCTGAAAGAGCCACGTTACTATGATGGTATCCCAGGTGGCATACTCGCGGAAGAGATGGGATCGGGTAAAACCGCCATATGCCTAGCACTCATCCTTGCTTCCAAAGACCTGCCAACTCGGCCGCCGGATCTCTACGGCATTGGTGATGTTCCCATAAGAAGGCGCATCGCATCTCTGGCTGACATGGCGGCCTCTTGTGCAACCAGAAACGCCGTTCCCTGGAAACCCTACTTCGATATCTACAAAGAACAGCTTGGCGAAGAATTTTCTCATTGTATCGAGGCTTTGGAGCGCAACCATGGCTACTACTTCGTCCCAGCTCCCGAGTTACGCCGCGGGCGAAATCCACACCAATATGTTGAACAGCCAAAGAAGATATTCCTGAGTTCTGCAAGCCTTGTGGTGGTACCAAACAACCTGGTATCTCAGTGGAGGCAAGAAGTTCGAAAACACACGGTTGGGATTCGACTGCTTACGCTCACCAAGCACGACACTATCCCATCTCGCCAAGAGATTCTAATGCATGATCTCATACTATTTTCACAAAGTCGTTTCGAAGCAATCGTCAAGCAAGAGGATGGAATAGCCCAGTCGCCGCTAGCTGACATACACTTCAAGCGTTGCATTGTCGACGAAGGCCATAAGCTGGGTCACTCTAAGATAGCTAACAGAAGCAACTTATTAATGGGCCTGGATGATTTGCGCTTCTCATCCCGCTGGATCGCTACAGGAACCCCCTCCCACGGATTGTACGGAGTTGACTTGAATAAACCTATCGACGCAGAGTCTTTGAAAACAGGTGGGGAACGGAAGGAAGAGATCCTCTGGCCCAGGAAAACCAAAAGTACCAATGGGACATCCGTGAATATGGAGAAGAAAGATCTCGAAAGAATTGGGTCTATCGCTGCGCTCTATCTCAAAACCCGACCATGGGCAAACACTTCTGCTGACACTGGAGACACAATTGCTGACTGGACAATCTACATGATGCTTTCTAAGCATAATGCAAAGAGCCGTGGACGCTGGGAATGTCTCAAATCAACCCTCAATTTGCTCATTGTTCGACATCGTCTCGCTGAAGTGGGCGACTTACTTCCCCCTGTTGACGAAAGGGTGGTGGTTCTGGATGGATCATACCAAGATCAACTATCACTTGATATCTTCTCGATGATGATAATATTCAACGCGGTTCAATCTCAACGTACTGACATGGACTACTTTTTCCATCCGAAGCAGAAGCGAAGCCTGTTGCAAATAGTCCATAACCTGAAGCAGGCGAGTTTCTTCGGAGGTTCGTTCTTTACCTCCGAGGAAATTAAGAAAGCAGTTGAAACAGCCGAGAATTTCCTGCGCGACAAGAAGGTTCCAATTAGCGATGAGGATGAGCAACTACTACGAAAGGCCATCGAGACCGGCCATGTGGCCGTAGACAATAAGCTTAGAAATTTAAGCAACCAGTTTCATGAGATTCCCATCATCGTTCAGGGCTTCACGAATGCTATCGGCCGGTCGTGGTCCCTTGATAACGGAATAGGGGATAGCTTCTGTAGCTCAACTAGTATGCTGCTCGCGCTGGAGAGACTTGTTCACAGGTCCGCCTCGAAACCCGAAGAGTTGAATGCGCTTCTCAATGGACAGTTGATTGAAGAAGGTAACATTCAGCGGCAATCCTTACTGGACAGAGAAGGGCAGCTGTCTTCACAATATTCAGCAAACACATCTCCATCCAAAGCCAAAGTATCTCAAACACTTGCTGGCAATACGAAGCTTGGCAGCGATAGCCCTCAGAAAGCACGAGCGCACGGAATTGAAGATTTTAAGAGTATCTCAGGCTCAACTGCACCAACCTTTCTCGGCCCACTAGAGTCGGCAAAAATCACTTCCACCGCATCGTCTAAGATGTCTTACTTGATTGATAGCATTGTTCGACATCAAGATGAAGAGAAGATCATCATCTTCTACGAGAACGAGAACTCGGCGTGGTACTTGGCGAGTATGTTGGATGTTGTAAGCAGTCATCTTCATTCGAGGATAGGCATAGTCACTAACAACGAGCAGCTTCAGATACAGCACCTAATTTACGCCAAAGGGCTCACGACTGACAGAAGAGCGCAATACGTCAACACATTTCATCATAACCCGGCATTCAGGTAGCTCATCCGTTCTTTCAAGGCAAATTGGCAACTGATCATTCCGCTAGGGTACTTCTAATGGACATATCTCAAGCAGCATTTGGTTTGGATATGCGAGAAGCATCCCGCATATACTTCATCAGCCCGGTTCTGAACCCGCAGGTAGAAGCGCAGGCGATTGGGCGAGTACGTCGCATCAGCCAGCAGAAACCAGTTTCAGTCGAGACATTGGTTCTCAGAAACAGCATTGAAGAAGTTATCCTGGAAAGGAAGAACCACATGACGCAAGCTGAACACCATCAAGTAAAGTCAATCTTGGATGTTCGGCCGATCTACGACTGGATCAAGAACGCTAAGATCAGCTCGCTGTCAAAGTCAGCAGAGGATTTATCAAGCCAGATGACACCGCTTCAATCGCCTCAGTACGTGTTTGGGAGAGGCTTTGGCCGCATAACGAATCCTGACGATGGGCTTGTACTCAATGATGCTGAGACGGCACAAGTAGTTGCAACAGATGTGGACGTCAACGGCGGAGCAAAGTCTAGGCTGAAAAGAGCGCATGAGGCTGGGCTGGTAGGCAAGGATGCATCGTTGACTTCCCAAGGCTTGGCTACGCGGCCAGCGAGACGAGTGAGGTTCACTGTGGAAACAGATGAAGATTGATGGACAGCGAATCGCGCCTTGGGCGTCGTTCGCTGCTGGACCCAGCCCCGCGCCAAGTACTGGTCACACTCATCACCCCAACTTGGAAATTTGCTACACTGTCTCGATTTTAGATCAATTTCTTTCAAACCCTCTCGGTACGCTGTAGTGTATGCAGCATGGATGGCTGGGGTTCAGCTAGTCAGGCCTTGACCTATGGTAGAACTCTCAGTTCGTCATACGTTAGCCGTTTCTACAACGTCCCACTGAGAGCGAAGGCAGCTGAGAAAGTGATGGTGGTGTTGGGTGAGTAGAATACTCTTCACTTCCTGATGATTGACCCAGACCGGAGGCGGAGGCGAGACCGACAAGTCAAGAGATTCATCCAATCTTTGCACCGTCACCCTAGGCAGGGCGTCCGATCTGAAACGTGATTTTTGATGCAGCCAGTACGGTGCGACACTTGCTTGAGAGAAGCTGAGATCATCGATCTTGCACACAACGAGGCCGCCAGCACGCAGTTGCAGACGATTGACGGATAATCATGATGCGAGCAGGCAGTAAAGAGCCGGTTTATTGGCGGGTCTGTGGCAGGATACCCTTGCCACTACTTTGCGATTTATTAGGATGAGGCGAACTCGGTTGAGATAATATGGAGTTTCTCTTACTGGCCCATATCGGTTGGAGATGATTAAAGGATTCTTGGAGGCAGAAGATGACTTGCAAGATTGACAGAATAGCAGAAACTTCCACGCCCAAGCTTCGGAGCGGAGATGACGGTGGTGTCATTGCAGTTTGTTTCCTCTGCCTACACGAAGGCGCTAAACATCCAAGTAGCCAGGGTTCGAACGAAACATTGAGTCACTCTGGTGTGGACCTTGACTTAGCCTAGTCTCAAACCTATTCAGATGGTGAAGACTGTCAAGTCGAGATTTCGTGTTGCTGCATGAAAGCAAAGAGGCAACTGATGGGGTCATGCACCATCGAAGGATGAGATGCCAGACTAGCCGCTGAGGTGCCGCTGTCTCCGCCGACTCCGATGGAGAACAACCAAGTTCTCGACACGATTGGGTACTGTACGTATCCGCACGGCGGCAATGGGTGGATGGAACAGGGCCTTCCTTGGCTTGCCCTCGTTCCCGAGTCAGGAGAGTTGAGAGGCATCAGCGGACGGATCGCCAAGCATCTGCTTGCTTGCTATTTTTGACAGCTTATATTGGCGGCTCAAGTCATCTTACACTGTACATCATACGAACAAGGTACGACAGTAGCCGTACAGACATTCCATCACACCCATACACCGATACACCGATACGCAAAAATGGGGGCTTCTGCCTCGTCCCGCTAGCGCCAGGTACACCCTGCGGGCAGCGTGAGGTGCAGGAAGCTTTGGTAGCCGTTTTGTTTCCAAGCTTGGGAAGAGGTTGGCCAGGTATTTCCCCGACTCCAAGCTTCGGCAGCCCGATCGGCTATTCTGCAGGCTACACCAGCCTGGAGTCGAGACCTTTGCCGTGCAGTTCCAGCCCTCCAGCCGCTGGGATTTCCTTGGTGCCATGTCCGGGTTGGTCGCAACGGCGGGCTCGTGTGGACGGAGAAGCGTGACTTTTGGAACGAAAGAAGTCTGTACAGTGTTGTCGCTGGTCACGCAAAGCAGGGAAGTGTTGAGTAAAAGAGTTGGAGCATATATTCCGTGTTCCGTGTCTGGTGCTCTCGGCTGCTCCGCCACAGCTAGTCCAGCCCAGTCGACGACAGGGGGAGGCAGTGAGTCTCTGCCTTTTTACCAGGAAGAGGGCAGTTGCCGGTTAGCAAAGGCCATGGGCCAAAAAACAGGATTGTAATGCTAGTGAGCGCCATCCAGCCGGTCGGTTACGATCTTGAGATCCATTAGATCACACCTCGAACACGAGGTAGGCTATGGCAGGGTAGGCCAGGTACTTATCAAGAGCGGTGGCCATCACGGGTACTTTTCTCTTGTCTTGGGAGCCTTTGATTTTGGAACGGGTGAAGCTCTGCCGAACTGTCGAACGACTCGAAACATCAACAAAGTCGGTAAATCGAATGAACAAGCGTTGCTCTTCCGACGCATCTCATTGGCTGCCGCCTCACGCTCTTCGAATATCCTTCTTCAACACGTACCAGAGAAGCATCGGCGTTGCTCTGGTCCGTGAGTTTCTAGCAGATCTCCATCTGGCTTGTTTCGGAAGTTTCGAGACGGAAATTGTGCATTGATCTTCGGAAGCACATTCATTTGCTCACATATTGCGAGAATTGGGAGGGGCAGTTTTCGAATCACACTCAGCTCGGCTCAGCAGGAGGGCCAACACCACAAACCGTCAGCCAGCGCTGGCTAGCGTGACAGCTTCGACACACAGGCCTCGAGGTCATTCACGGACTACGATCACGGCATAGCAGCGGCGCCACGGAAAGGCATCCTTGATTGGCTCACCCGGAATCGACATTGGCGTGCTCGACCGTGCCCAGCCGACTCACTCGCCATGTTCGCGGTGCAGCACGATCACCACGAGGGACATGACTTCAAGCGCTTCTTCGCTCCCGGGCGGGGCTCCATGACTGCGTTCGACGACAAGCGCGCCGAAGAATTTAGACGGCGAGCTTGGATAGCGACGATGGTAGACGACGACGGCGGCGGCGGCGACGTTGGGGAGAATGAAGGCGCGATATCCGCCGAGACAAATCAGACAGACGTCGACCAGAGGAAAGAGAACGTGTAAGTTGAGACAGCCTTTTCCTTGGTTCTCGTATTTCCTCGTATCCTTCTTCCACACCGACTCATCGTTATCCATCTCTCGCGCGAGTGGGAAAAATGAAGAAGAAGAAGAAGAACTTGTCCCGCGCCTGAGATATTGTGCTAGAACAGCTCCTCCGTCTCGGCGCTCCAGCTTGAGAGCGGAATGACAAGTCGATATAATGCGAATAGTGCAAAAGCGATCGGTGCAGGGATGAGCACCCAGGACTCCGATACACAAAGCACGGCTCGGCCGTATACGGACATGTACGGTTCATGTTCCCCTTGGTCGAGTGATCGAGCAGACAAGTGCCGCTCGAGGGAACGGCGATGTCATCTCAGCTTGGTCATTATTGTTTTCCCATGCCTTCGCTCCTCCCCTTCCCCACCCCTCGACTGTCTTGGCACTTGACTGGCCTTCTTCTGTCCTTTACACGCAAACGGCATCCGGCTTTCAGACAGCTGCTTCTTGCTTGTTCCCTTGTTGGTTCACTTCTGAGTCTCCGGCCCACGATCGCGGGCACTGTTTTGATTAATCGCCCACAATTTCTTTCCCCTTCCAGTGGCGTTATTGGGGCGCCCAGGAGCCTTGCGTTACCGCCCGCTAAGAGATCAGCCAGGCGTGTGCTCCATGGGTACGTCAGAAGGGTTCTGGGCTGAGCCTGCCCTTTGAATTGGACTGAGCCGCCAGGGGCAAGCTGCTAAGCAAGATGTAATACCGGTGTGCTGTAAGCCTGCGCTGTAGCAGTAGCAAGGCGTGAAGCAAGGCGTGAAGCAAGGCGCAATACGCGCCACGCCACGCTAGAAGAGCAGTCCACTGTAGTAAAGTACCATCCATGCCAAGGGAGAGAAGTCGATCATGCATATTGCTATTTACTTCTTTTTCTCCCCCGGATTTCTAGGTTGCCATCTAGCCGAGTTGATCCTTCACCGAGCCCTTTCTTGGATATCTCCTCTACCAAGCTAATTGCCACCCGTTCTCAGTCCTCGGAAACAACAAAAGCTCAAGTCAAAGCGACGAGCATCTATTCAAGCCACGCTGACGGCGCCGGCACCTCAGCTAGAAGAGAATCCACCACCACCAAAGTCAACGACCACAGCAGAGTCAAAACCAGCCAGCAAACAACCTTGTGCTGAAAGGCAGCCGAGAAAGCTGCAGAAACATCCAAAGAGTATGAGGGGACCAACAGTACCGGTGCAACCGCGGCATCCGGCAACCTCTGAACCAAAGATGATGGACATGTATCCCGTGATGGAAAGCAAGGGTGAAGCTTTTGGTGGACGGAACAACAGAGCCTCGATGATGATGAAGCAGCATATGCCCCACCATGCTGGATGCTCAACGAGAACGACCTTTCCCGAACGCGGCGCGTCAATCTCCAAACCCGCTTCGGCAGTAGATCAAGCTTCTCCAGCACCGACGAACAGGCCCCGGATGCATTCCAACGCCTCGACCTTGACGACTGCTACTCTCTCGAGCCTACAATCGCGCGACAGTGTGAGCATGAGCAAGGATATGTACAAGGCTTCCCGACCGCCTACTTCGCCACGGGTCAACGGGACGAGTTACGGATCCAACAGTTCGGCAGCCCATTACCGTCCCGAGTACCTCTGCCAAAAGCCCGTGCCCATCAAGAGGCAGGCTCCTCGACGACCTGCCTACAAGCCCAACGAGCTCTTCTCCATGATCCCGGACAACGTGCTCGGCCTCATCGCTTCCAATGTGAGGATGTCGCACCTCAAGAAGGGAAGCAGTAGTTGCGCGACGTGCTGGATGCGAGATGCCTGTAGTATGGGATTGGTCTCGCGGCGGTGGAATAGGGTTGCCCGAGTTGCATTGTAAGTGAACTGCGTGCCAAAAAAAAAAAAAAACCCTTAGCCGCCTGCACGCATGGCAATACCATGTGGCAAATCACTCTGGCTAACGTATACCCACAGGTACGAGGACATCCAGCTGGTAGGCCCTGACTCGGCTGTGCATAGAAAGAAGTTGAAGATGAACCAAGGCGTCCGACTCTTGATGCTCCGACGCACCCTGCGCGTCAACCCCTCTCTCGCTAGCCTCGTTCGAGCACTGGATGTGCCCGCCCCGTTGATCCCTATCAAGGGGAAAGACGTCAGCATCGCCGAGTACGAAGACCTCATAGCAACCCTCGTCATGGCCTGTCCCAACCTCGAACGCCTCTCGGGTCTGAATCCCTCTTATGATCACAGCTTCACGAAAATATCCCACGCCTTATCTACTAGATCACATCTTCGCGAGATGGACTGGCAAGTCCGGCCCTCGAGATATCAGCAGAAGCCGCAGCGCATCCACTCGAACGCGCAGCAGCTAGGCCTTGTCATCCCCGGCGAGCTGCAGCCCTTCCAAGAAGTAGCCTATCTGGACTTGCACAGTAACTGGACTCGTCTCGAGACGCTCACCATCCATGCCCTTCCAGGAGCTACGCTCTCGCCAACTGGCCTAATCACCACCTGTCTTAGCTTCCTTCCTTCGCTCCGACACCTACATCTCTGCAGAATCGCCCCCAGCGGTTTTGACGACTCAAGTCTTCTCTCCCTCCCACCTCTAGAGACCCTCACGATCTCTCACGTCTTCGGCATCACTTCCAACGGCCTCTCTACCTTCGCCACGCACTCCAACAGCCGCTCCCTGCGCACCCTCCACCTGCGCCACACTCCCTTGACATCGCTGGCTGCTCTCGCTCGCATGCTCTCCAATCTACGTTCCCTTGACTCCTTCTCTCTCATACAGGCTCAAGCCCCCGTCATGCCCCAAGATGACGTCTTCTCTCTGTGGATGATGCCTTACCTCGCCTCGGGCAGCCTCAGAAAACTGCACTGGGACATCACCGGTCACGCCTCGACCCTAAGCAATACGGCAGATGAGATCCTCGCTCGCAGTATTGCAGCGGGCGGTTTCCCCTCCCTTGAGACGCTGCGCGTGCTCAACGATCCGGATGGCATCTTCCAAGACCTATGCTACCCAGTCGAGCGCATCGATCTCCCCACCGATCGTTGTCGCAACCCGGAACCCCAGCAGTTCTGGGACGCTACGAGCGTAAAGTCTAGCTCTAGCTCCAGCACCGGCTCTCTGTCAAGCGCCGGCGCCATCTCCTCCCCATCTCGATACTTCTTCAAATCGAGCAGCGGCTCGCTCTCCTCGCCGCGCACCCCCTCCATGCCAACAACTCCCCTGTCCCCCCTGAGCACATTTAGCAGCAGCAGCAGCAGTAGTAGCAGTCGCCACCCTCCCGCCTCAAACCTCCACGCCGCCCGCCTCGCAGCACAGTCCCGCCTCGAAGCCGCCCGTGTCAGCCCCCGCTTCACAATAAACGTCGTCGACGAAGACGGCACCATCAACGACACCTTCTACCTAGCTGGCTTCATCGGCACCGTGGGGAGTTCCATCAAGTACCACCTCCTTCCTGACTCTGGCGCCTCAGACGAGCAGGGCGGTATGCTCGACGTGCCAGACCGTCGACGCGAGAGCGTTGATAGTCTTTCTGGAGCGAGGGATGGATGTAACGGACGCTGGAACATGCGCGAGGGTGTCTTCGCGGAACGCAAGGAGAAGGAGACGTGGTGGCATACCGAGCGTCTACGATGATGCTGCTCCTCCTCACTCAGATGTGCAAAGAAGGATAAGAGGCGGGGGGAGATGGGAGGTGGGATCTCGCACCCAGCTATTCACTCTACAAACCACTTTACGATAGATGATTTCGCTTTAATGCACGTCTTGCTAATGTCACAAATATCAACGAACTAATGGCAAATTGGAAACATAAAAAAGTATTTTAGGACAGACCACCAAGAAACAATTATAATGAAAGGAGTTTGGGGGTGAGGTTCAGACAGTTGATATCATACATTGCATCTTTCCACCTGTTCAACTTTCGTGACTAAGCAATTTAGTTAGTGAAGAGCAACGCCATCAGAAGCGGCACGAGGTCAAGTTGGTCTTGGTAGTCCATGAGATGGACATACTTACGGTGCCAAATGACGAGCATCGCGTGAATATACAAATCACGAACCAACGGGGCGAACTCAAAGTAATAGATAGTCAAAATGTCATGTCATGTCATTATGTTCGCCATGCCCGGCCCATCTTTTTAAACGTAGACATTTACTCTATAAACTCTTCTTCTGTTAGGTGCCTACGACTCTTTTTTTTTTTCCTCCTCCAAAGAAGAAAAAGTCTCAATGTCGACGTCAAAAATATTTTTTATGTTCTCTCCTGAATTCCCCTCCCTAAACATGTATGCAAAGATGGAATGAATATGCCAAGAATCATGAGAAGGATGAAATAGAAGGGAGGGGAATGGTAAAGCCGCAGACCGCCCAGACCGCCCCGACCGTCCCAGGGCCGTGTTTAAACGCAATCAAAGCAACCCAAAACAGCAAAAAAGAGACTCTCGAGGACAGATAAGTAGTAAAGAGATTGCATGCCGGCCGAAGTGATCAAGACCTCAAGATCGAATGCACCAAATCAGCTTTTGTAAGGGGAAGAAGTCCAATATCTCCTGTTCGTAGTCCTGAAAGAATTGACGAGGCATCCATTGCCTTGGAAAAAATATCTATTAAATTAAAGGAAGCCTCTCTTCTTCTTTGGCTTCTTCTCGTCCTTCGCTCCCAAGATATCATCGAACGTGGCTCCAGATTGTTCGGCTGGGGATCCAGATACCGACCCGCGACTCATCATGGACAGGTTAGTTACGGACTGGCTCCGGAAGCCCATGCCGAGGTTTGCGCTGGCCGGCCGGCCACCGAGAGAGCTGCTTCGCTCCCCGAAGGGACTGGGTGGAGGCAAAGGCACAGGCTCGAGGCCGAGAGCGATGCTGGATCGCCAGGCCTGGTCCATGCGGCTTCCGTGAGGGGAGTGGGTGCGGGGACGTAGAGAGGCCGGTCCACCCAGAGGAGGAGAAGGCGTGTTAGGTCCACCGATGGATGGTGGGTTAGGGACGTAGTCCTCGCTGCCCTGGAAAAGCTGGCGGGGAGGTTGCAAAGGCGACAGCGACGGTTCCGTGGGAGGCGGCATGGGCTCGTCCGTATCGCCCTCCCACTGCTTGGCCGCGAGCCAACAGTGACTGCGGTAATAGGTCGCCTCGACACTGAACAAGACCACGTCGGTAGACAGTTCGACGAGACCACCTCCACCCGCCACCTCGTACCACATCTTGCGCACTTGCCGGTCGCCAATCCAGGGCGGGTTGCCCATAGGCGGCTCGCAGAGGAAATACTCAACTCCCTCGCTGAAGTTGATACCTGGCGCATCCACGACCAGGACGGGGAGGGATTGGATCACGACATACATGAACAACCAGTAGCCGATGCGCTGGTCTGCAAATTCTTGTGCTCCCTTTCCGCGTGCTTCCCTGAGTTCAAATTCCTTAAATTGTTCCAGGAAGGGAAGCTTGATGCTGTTGGTATCGTAGTTATAGCCCTTGTTGAGGATTAGGATAAGTTCGTGCTCCTTCAACTTCTTGTCGAATTTCGCCTGCTTCCTTGTGGACAGCGAGTTATACGTCTCCAGGACGGAAGCGGGTGTAGGGGTCTTAGGGCAGTCGTAGGGGATGGGGGGGAGAACGGGGGGCTTCGAGCGATCGAACTCGGATAGCATGTTGCGGAGGGCTGACATGGTCATCTTGTCGGGGTCGTCGGAGATGGCTGGCACCTCATCGATAATTCTCGTCGTCCGGTTGTTGCGGTCCACGAGCAAGTCGTACAGAGCGCACATGTCCGAGTAGAGGACCTTGAGGACCAACCTGTTCAGCCCACTCTCGGCAAAAGGGTTCTTCTTGCTGCTGGCTCTCGGCGGCCAGTTGCCAAAGGTCGACTTGTAGTAGCCCAGAACGAAGCTTCTCATCTTACCAAACGAGCTTCTCCAGGTCTTGAACCCGACCTTTCTCAACTCTGGAACCGAGGTCGAGTTTGCGATACCGGAAAACATGGCAGGAAATTCAAACGTGTCTAAATGGCGGTGGGCGAGATTTAACCGGTTGACAAGATCATAGTGAGCTCGCTCCAGGCCCTGCTTCGTTTGAGTTGACAGCTGGTCATATAGTGGCAGCTTGAGATCCATGATGGATTCGTATTTACCCGCGGCATGGGCGAAGGCCTCGTTGTAGAGATCAAGGGAGCGCATCTGTTCTGCAATGATCAGAGACTCCAAAGTCTTCTCCCGGCTGTGTCGGCAGTCTCCCAGACCCATCTGGTCCATGTAGAAGCCGAAGCTAAGATCGACAGCATCTCCGAATGAAGTTCCGTCGTAGTTGCTGAAACAAAATTCTTGCAATAGATTAGCAATATCGGAGAAGGTGTGGAAATTCGTCGGCCGTGTCTTCGTCGCGACAAGCGGTTGGCCCGTCAGAAACGCAAACAGGTTTCTTATGGCGATTAGCCTGTCTAACTGCTGTGGCGTCTCCTGACCAGGACCCGACATGGGACCTGATCCAGACGGCGGCGCACTGGGAAGGTAAAGCCTCATGTCGCCAGGCTCTTCCAACATGGAAGGGGACGTAGGTGGAGAGCGGACCCGACTCGCGTCGTCGACAGTGAGGCTGTCCCTACCATTAAAGCTGGTGCCTCGAACGCGACCCATCATGGGCGCCTCGAGTTCGGCTTGTATGAGCTCGTTGAAAACAGCCGAAGAGCTGATGGTGAATTCCTGAACCTTGAAGGACGGCCCGCAGCCGCTGCCGCGGGGGTAAAGGTAAACCAAGACTGTGCCGCTCTCATTCCAAAGTTCGGGGACCTAAAGGTAAAAACAAAAGTCAATTGATATGGCGCACAGCTTGAGGGGAAGCGTTTAAGCCCACCTTCTCGCCGTTCTTGAGAAACGAGGTGTTGTATTCGGCACGAGACTCGTCCGATAGAACCCAGGCGTTTGCGTTACCGGGGCCTGTAACATCGACAGAATTCGACCGAGACCGGTTGCCGCCCGGTAACCAACTTCGGCGAACGCGACCACGGTTGGGGCTTTGGCTGGCATCGCCATATGATGATCCGGGACGAACGTTGAGGTTCGGGTTTGACGCAAGGCGCGTGTTGCTGTGACTATTGCGTAGCGCGGGAGCTTGGATAGATGAGGCTCTGCGTCCCCTTGTCTCGGGAGCGGGAGATGCTGAGAGTAATTGTGGGGTTGATCCGTATCCGGACTTGTTTATGTAGAGGCTTCCTCGTCTTGACTCGGGATTGTTCTTCCGAAGTTTTCCTCCAGAGGCGGCACCGTCATGATCGGTGGGGACTCGCTGCACGCCCGGAGTATCGGGCTGCTTGCCCCGGTTCGCATCCGCAGAATGAGGCATCGCGGAGGGGGTGTGAGGGCCGCCGTTGGATCTGCCAAAGTCTGTTCTCTCGCCGTCCAGAGCGGGAGATCGAGCTGGACTTGGAGGGCCGCTCTGAGGCGGAGTCTGTCGGGTAGAGTGGGCGGGAACGATGCCCAGGCTGTTCTGGGCGTCGCCTGTGACTCGGATTGTCTGCTCGGCGATGCTGGGTGAGGATGAAGAATTGCCGTCGTCGGTGGGTGAAGAAGATTTTGTCGGTGCAGGGCTCAAGGCGGGAGAGGGAACGACGGTGTGTTTCGGGATGGCGGGGACGGGCTCTGAAGCAGGGAGCTTGAGCGAGGGAAGCAAAGAGGAAAAGCGATTGCTCCACGACTTTGATTTTCGGTTTTCCCTTGATCGTTGCTGCGTAGGTACCGGCTCTGTGCTTGCGTGGCTGTCCTGAGTGTCGCGTCGTACGGCGTCTCGGGGGCCGGGGGACCGACTGGCGGGAGGTGAGTTTCGGAGGTGAGCCAGATCGGCTGTGCTGGACTTGTGCCAGGATTTTTTAGGAGCTTCGCTGGGGGAGGCAACGTCGGAGTCGCTGTTTGAGCGAAGGACAGAAGGCATCATGGACTGCCGGAAGGAAGACTTGTTCGACGTCATATTGGGCAGTATGACCGTCCAGCGTCAACCAGCTTGTCATGCAGCAGAGGTGCTGGAGATGGAAAGCCAGAGTGGCAAGCGAGCAGGCGAGCAGGCGAGCAAGCAAGCAAGGCAGGAGAACAAAAAAGGTTGAAGCAGAGCAGCAGGCCGAACAGGCGGGTCGGGGCCAGGAGAAACTAAGTACTATGTATGTCCAGGGCCAGCGGTTTTATTATTGGGCTGTGGCGGCGTGTCAGATCTACCCACGGGTCTCTACTGCGGGAGTAATAAGGCGCAGCTGGGAGACGGCGTGCGGAGGAGAAAGTGACCGATGACCGCAAGTGACCGCGGCAGAGCAGAGCAGAGCAGAGCAGAGCAGAGCAGGAAGAGGGAGAAGAAAAAAAGATGCGAAACTTGGGGAGTACAGTGCTGCTCTGTGCGTTTTGATACCGTGAATCGGGTACCTTGCGGAGCGCCCAGGCGGAGTGCCCTTACGAAATGCTACTGTACTTATTACTCTAGGAGTCAACGTGAGCGAGACGTACTGTAGTCTAGGCGAAGCGGGACACTTTTCTCTGGATCAACGGTTCGGGGGCCCGGGAGGTGGGTGGGGACGCGATGACGTTTTGGTTAAGGGTTAGGGGAGGCTTCTCTCTGATTTTCTTCCCATTTTCCACTCTCACTTTAGGACGTACAGATTAGTCTAGGGCGAGATGCCTGCGGTGGTGCTAGTAAAGGGGGGGATTTACCAGACCGCCCGGCATGGAAGGAGAGCATTCGTAGGGGGCCAGATGCCAGAGAGGACCAGAGAAGAGAGGCAGCTCAGGAGAGCCGGAAAGAAAGAAGTGAAAAGGAAAAGAAAAAGAAAGAAATAAAGCCATCGCGAATTAAAGAATAGGCAGCGCGGGAAAAAAAAAGGCAGCTGTGGGCGAGACTTTGGCGGTAGGCACCATAGTCTAGTCTACTGTAGTGTAGCTCATCCGTAGCGTACACGAGCGTGGTGCGCTGTGAGGCTGGATGTCTTGTTTCGCCCGAGAGGGGCCGCCTGCTTATAGTGCTAGTGCAAGTGCCAGTGCCGTTCGTCAAGTCGCAAAGTAACAGAGACACGGGGTAGCAGCTCAGCTCAGAGCCTCAACGACCATGTCGCAGGTCGTAATGTCCTGTCCGTATTGCGGTCACGGGTCGCAGTTGCGCGCCTAGGTAGCCTGAGCCGTGGGCGTGGGATTGGTACTGGTATTGATATTGGTATCGGTATTGGTGTTGATTATCGGAGAGACACAGAGCAGGACGCGACAGGCGGTACAGGCGGGTCTCGGTCCGGACTGGTTTTTGCTGATTTCCCGCATGGTGTGCAGAATGGCGGAGCGCAACCAGGCGAGGAGATGAGTCAAGTGGAGAGCTTGTGCCAAGCGAGGAGAGCGCGGACAGAGGAAAACGCGTGCTATAGCGAAAATAGCGAAATGATGAGAAGGTTGGCAGGCACTAGGTTAAGGATTGTCACGGTGATCGTATCTTGAAGTTGGACTAGAGTAGAATAGAGTGGTAGACAGAACAAGCAAGAGGCAATCTGCATCTTGAAAGGGCAAGTGAACTTACCAAGTACAGTACAGCAGCTATACGGTAGCGCCCTCCGTGGCAGCCGCCAACGGCTGGCTGGCTTGACAGGCACGCAGGAAACGCTCTCTCCTCCCAGAAGAAGCAGCAACTTATTCTAAGCTGATGTAGCCGCTCTCGGAGATTGGGGGTAGCTGCCCTGCTTATGCTTGTTTACTACAGTAGATAGTATTTATGTACCTTGCTTCCAGCCTAGTACTTGTAGTAGTGGCTGAATACAGGGTGATGCGGTTCTTGGTACAGTCCCAGTACAGTGCAATTCGCAACATGACCGAGGTATAATTTTGGCAGCCAAAACCCCAAACCCTGGGAGGGGTGGTTCAGACATAGCGCATTGTCCGCTGGGGATAGACTGCTAAGGGGTAACCTGTCATTGGAACTTCAACATGCGCACCATGCAGTACGTGGTTTTTTCCTTCACCCTGCCCTTGGGAAACTGATGGGCAGCGAAAGAACAAGAGTCTCGGCCCTCAGGCCAGAGGAAACGTCGGCGAAGTAGCGGACTTTTTGACTATTCTTGTCTCCCAAGAAGCGGCAGGAATGCAGATGATCTAGCCGATGGGGGCAGCAAGGGCAGCAGCAAGTGGCAGAGTGGAGGTTGTTCCAACTTCTAGACGGTATTGATCTGCCCAGCCCCATGTCCTCGCTGGCTGCGATGCCTGTCAACACGTACACGTACTACTGTACATATCCTATCCTGCGAACCGAAGCAAGCACGGAGTATATTCATCACCGACAGACGACTTGAGAACCGTCGCTACTCAGACCACGTAATTACGGGCGCCAATTACGGCATTCTGGAAAGAGCAGGGCAGGCAGCCTGGGACTCGCCTCCTTATTCAATATAACACCACGGGTGGCCGCTCGTTTACGGCATCTTGGCCAGAGGCCGCAAGTCACTGGAGTACAGTACATGGATCCCGGAGATGTGCTTTAATTACTGCGCGGAGGCTAACTTTACGATTCATAGTGCTACGGAATATTACTCGGGCTTACGGGACGTTGGAGGTCCTAGCTGACGGGGCGCCGCTGGCCATAATATTGATGAGGTAAATCATGCTGTAAGCACAGCGCAATTGCTGGTACTACTGTCCCTGAGGACGAGGGTTCCAACGGGTCTACTCTCGCGTGTTGCTGACTTCTATCTAACCTCCAACTTCCAGATGAATGATTGCTCCGTACGTATACCACACCGTACACTCGTCGGCGTTGAGAACAGTACCACCAAGTAGCAAGTACTCCGTACTCCACTGCGGTAAGCGCTGCGGCGAGGAGTGAGCGGCTAAAAGCTCAGCTCGTCCCAGAAAGATCGTCGACGTGCGCAAGAGAGGATTCAGTTCGAGCTGGCGCACAGTCCGTGAGGTGCACGGTGTGCGCAGAACAACCTATCAAGAAGCTGCCCTTGGCGTTGTTCTCAATGGCCGCCTGTTTCCCGTCCGAGATGAGACTGGCACAGTCGCAAAAAGGGCAAGTTTGGTATTACGTATTATAGCGCATCTCGCGCGCAATACCACAGCATCCTCTCCTCTCCCCTCCTCTCC
>QUZF01000069.1:532548-563713 GCA_003693555.1 Coccinonectria pachysandricola | reverse complement strand
AGATGGATGGAAGGAAAGTTATCTAACTAGATCATAGGATTGAATAGAGTTGAAAGGGCAATCACTATAGTCAAACCATTGCCCCTGCCTAAAGCAATTAACAAGAACATAGTGATATAGAGAAGAGAGAAATAAGTAAAGCAGTATACAGAGTGAGTTAAGATAGAAAAAAGGAAGGGCATAAGGTTTAGATATTTTAGAGGAATGAAAGAAGTCTCAAAGGCCCTGAATTGAGGCATTCTGCGGCCAGTCTAAGTCTTTGGAACCCTGCCTTATGCTCAGAGACTTATTCACTCATCAAACCTCGAGCGGCGACCTGACCCTGTACCCAACACGTGCAAGCCAAGGACGAACAAGCGAGCAACAGCAGGTGCAGGCGTAGGTGCATGTGCGGGCAGGGGCAGCAGCGGCCCCAGTGGGGCGGCTGACTTGGATCGGTAGCGAAAAGCCACCCAAATACATCAATTTGAAACCACAAGTTACGGTTTGAGACATAATCTAGTTTCCACCTCAACCCAACTATAGAAGACAGTTAAAACAAGTTGCTCCATCCACTTTTATCAAAAATACACCTTCCGCTTGCTTACCTAAAGGTTGCTATAGGAGCCTCTGATTAGCTAGTTATGTTCTTTCCCTCCCAGTTCCATTCTCCACTATGCTCCATGGTTGAGGCTCTTACATAGTACAGCGTTTTATTTCTTCTCAAGACCGATGGTTCACTGGCACTCGCTCGAAACGCCAAGAAGAATGCGTAAAGTCAGAGTCAGTCTCATGGTCCTAAGTTTAAACATGTTTCCGGAAGGCTTACGCCATGGCAGGGGTACATACACAGCACTGCGCGGACTTCCAGTGATGCTTAGTCCGTAAGTTCGTAAGTTCGTAGCATTATTCCTGTAACGACCCTATCTCACTCGTTTATAAAAACCCCGACACCATCCACGGATTTCCTGCTTCTACTGAGCTCCAAAGCTTCGACTTCTTCCTAAACACTTCATAGTCACATCTCTCACCCCTTAGCCCACCATGACTCAGCGTCAACAAGATTCCCGGCGTCAAGGACGAGACGCCAGCTACCAGCACAGGCCTGGCGGTTCGTCACGTGCGTCTCGTACCTATCAAGAAAGGCACAACGACACCGCCTCCGAGTACGACAGGAACTCCAGTTACGGTCAAGCACAAGCAGGAAGGTAATTCGATCAGGTCATGTACCCGGTAAGCCCAGGCTGACCATGTCAAAGCTTCATGGGTGACGAGTCGTATGAAGCTGGCAACGACAACCCCCCAAGACGGTACTACCATGACGAGACGCGAACGAGAACATTCGTCGAGGGCTTGAGTACGCCCGGAAGATACTCGACTAACTCTCGAGAAGCGCGCACAGGTCGAGTAACGAGTGTTGTGGCACAGGTCGAAGCTCAGTTCCCCTCCCAGAACAGAAGCACAGCCACATACCAGCGGCAACAGCAGCAGCAGCAGCAGCCTCAACAACAGCAGAATCAGCAGCAGCAGCAGCATCAGCAATACCAAGATCCTCGTCTGTATCAAGGCCATCCATCGTACCAAGACCCCCCAGCGTACCAGGATCCACGATATTATCAGGACCCCAGAAACGGATATTGATGGAACACATAAGGCGTTTAGTCGGTTGGTAACCGCCTCTAGGTTCACCGTTACATCCCATCGCCAAGCATTCGGCGAAGAAGAGGATGGCGAGATCGGTTGCAAGGACGCGGTCATCCATCATCAGATGTTCGAGGAACATCTCTGCCCTAACGTGATGGCCTTATACCATCTTGTTCCCTCCCATATTTCAGGGTGCTTTGCTCTGGTTGCTTGCGTTTTGCTCCATCTGGCTCATATCCTCTCGGCAGATGCTCTGCTTTCCCTCTTTCTCTTGGATCTTTCCGCCCCTGATTTGGATTTTGGCACTCTTTTTTCCCCAACCACTGCATGCCTTTCTACCCTTTGCCTTTGATTCCTCTCATGCGTCATGCTGTTTGATCTCCATCTTGAAACTTGGCTTTGCGTTATCTTTGCAATTGAATAAAGACACAAAAGTTCGCGCAGCAATATAAATAACATGTCGACTATGATCGCATCTCGTAAGCCATGTAACGCTCGTGATCAACCGACGAACCACTTCACCCGTAACGTATTCGGCGGATCGCAAGCCCATCTCGCAATGGACGCATCGTTTCTTTTCGAAGTGATGCCGACTGCAGCATGCATCGCCATACAGCATCCGGAACAATACCCGTGAACGCCAACGCACGATGGCGTTAGTGCCAAAATCATCGAATGGCTTGCGCCCATCGTCTCCCCTTTCAAGGCCGAGATTGGTAGACTGATGCTGTAACTGAACGGCGATTCTAGATTCCTCTGCTGCAAGCCTGATCCCGACCAACAAGACCTTGTTGGTTGCAACTGTGGGAAAAGACCAGCGGATAACGCCACTGGGTTGCAGCATTCGGCTCTGATAAGCCCTGTAGACAATGAATAGATTGGCTTTTCCCGCTTTTCCATGACAGAAAACACCCCGCTGGCCGTATGACCACTTATCAATAGCGAGCTTTTCAGCGCGGGATAGTGGTACGGATGAGCTGCACCAAGTCCGCCATAACACTGGATGGTTTCATGGCTGCATAACCAACGCGGCCTGATCGCAGCACCCGCGTCCCGGCGACTCAGTATATGAGGACGTCAGAAGAAGCTTGATTCCACTCCCACCCATCGTCCGTTCTTGGCGGCTCTCTCTTTCTCGCGTCGTCTCTTGCTGCTTGCATGTTTCGATTCACTCACCCCGTCCTGCCTATAATTCTCTTGTCGTCTTACCAATGGTCATGTTGGCGGCCCCTGACGGACGCTGGCCACCACAAGACCTGACCGGTTGAGGAGTCGAAACTTCTTGACGAAGTAGCTGCCATACCTATCCACATAGGTACTTCTCTTTGCTTGCTCCACCATCCTTTTGTCCCTAGATCACATCTCAGGTGCGAGAGTTTCGATGTTATAGATTCAAGAAATCCAGGTTGATCTCTGAACTTGCTGCTTTCTTCATGCAGATGAGCGGTTGATTCTGCATGGTTATTCTCATCATCGTCAGATCTTCGAGTCGTAAGTCAATCAACCCAGGGACGGTACAAAGGCTGCCTGCGCGGCACCCTCCATCGTGCGCCAACTCGCTGAGGATCTTGGGCACCGATGCCACGACAGCTCCTTCAACCCAGTCGCAAAGAAATACGGAATCCCTGCAACGAAACTGGACAGGATATCGAGTTCTCTAGTAGCATCACGCTTGAGTCAAAAAGAGCAGGTTCAAATACAAGCCCAGGCGGTGAGCCCCAATGAACACGGGGAGAGCTCTTGTAAGTAATGAGGAGGTAAGGTGTCGATGCAATACACAGTACTGACTCCAGTGAATAGGAGGCGAAACTGAGCTTCAAGTTGTCGTGTGCCTTCATATTATCCCTCCGGTTTTGTTTGTTGCCATTTGGTCAAGTTATTGTTTCATCAGTCGGGCTGGTTGCGACCTAGCGGGTGGACAATATCTTGTTTGACATTTCTTCCTCTCAGCCTCAGCAGGAACTTTTTGATGCTGTTCAATTGGATACCAAACGTATGAGGTTTTCCATGTTGGTTGCGAAAAGCGGGTGTTTCGTTTGCGCCGTTTTGATGTCCTTTTCTTCTTCTTCTTCTTCTTCTTCTTCTTCTTCTTCTTCTTCTTCTTCTTCTTCTTCTTCTTCTTCTTCTTCTTCTTCTTCTTCTTCTTCTTCTTCTTCTTCTTCTTCTTCTTCTTCTTCTTCTTCTTCTTCTTTGTTTCCGTGAAGCTCGAAACCAGGAGACGTTTTCCTTTCGCAGATTCTCTTACTTCTGTACTGTTGAATACGCAATACATCTTATGAATATTTGCTCAGCCACTGATCAGACGTACCATATAACATGCCTATTAGTGGCGAGATTCGCAAGCCGGCTGTTAGACAGCAATGATAGGCTCTCGACTAAGGCTGCCATCGCGGCTCAGAAAGAAGTTGTTGTGTCTCTTTAGTAGCCAAATGAACAGTTAGCACTTCCATAAGCGAATGGTATACGATGAATGATTGGCCTTGGCGAGATGATATGCAGCAAAGATTGGCTCTCGGGGATCCCGCGAATCTGCCTGCCATGATTGGATCACAGCTATTGTCGCCTCATTGTATCATCTCCGCCAACAGACGGACGTCTCAGATACATCCGTGATGCCAGTGAGCAGGGAACTCTCTGACCTCGTATGTTGCCATTTTCAGTAATCTCCGACTGAAGTGAAGTGTGGATTGGTTGGTTGGTCGATTGACGCCGGATGAGTCATCCCAGAAGAACTTCGGTTGCCAACCAACTTCTGTTGATGTTTTGTACATAAAGTCCAAGCTGACGACGGTAAGAGACGGAAAGGGGAGAAGAAAAGGAAAAAGGAAAAATCGCTCAGAATCCAGTTCGTCGGTTCTGGTCAATTTTTGTTTCGCGTAACGCCATCGGGTTGGTTGGTTGTCCGTTCCACAAATCATTACGCAGCTGTCGCTTCCCATCTCAACACCGTCAAGAAACACTGCGACGATATCAAGTTGATAGGATGAAGCCCATCGAGTTGAACGGCAAAACGGGAGAGGGCGGTGGTCAAGTTGTCAGAGTTGCCGTCGTCCTCGCAGCATTGACGACTCGACCTCTGATCATCAGAGACATTCGTGGCAATCGACCGTGCGGAGGAGGTAGACGAATCAACCCAAGCTCAGAGCTCTTCTCGGCTGACATAGGATATCAGGTCTGAAGAACCAGCATGTGGCAGGAATACAGTGGCTCGCCGAAGCCACAGATGCTGAGGTCGAAGGGCTCTCTGTCGGCTCCAAGACCCTCTCTTTCAAACCGCGCCGGCCTCCATCTAAGCTTCTGAAAAGAAACATCAAGATCATAGCCAAATCTGGAGCAGCAAGCGCGCTCCTCATATTCCAGGCCATTCTCCCATTCTTGGTCTTCGCAGGGAACGACAAGGGTGAACCCATCGAGTTGGAAATATCTGGCGGCACAAACGTGTGCTTTTCGCCAAGTTTCGAATATGCCGACCAGGTTCTCCTTCCGGTTCTCGAGGAGCGCTTTGGTATTCGCGTGGAGAGGCAGCTGAAGTCGGAGAAGAGAGGGTGGAGTCTCGGCCTGCAGTTTAGAGGGTTGATCTGGTTCAAGATCTGGCCTCTCGCGATAGGCCATAAGCTGGCATTCAGGCCCCCATCGCCGTACAGTCAACTGGAATCGTACAAGGTGAAGAGCGTGAGTGTGAGCATGTTGGTGCCTGGTTCCGTTCACGATACCTTGCAGGCAGCACTAGTGAAAGACATAGGCGTCTTATTCCCGGACGCCGACGTTATCTTTCACATAACGGAAGATTCAATCTATGACGCACACTGGTACATTCTTCTCGTAGCCAAGTCGGCCGACGGTCTTCGCTGGGGAAGGGATTCGCTATGTTCGATGCCGAAGAGGATGAGGTCCAGGGAAGTCTTCACCGCTCAGCTGTCCAAGAAGCTTAGTCAAGAGCTATACGAGGAAGCCTCGCAGCTCAGCCACGCCGACGAGCATCTCCAAGATCAGCTCATCTGCTTCCAGGCACTCTGCGACGGATATTCTCAATTCCGCCATGGCGAGTCGTCGGATGAAGGCTCGGAAGGGGTGCGGACAAACGCAACGGGGCAACTGGAGGTGGACAAGTCAAAGCTTCAACGTGAAAAGACGCGCGAGCCATTCGGGCATGGAAGCTTGCATACGCGGACTGCGCGCTGGGTAGCGAGCGAGCTACTTCCCAATGTTAAGTGGTACAATAAAGGGGACGTTGTGAAAGGAGCTGGGATATCGATGAAATAACGTTAAAAGGTTGTGCAAAGTGTCCTCTTTCCTCCCTTCTAGTTTCGTTTGCAAATTTACGCGTCACGTTACATATCACATCTTAATTACGCTCTACGAGACTAGTAAAAGCTTACTCTAGACCAGTGGACTACTTTCTTTTGGTAACTCTTAATTAATCAATCAATGACAACTAATTTTGTGTACAAGGACAGGATCTCACAAACTGACTTCATCGCACAAAAACCGGCCTCATCCTCAATGCTAAGCCACCAACATTCATTCATTTTACACCACAGCAGGAACCTCACCGAATCGATACTGAGCAAACGCAAAACTCCCCTCCTGGAAGGTCCACGTTTGTCTACCCCAGTCATCCCCAGCAGCGCCCGCAGCGATATGTATCGGCATCAAATGATCCATGAACGGGTGCGCCTGCTTAGCATCCCCTCCCTTACAAACAGCTGCCATCCTCTCCTCCCTCAGACTAGGATCAATCTCGACAGCCTCTTTGAGCGCATTATCGAAGCTGACGGCATACGGAAGAGGAGTCTTGTCGCCTTCAAACATGAAGTGCATGTCGCGTAGGTTGTGGACTGACATGCCTGCGCCTATGATTACGATACCTTCATCGCGAAGAGCTGAGACGGCTCGGCCTAGGGCATAGTGTGCGCGAGGGTCCTCGTTCTTGAACAGGGATACTTGAACCAATGGTACGTTCAAGGGATTGGTCTTGGGGTTAAATGCTGTGCTTCGAGTGAGCTGCTGTTGCAATCTCGCAAGTTTCACGACGGCTTACCGACGTTGAAGCCCGACCAGACGCCGTGGTCGAGGCCACGTTTGACACCGTAGGACTGGATGCCGGCCTCGGACAGTAAGACCATGACCTTGCTCGCCAACTCAGGGTCGCCTTTGTTGGGATACTCTGCCTTATAGAAATAGTCTGGGAAGCCATAGAAACTACGTCTGATTAGCATCTTCACTTACACGAGTCTTTTCGTGCGAATTAGCATGAGGTAGTACTCATAGATCAGGTCGGTGTCCACAGCATTGTTGACATGGATGGCTCTATCTTCTCCCATCCAATGCGCCGAAAAAACAACAACAGCCCTTGGCTTGACCTGCTGTGTGATTTCATGTCCAATCGCTTGGAGGATCGGGTATACAGGATGCTTAGTTTCGTATTGCACGTCGGGCTGTAGTCACGCCGCATTAGAACCCAACTCTTCTGAGTGATAGACCCAGGGGCTGGTTTTGATAACTCACCCCACCGTGGCTGAAGAAATAGACAGGTGTTCTCGCATTTGAAGTGAGCGATGATGCTGTCCTGTCTGGTGTCGAAGGCCAACTGAGGCCTGCTCGGTGCATGATCGAAGAGAAGGCCTCACGGGATGAGGTGCCGAACAAGTAAGCGAACATGGCTATTGTGAGGGACAACCCAAGCAACGAGCGAAACGAAAGTAGCTGGCTCATGTTGACTTAGACAAAATACCAAGTCAACTTCAGGTTCAAGTTCAGCACCGAAGTCCTTTTCAAGTGCAGATGAATTAATGATGAAAGACAGCCAACTACCGTGTATATCCGGATTTCCAGGGAAAGGTGGAGCTCACCGCGCGGCTGTGACTGTGCAGCTTCAGCTGGTGAGCTGATGTTGATGATGATGCTGATTCAGCCTTTCAAGCTTCGAATAGCTCATGCTTCAGTTATCAACTGAGACAAACGTATTATTCAGGGGCTCTAAAAGCTTCCGCAGTTCGAGACACGGAGCGTTAGGTGGAGGTGTCAAAGGCACGAGTCTGAAGATTGCTGATGATTAGGGTAATTGGCGTGTATTTATCCAAGATTTGGGGATGTTCTAATACACTGAGAAAGGCAACAGTCTCAACTCCCGGGTTAACGTATCAATAAAAAGAGCAGCATGCTAAGCACAACTTCTGACATGTTGGTTCGTTGTAAGCGTAAGGAAACAAAAGACTCGAATCTGGAACTCCAAGATGAATCGCCCTGAACCGAACGCAATGCCACCACCTGGATAATTGTTACAAGCTTTTCGCAATAATACTTTTGAGATATTAGCTCTCGTCTATGATTTCTCATTAGAATTCTCGCTTCTTCTTTCCTTTTTTCCCCCTTTTATTAACACTCTGTTAAGATTTCTTTGTCCCCAAAAGGAATAACAAGTCGCAGCAGCGGCGAGCTTGACTTACATTCCTCTCGGAGAAACCATTTCCCCGCCATACCGCGCCGGGAGCTCAGCGCGTTGCTATGGCAGGAGAGAGTCCACCGCGAACAAAGTGAAGATGGAAGAAATTTGGCACATGCATTAAGAGCAACCATCGACAAAGCTGCAACAAAGGCACCTTCCCCACAAACCTCGCCGGCCTTCCATTCGAATTCACTCAGCGAGCTTGTCACTACAGCTTTATCGGCTAGCAATCACCCCCTGCGACCTCCGCCATCATGGCTCCTCTAATCCTCCACAACGTCCCAGACGAGGAGTGCTACATTGGTGACGACGGCATCAAGAGGCCGTACGCCATGTACTTCAGCCAGTACGCGCATGAGCACCACGCTCAACCTTCCAAATCCTCGCCTTCTCCCACTGACCGCCACATTTCTCCGTTTAGACAAGATGCCCCGACAGGAACCACCCGTTCGCGCCGCAACGCCGCCGAGTCAGGCTCCTTTGGCAAATCAACCCGACGCTCACGATCACGCACCGGTACGCCCGCACGCGGCCGCGAGAACCCCACTCTAGCTGCGGCAGATAAGCTGTTTGGTGACTGGGTCTCTAGCCAAGCTGCCGCACCTACGAATTCCTCCAACACTACCACTGGCGCAAACTCCACGACTTCTTCATCAACAGGGCAGCGAAAGAGCAATGGCATGCTGAGGGAGGATGAGTCTGCGCCTCAAAGGACCGTGTCCAAGACGCCCGTTGAGCTGATTTTACGGGGATATCGCTCTTCATCGCAACAGTACGCCGCCCTCGCGCACTACGAGGCTCTCGCCGGAGCTGTCTTGGAGGATTACCCGCGTGAGCCGCCTACATCACAACGCCGCTACAAGTCAGAGCTACGCGATCCGGCCTTTACGCGACGACGGATTCTAGATGCTGAGGAGCGCGCCATGGTGAATCGTGCTGATGGAGGAGAGCACTGGGTCAAGGTGACGTTTGAGAGCGCAGAAGCTGCCGACGCAGCCATGTTTTCCAGTCCGCAGCGGATATTGGGACATCTCGTATACGCAGAGCCCTACCGCGGAATACCACCGGCCAAAGACGAGGCGTGTCCTGACGTCGATTCCATCATGGCCGAGCCGGAACGATCCAAGAGCCTACCTGCCCTTGGCACACCTAGACGTAAGGGCAACAACATGCCCAGCTCTTTCAACAGCCGCCTCCTCGACCTAACGCCTCCCCACTCTCAATCATCCAGCCAAACACTGGATACGGGCACCATCAGCAATTCCACGGGCACCATCACCGAACCCCCAGCTCTTACCCCCTACGCTACCTCCGCAAGCCTCGAACGCACCGAAATTCGCGGCGAAGATAGCGTCTTCTGCCGCCGCATTCCCACAGCCCGACGAGCCAAACTCTTGCCGGCCGAGCAGGCTCTCCTACCGCAGCAGTCCGTCATGCAGCGCTTGGTCAACGCCATACCATTTGTCAAGTGGTTCGGTGGTAGCATGATTGGTAACGAGGTGCCGCGTACGGAGATGGGCGACTTCGATTGGAATAGCGCGAGTCTGTACTGGAAGCTTATCTGGTGGTTAGATGCCACTTTTGGACTCTTCAAGGGTGACGTCCTCAGCATTGACAAGGACGACTAGGAAGGTCTTTTTGTTGGCAAGGGTATCATGGGCAAAGATATTGAGAAGAACAGGGTGAGACGGAGAGGTGAGACAGAGAAGAGCTCGCGATAGGAGGTAGAATTGTACGAGCAATGACGGCCTGCATCAGCAGCCGTGGCAGGAAATCACGAAATCCAGGCGTACGGCGTATCAAACGGAAAGTAAAAACGGGACAGATCGTATGAATAGATCAGGAGAAAGACCAGCATCGAACTGTTGACAAAAGTCGTGTAATGTATGTATAAATGACAGAAATACCTGTCTGCGCAACCAGTCTGCGCAAATCTATTCTCTCGAACAACCCACTCGTTCCATTCGCACCGCCAGCAAAAAGAAGAAGAAAAGAAGAAAGAAGAAAGTGCCTCGCTGAAGAATCCCACCCTTTGATAAGAGACGAATCAGGATTTCTTGTCCCATTCGTACCAATTTACCTGTCCCAACGCCGGAAGATGAGTTCCTTAATACAATCTAAGTCATCGTGAGTAATAATAAGCCTGAAACACCCAATGTCGTCCGCCGGTTCGCATTCATGACTCCCACGCCGTCTCGGGGGAGCTCTCGTCCGTGATGAACTCTGGTGATTTGCCGCCCGTTCTCGCCGGACTTGGAGATTTTGACCTTCCCCTCTCGTCCCCTTCGTGACCCCCATTTCGGTGTCGCTCATGATCCTCCCCGTGCTCCTCGTCAAGCTCTCCATCTCCGTTCTGCCGCTCAACCGCATCAGTCTCGTGATCTGCTTCTCCACCCCCCCTTCCATCTTCCTCCCCGACATCATCATCCTCCACGACAGGTAGCAAGTGCGCATCACTGCTCTCTTCCCCCTCTGCAGGATCGGGAACTCCCGATACACCTAGCGAGTCGAACGTGACATCAGTAGGGATCCGTCTGATCGGCTGCGGCGAGAACGGGCGGGCATTCCGCGGCTTGTTGAAGTTGGCCGAGAAGACGCTGTCGTCGTCTCTGTCTGCGCCGCCGGCTCCCGGGTCGGATGCTAGCGCTGCGAGGGATTGGTATCGGTCCGCGTCCATGTGGAGGCTGTCGCTCCTGGCGTGGGCGTGACCTCGTGATGCTTCGGATACCGAGTCGGCGAGGATGCTCTTGGGGGGTAGGATGGAGAATAGCTTTGCTGTCTCGCCGCTTCCGCCCACCCCTATGGTTGCGCTTTCGTCCTCTGTCGCGAACGGATCTTGGCCCTTTTCCAGCAAGTCGTCTAGACCGCCACCGCTCCAGCCCTTGCGCGCCAGACCCTCGAATATTTCCACTTCGGCGCGTACCAGACTGCAGCTCGCGTCAACAATCCTCCCACTCGTCTCTTGACTCTCCCTCAGCAATGTGCCAGCGTGATCGGCGTGCAACGTCGTCAACCCATCCAGCTGGCTCGTCAGCTGGACCAGATGCGCCCTGAAGCGCGCAACATCCCGTCTTCGCTGCTTGTGCAACTTCAAGCCTTCCTTCTCGAGGCGCTTGATCTCTCTGCTCTGCGCCTTGATCCTCTGCTTGTAAGTCTCCTCTTCGTCATCAATGACCGTCTGCCACTTGTCGAGGTCGTGGAGCAGCGGCACTTCGAAGGAGCGATAGACGGTCTCGGAGAGGATCTGCTGGTGATTCGCGATAAGGTGATGCACTCCCGACGCGGAGAGTAACATGTCGGCCGTGCAAGAGCCCTTGGTCGTAAAGCTAGCCGTCAAGTTCGTCGAAGCCGAAGGGCCGATGGCCTCAGCGCGTGCTTCCTTTAACCGTGCGCACGATTCGAGCGCGGAGCCAAAGGACGACGCGGCGGTAGATAGCGCAGCGAGAGCGAGGCGGTAGGATTTCGCGGAGGACAGGAGATCGGAATATGCTTGTTGCGAGTGCTCGAGGTCGGCTTTGGTGAGGACGGCGTGGGAGGGTCGCGGCGGCGGAGGAAGCGGTAGTGTGAATTGAGAGAGGGGGTTCGCCGTGGATGCGATGGAGTATATCGGCGATCCGGGTACGGGAGGCAGCTGTGAGGGCGTCGGTGAGACGGGGCGCGATTGTTCGTATTCGGCCATGATGCTGTCTGTCTCTGGTCTTCTACAGAGGTCGTCGCTGGTATCAACGGGAAGGGAAGCAGACGAAGAGCGTCTAGATTCGATGAGCCAAGTTACGCAGGGACTTTTGTAGGATTCGGCATCTCGCGGCTACTGATGACAGATGTAAACAAGTTCAAAGGATAGTAGTAGTAGCGCTGAGGTTTTTTTGTTTTTTTTTGTTTTTTTAACAGAGACGGAGTGCATGTGTTTAAAAAAGGCCCGGACGTTGTTGGTGTAGTAGTCTACTCTAGTCTGGGTGGTTAGATAACAAACTATCTAAGTGTAGTAGGTAGATAGCGGTGCTGAGTGGAGATGGTGCGTGTCATCGAAACAAGAACTGGATTCGTAAACTGTCGTAATCCCTTCCCCCCGCGAAGCCTCTAGATGGAAGATACGACGCGGGGATACGACATTATACTGGGGCCAACTAACTTACTTTGTTACATGTACTGATAGCTGATGAAACGCAAGCCTTCGTCTGCTCCAGATGACTCCCTTGACTTCTTCGGACCTCAAGAATGCTGCAAACCAATAGAGTACAGTAGATGACTGCCAAGTTAGGGTGTCTCTTGATCGAGCATTGGTTGTCATGAGGAACACACGGACTGTGCTTGACGCAGTCATGGCAACGTCCGCTAGAGATAAAGCCGAAGTATGGGTAGGCCATGCAGCCGTCAGCGGATCGCTTGCATCACAAATCATGGAGCGGATATTATGCGGCTCGCGCGACAATATTTATTTCTCTTAAACACTTGATTTGTTCGCGGATGAGCAATGGGTTGATATATTTGGACTGTGGGTACCCCAGGTCAAGCGCATCTCCACTAGCAGTCGCAGCGGCTTCCCCCATCAGTCATTCTCTACTACTGTTTCTTTTACGTAGTCGCTTCGCCTTTTGATGAGCTGTACTCTGTACTTCGTCTCGAAGTGTCCTTCCGTCAAAAGTCTACGGGATCTAATAATGAATGCTTTACCAGGCTAAGTAAGACGCGAGCGCAGGAAAGCCTCCACCTCATCCAGCTCCTCCAGACAAGCCGAGTGTTGCATGCCCCTAAAAAAAAAGAACGTCAGTTCCATCATGACCAGACCCATCGCTCCTCAAATTCACGGGATAAACTCACGGATAGACCTTGAAGGTAGCGTCGTACCCAAGCTCCTTGAGCTTCTCGCAACTGAGCTGTCCCCACTGCACCCTCACAGTCGGGTCCTGGTCGCCATGGAACATGCGAACAGGCGTCTGTCTGTTAGCGTCGTTGGGCGAGACCATGTCCGCGAACGTTCGCGAGAACAGCAGCCACGAGGACAGGCCCAGGATGCCGGCGAGCTTGTGCTTGCAGGTCAGGCCCGAGATGAGGGACATGGCGCCGCCCTGGGAGAAGCCTCCGAGGACGATGCGCTCGGAAGGGATGCCGGCGTTGATCTCCTCTTCGATGAGGTCGTGGAAGTACTTGATGCTGGCTTTGATGCCTTCGGCGTCTTCCTCGCGATTCAGCATGTCTGTGGTACCGCCGAGGGCTTTCTACGTAGATGCTTAGAATACGGTCGCTTCCACGGCTTTCCTTGGGGAACTCACTATATCAAACCAGCCAGGCATCGACATGCCCATGTTCTGCATTGACCCATCAGTCGGGGTTCAGGGTTGCTCTCGTCACATTCACTTACCACGCTGATGGGAATTGACGGCGCATGAGGCAGGACAAACTTGACCTCGTCAAGCCTCTGTCGTCGACGCCAGTTCTCGACCGCAGAAGCCCAACCGTGTCCAGTATCGCCCAGGCCGTGAGCGAAGATGACAGTCGCCGTGTGCCGCGCCGTAGCCGGGAAGACGAGGGGAGCCAAACGCGTAGCCGACATGGTGGCGTTTGCTGCGGGAGCTGCAATGTCAGAAGGTAGGATGAAGTTTGTTGCAAATGCGATGAGTATGCCAACGATGGATACGGGGAGGATGAGCCAGGGCGAGAATGAAGGGGAGGACATGTGCGACAGATGTGAAATATTAGGCCTGGCCGAGCAGGTAGTTCCTAAGCTGTCTCCTGCCGTGAGAGCTGCCCGCTAATGAACGTGGGTGGAGCTTTGGCCGCTGATCGTGCTGGAGCGATTCCTTCGTTTAGCGTTGTGCTGCCACATTTTTTTACCCTGCAGTACATCGAGCAACTTAAAAAACAACGAGCCCGAAATTGGAGTTGAGGATAGGACGTTCACGAGGATCAGTCACCTTGCTTCTAGTGTGAATGGACTGCTAGGTATTCAGAGATGATTTCTAAGTCTCTGTGTGGATGTGCTCGGAAATAAATAGCCCTAGGAGGATACACTGGTTCCGTCACCCCTAACGTTGACAAGTGTCGAGATGGTTCGATGAACTGAAAATGGCAACGATGTTGGCTTTCGAGCGCAAGGGCTATTCCCCAAAGCCAACGACATCATATGCAATTCGCTAATCTGAACACTAAAAGCAACACATCATTTGTTCTCCTCTAGCATCGCCACTATATCGAGGTCCCTTCCCACGGCAACCATACAGTTTTGTCCTGATCCGTATGACCCTTCGGCACCCGCCACATGTCTACTTCTGTACCCTTTGGCGCACACCGTAAGGAGCACCCTCTATGCAAGAAAGGCACAGCTTGTTCTGTTTCAGCCTTGCTCAGCGGACTCAGCGTCAATGTATTGGGACGCTCGTGGCTGGTCTCGCAAACCCTTACATCCCGCCATTCTATCCACTCCAATGTCGGAACGACGATGTGTTTTCGACACTTGGAGCAACTTAACCCACCTAGTTCCCTTTGCCTTAGTGCCCGCTCCAGCAACTCTCGTAGATGAGATAGATCGTCGGGCATGCAATGTATCATGTCAGACAGATGCACGCTTCGGGAGCACGCTCGAAGAGCCACTTCCAGCAAGCTAGGCACAGCATTGTCCTTGTTGTATCTAGCTTCGAATTCTTCGTGTCTCTCCTTAACCCACGTGTTTCGTGACCTAGCGCTCCCGCAGTGTCGTACCCACGGAATTGTGCTCGCTCTTGGGTCTGTTGGGATCCTAAAGCCGGAGGTAATGTTTCCATTCGTGTTGCTGACCTGAACGTCGGAACAGCCGATTGAACGGCTGGTAAAAGATGGAACGGATCTAGCATCTGAATTGCTTGCATAATGAAACTGAATTTTGAACGCTGATGGATTGTTGCGTTTTGGGAGCTCATGTTCTGGAGGAAATTCTGGTTGTAGGAACGGATTAGGATGAACAATAAGTGTGCTCAGATTATTGCCGGCCTTGAACAAGTCGAGTAGCTCAATGGGTAGATGACGTAACCGGTTCTGCGAAACGTTGAGTTCTTTAAGATTGTGAAGTTTTGATATAGCGGAGGGAAGCTCCGTCAGCTTGTTGCCACGTAGGCTGAGGATTGTTAGGTGAGTGAGGTCGAATAGGGCGCCGGGGATGCGGGTAAGGCGGTTCATGGCTATGTATACTTTGAGCTCAGGATCCTTGTGCTCAAAGGCGACATCCTTTGCAACAACAGGTATGCAAGAGAGTCCTTGCAGAGGGCTGATGGTATCGTTGGATAGCTCATCTAGACCCATTGACCAAAAATCGATAATCTCTTCACCCTGCTCGAGGCACGTCTGGATCTTTTCGCGCGCCGCTTCTTCAGCCCTTGACACCCTTCGACCAGCGGCGCGATCCAGCTGCTGTAATCTCGGACGCGGTGTCATATCGAGATGTTCCATTATATCCTCACTCTCATTCCCGTCGCTGCCGAGAAACACACCACTGTCGACTTGTCTCTTCCAAGTTCGTTTCTGCTTGGGCCCCTGCACGACAACACCCGCAGCATCGCCAAAGGTCGAATCCGATGACGTAGGTTGCTGCTGGAACCACGACCCCACGTATCGCTTCTTCCTTCGCCCTTCTACGTAATTATCCAGCGCTGGATCATCGTCGCTCGAGAAGACGGCTGGATCGCTCGAGTTGAACGCGGACGATGGCACGTGCTTGGAGGAGCCCTGTTGCCTAACGCGTTTCCGGGGGTTGTTGCTGAAGCTTTGGGATTCCTCGTTCCACGAAACCGCCGGGAGAGTCGGCAGCGAGGGTTCCTCGGTCATGGCTTTTTTTTCTTCTTGAAGATGAGGTAACAACCAACGCAGTGCAACCGGGAGGAGACGAAATGATTGGAGAAGGGTATAGATTGATAGTGCTCGAAGCACACGCCAACATAGCATGGGCGGAAAGACGCGCGAGACCGGAAGGACGGCGTAACTGGAAGGGTCCCTCGGCCCCACTTCCAGGTGTGGAAGTGCACGGAGGCTTTGACTGCACGCCAGATTGACTTGGGGGCACGGACCCGTTTGAACGGGACCCCTAAAGCACCTGTGTTACAGGGGCTAACCGCTGGAGATGATTGCTTCTGACAGGGAGAACCGCATCTCATATTGGGAGTAAAGCAGTCATCCAAAGCTGGTAACCGTGCCACTTGAATGTCGCATGTTGTCCAAGCATGGATTACCGCCTCACTTGCCGTGGAGAAGCTTAGATCTCCTGGTTTTGAAATCGACATGGCCGGGCCCTTACCCAGACTTAAGCACTCTCCTGTCTCACCGGGAGGTGTCGCGTGGTTCGTGGCTGACACCGACAGTACGCAGGCGACGTTGCTGTAGTTGTCCAATATCGTCCACTCGATCCCGAGCTCACGATGACCTCGAACGCATGTCTAACGCTTAATACATATAATCTAGTACCAATCATCGTCATCATCGTCGTCGTCGTGGCTCGACCTGCCAGCGGTCCCCGCCTTGATGCCCTTTGTCGTTAACCGTTCCTCCTCGGCATCTTCAGCTGCGCGCCTCCTCTTGACGACACGCATATCCGAGTCCTTTACTGCACCAACCTCTACCAGAATATCGTCAATCTTTTGCATGTTTGTCCGCACACCTCCTATCGTCGCAAGAGTTACAATCTGCTTGACAATATCGCCCTTGTTGTATACGAGAATGGTCGGGCAGTTGCGATCGGGGTAGTTCTCAATAGCTTGGCTCGCTCGGATTTCGCAGAACTTGATCTCGCCGTATTCCTTTGCTGCTTGCCGCCAAAGTTCGGTGAGAACTCTTGACTCCACGTTTGTACCCATAGAAGACGTGAGGTTCACAAACACGGGACCATTGGCAGATGCATCGGTCACCTCGCGGTTGTATTCGGGCTTCGAAAGCGGGTATACGCTTCCATGGACCGACGTCTTCTGGAGGTTGCCCAACTCCGCCATGCGCTTCTGTCGATATTGTTCCAGAAAGGCCTCGTCCTCATCATCTTCGAGCTCGTCCAGCTCGTCCAGGTCTTTACCCTCCAATCGGTTCTCGTGTGCTAACCTGCGACCCTCGAGAATCGCCTCTTCAATCATGGGGGTAGGACTAGGCGGCTTCTCGGGGATCACGCCCTGCTTTCGCAAGATGTCATTCCTATGGCGGGGTCAGGAGCTACGACGGCGATGATGGAGGGGTAGTAAGTACGAACCATTCTGTGTCGGCGTTGGGGTCGTCAATAGGGACCGCAATGCGCTGGTCTCCAGGTGCTGCCATGGTGTGAAGCTGAGGTTGTGACCAAGGATTACCGTAGTCCAACGAAGAGCTTGTTCAAGATGTTCAAGGTGTTAATATTCAGACTTGGAGCTTGACAACTAAAGTCACTGCCTGAAGGTGGCTCCCTAAATTACGTAGCGCCAGCCGTAGGCTAGACTAGTCTAACATAAATAGCATAAATGCCCCTTATGCACAAGTCTGGACAACTTCGCCCACGGCGCTATGTTATGCCGAGTTGTGCTTCCCCACGAGTCCAGATGGCGCCACTTGTGCAGGAACTTTTTGGCGTCACGTGGAGCCGGGCGAGAAAACCCTATCCCGCTAATCCATATCGACACGGAAAAATTGAGCTAGGAGGCAAATCAGGTCTCCCCCCCCGAGTCCACCGAACTTTTCTCGCTTACCCTCCTCCCACCCATTCTTGCGAGCCTTGAATCTGCCACCAGATTTCGTCAAGCACCCTCGTTCTCGCAAGAAACCGACAATTTAGTCTTTTCGAGAAATTCAGACAAGATGGTAAGCGACCGGTTTCCCGATATAATTTGCGATGGATGGAAGGATGTTTGATGGAACGATGGACCACGGATATGTGAATTGGACGAAAATTCAACAGAAAGCAAAGGACGACCCGGTGGAGGAATCTCGACGAAATGGGGGCGGACTGCGACCATCAACGATACACAACAATTCTCACGACGGATACTGGGCGACGGCGATGGCGATGTTGATATTTTAAACAACCATGATATACTTGCGGTCGTGCTAATGCTTCGTTCTTCCAGGTTCTCGCCGTTGACCTTCTCAACCCCTCCCCGGCCGCCGAGGCTAAGAAGCACAAGCTCAAGGTACGATAAGCCACAACCTGCGACGGCGCCTTTGCGCAATCGACAACAAACAAATATCTAACGATGTCTCTCACCACAGACCCTTGTGCCCGCCCCCCGATCTTTCTTCATGGACGTCAAGTGCCCCGGTTGCTTCACCATCACCACCGTCTTCTCTCACGCCCAGACCGTTGTCATCTGCCAGGGATGCACCACCGTTCTGTGCCAGCCCACCGGTGGTAAGGCCCGTCTTACCGAGGGCTGCTCTTTCCGACGAAAGTAAACTGCTCGCCGCAGTTTCTTCTTTCCTTGGGTAGTCATGACTCTTACGGTTCATCTCATGGTGGTCATCTCGGATCTGCAAAATCAACAACCTCGACATGGGCGTATAGACGAACGACCTTGCGAACATTGATCAATACAACAAAAACTCTTTGCAGATAGAAGATGGGGCACCCAGAATAGGGGCGTTTGGGGTACTCCGGATATCTTGCATGGCACATGATTTCTCTTTTGTTTTTCCGTTGCGTGCCTTGTACCAAGAGTCGTTCTCGAGGCAGGAAAGGAAAATGAAAAGCACTGCATGGGTGGACAGCTGGAGAAAAGCTCTTCTCACGAGCGTCCCGGACGGCCCTATTGTGACGGGCTGGCTGGATGCGAGGACGTGGAACCGCTGGTTGATGATCGCTTCATACCCGGGTGCAGTGGGTAGCGGAGGATGGTCACTGTGCTTATGCGAAATTCACATCGGTTTTCACAACTTCACTCATCTGCGCCAGTTCCTGTGATGTCTTTCCCGATTCTCCTGACGAGTGACTTCTTACAAGTAGAAAGCCTATATCTCGATGTCTCTCCGCCTGACGTGGACGAGGTGTGGGGTATGGAGAAGACTTACCGGGTGGCTCGCGTGGCCTAGGCTAACATCATTGACGCTTTCAAAATTAGCGTCGGCCCTGGCCAGTCGCATGTTAGTATGGATGAGGTCGGATGCTACGATCACTTATTAAGAACAAACAATAACGATGAACGACCTGGCTTGTTGCTATCCATTGCTGATAACGCAGTATGGATGGCAGGAGAAATTCAAAGAAATGGTAGTGACTTAACGACCACTTAGATCGCTGGTCAAAGTCCTGAAGACTTCGCACTATCTGTCGCTAATCCCTCAATGGGGACTACGTTGGTTTACCCCCGTCATGTATCTTTGAACCTCCCCATCGACTCCAGTACAAAGTACAGGCATAGAACATCATCACACGTGTAGTTGCAAATCTCGCTCAGAATCTGCAAGGGTTGACACAAGTCTAGGAAAGGCTGTTGCAATTATTCGTCAAGCTCGGCTTCGACTGTACGGTTCTAGTCCCGCAATAGGGTCGTGTGACAGCGATGTATCAAATAGCAGATCCCCTCTTCACCTTCTGACCGGAAGGCATCATCAGTCCGAGCGTAAGCTCAGTAAAGTCGTGCTGGATCTTTTTCAACTTAGCCGGCATCAACGAAATCCATTCGGTAACGGGAAGTTCCGTTCTAAGTAAGAATCGCTACATGATGATTATCTCGACCATTCACAAACAGCGCAATCACATAATGTCACCAAATGGTCATTGAACCCCCAGATTGGCCCAAACGCTTACCAGATGACTCAGCATCTTACATACAGCCAATAACTAAGAACCGCTGCGCCAGTTGAGCCACTTAACGCGAGATTGTCGCGACTAAGCCACGCTTGACCACAAATTCATCTTCATCAACCCCCACTTTATTCCTGTCTGGACCTTGTTTTTAGCTTTGCCCCCATTGATTGACGGGCTCTAACAAGATTGGCCTGGCAATTGACTGTTGCTGCGTTCGGCAGCGATGGGCCGGCAGCCTCACATGTTTCACACTTTCCTTGCTTCTCTCCTCCTCCATCGTCATATCGCAGGGTATTGAGTTGCGGACCCTCTCCATCTACTCGCTTCCTCGTTCCCCGGTATTTCACCTCGTCGTAACAAGTCTTTGTTGGAACAAACATTGAACTCCTTAGCTGCCTCGGGTCTCAGCAGACTCTGGTCTCTTCTATATTCAGACCATCTCCACTCTCCGTCTTACTTCATTTGTGCAGTCTGATCTACTTCGATCCCTTAACTTTCGCTGAGCCTGAGGAGCTTGCGATACCCAATCGTAACATCATCGCATTTCTACGAATCCACCATAAAGACCCGCTGATACCAAGCATTGGCCGGTCAACCATCTCAAATCCAATAGTACTCTGCATTATCATCGCCAATCGAACCATTGTCCAATCTCAATCCTACCAGACCAATAACTATCGCCACAATGTCTACGCCTCGAAACAAGCGTCAGTTCGCCGGTGCTTCTGCCGACCCTGCGCAACGCCAGATCACATCCTTCTTCAACCCCCGATCTCAATCTAATCGCGATGCCACCGCTGCCGAGGCCACTCGTCAACCTACACTTCCTTCGTCTGTCCAGGCCAACTTGCTGAGTGTCGGCATGCGAGTTCGCAAGTCCGTTCCCGAGGGTTATAAGACCGAGGGTCCCAGCGCCTTCAAGTTGTGGACTGACAACACCCCTCTCGGTGCGGCGACGGCTGTCCGGCCATCTGCTACGAAAGCTTCATCGAGGGAGCTGTTACCTTTCTGCGGAATCAACAAGGTCGGCGGTTTGGATACCCAACCCGATTTCCACAGTGACGATGTTCTAGGCTTAGATGCCGTCCCTGGGTTGACCATGTCGCAAGAGAGCAATGTCAGCATGGACTCTTCACACGATAACGCGCGCAAACGATTCCTCGACGAGGATGCCGATGCCGACGAGGACGAGGATGCTGTCACTCCCAGTACTTTGATGGGAAGTGACGGCAACAGCCGTATCATGGCTGTGCCCCGTACTCGGACTAAGAAGATTTCGCCTGCCTTGGCCGTTAGCCTCGGCCATGATGATATGGTTGACGGTAATGATTTTGACGAGGCGGATTTTCTTGATTACGGTGGTATGGACACAACCAACTAGGTTGGCAGGGTTGTAGAGTAGGATTGCCGATATCGGAATGCCGCTGGTTATGGTTTATGTATCTTATGTTTCTCTGTGTGTGGCGGACCTTTGACTTAGGCGTACGGCGTTATTTTATATGAAGCTTCAGAGCATGGTGTAGGAACATCTTATTGGAGGCGTAACGCCGTGGATCATCAGGCGCACGAGACTGCGATTGGTTGCATATCGCCCAGTCTCACAACCCACTTGAGAGTAAATAGCTGGGAACTAGAGTAGCAAAATTGATTCCGGTCCATGGTCTCGGCACGTCGGTCCCTGCTCAGTAAGATGATCATTCGGTTGAGCATCCGAGTCTATATACTGGCATGCAACTTTGAATACTTTTCGGGAACTACAACTGGCTCCAATTCACCAAGTGCTATTCTCGACAGACACTGAGACTGATGACGTTTCATCCGGAGACGAATGGGAGACCTCTCATTGTACTATAATACCAACTCGCTTTTGTTAAGAGTAGACTAGCTTCCTCCATCTTTCTTCGAGAGTAAACTCTGGGTTGCCTTTTGGAACCTTCAGGACTGGGAGTCTGGAGCTGGAGGTCACTTCGTCAACGGCCCACGAGACCACATGGCCTGAGCAAACACGTTGAAATTGAAGCTGTTCCTCTTATTTAAGTGATCTTGATCAGGAGCTTTCTTTTGCGAAGGCTGAAAAGAGCGAAGTTTAGGATGACGAGTTAGAGCGAAGGGAAGAAAAATGAGACTAAGAAGCTTGTCCCGAGCCCGTCCTTTGACCTAGTTCTCACTGCCTCTTAATCAATGCTATTCCGAGCGCCAACCTCTCCGGTTGGGAAGAAAGTATATACTAGAATATATTCTACATGCCTGCAAATGGGTCACGGAACTCAAGCAAATCCCTCTGACCGTAAAACTCGCCAGCAACCGTCAGGATCATGTTCAGCGTCGCTCGCAGGTTAGCTCGCAACCGTTCCCTTGCAGCCTCCCGCTCGGCCTCCTCTGCGGCGTCGTCTTCGTCCGCGGCTACGCCGTTCGAGAGCTGTGCCAGTAAACGAGCTTTTGCGTCTGCTAGGTCTGCGTCTTCAGCCTGCGAAGTGACCTCGCCGTCTTCGGCGTCTGAGTCGGATGCTATGTCCATGGCCACGTCACTATCGTCGTCGTCATCATCTGCTGCTATTACCTCGCCTTCTTCTGCGTCTTGGTTGGGCTCTGTCTTGGTCTTGGGTGCTGCTGCTGCTTCCGTGGCGGTGTCGGGTTGTTCTGATTGTTCGCATTCCGGCTCTTCTCTCGTGGGACTGACAGCCCCTTCAACCTCAACCTCCTCGGCATCCGCAAGCACGTCCTCGTCACTGCTACTCGCGTCTACCCCTTCGTGCGCCCCCAAGCCACCTTCCTCCAGCTCATCCCTCAACGCCGCCATCTCCGCAAGACTCCGTCCCAAAAGCACGGCTCTACGTCCCAAGTCCCTCACCCACCCAATCTCGACATGGTTCAGCTCCCCCTTCTCCGGCAAGCGCGCAAGCAACGCCCAGAGCCAGCGACTTGTCCTCTCAGGGAGGGTGTACCCTCGTCGGAGAAACTTGCCGCCTATAAGTACACGGAGAATGCGTAGGATGGTGTCCTTGGACATGAGGGCTACTTGGATGGGGTGCGGGTCTGAGTTGCGGAGGAGGCGGGACCAGAGGGTTACTGGTGAGGATCTGCCGTCGAAGGCGGCGGCTGAGGTTGGCTGCGATGGGGAGAGGCGAGACAAAGCGTTGGGCGGGGGTGGTGTGTTGAGGATGCTGCGTAGGTGAAGATATTGGTTCATGACAGCGGTGAAATAGGCCTCGTGAAGAACTTTATCGTCGTGCTCGTCGTCGGTGTCTTCGGGGGCTTCTCCATCTTCATAGTCGGTTGATTGATATTGAGGGTCTGCTCGGTCAGGCTTCGCCATATATGCGCCGTCTTCGTACCAGCCTCTCGCATCGCTTACTCCAGTCTCGTAGAAACTTCTATCCACGGAATCTCCTTCAACATCTGCAGCGTCCTCGTCTCTTGGAAAATCAGCAGGTAACTGCGGTCCAATCTGGACTTTTGGCGCAACGAGTAGATGGGGAATCGTGCTGGCTTCTTGCCTAATACTCACCACGTCAGCACTATGCTCTTGTGATTTCCGAAGCGCTTATGCTTGAGAACCCAAGCACCAGTACCATGCAATGAGACACAAAGACCTCTTCATCCAAAGTATCAGTACATCAGAAAGTGCAGCCGCGAACTGGATTGGAGACGGAGCAGCGCGACAGCGATTGAGAAAGGGCAAGCTTACCTTACGGAACTGAGATACGCCATGGCATCCGTGTCATCTTCAAAGTCGGACTCTTCCCCCGCAGGAATCGTCGTAGCGTTTTCGTAACTCGAGAAGACGTATTTCTGGCCCCATGTCGGGTCAATACCCGAATGCTGATGCTGTCGCGCCTTGCCGGCATGCTTCTTGGATCTCTTAGCTTCAGGCTCAGAGTACTGGCCGTCTTCCGCGTCTTCTAGCCCGCGTTTGGAAGCCATTTCGCTTCTTCTTACTCAGGTGTAGAAAGACCGCGCGATCGCCGTCGCGATGATGAAGTGATGAAGTGAATTGACGGGTAAGGTGATGGTAAGACAACCTGGAACTTTTTGACAAGCGATGCCTTATCGATAAGAACGTCATCCCCGTTCCTACGCGCAAATTGTACATCATCACCATGTTCGATCCCGTTTCACTTACAACTTCCGATTCCTGAGCTCTTCCATGTTGACTACTCGACGATGAGAGCGGCTCTTATTCGCCGCTCAGCATTGAGCGTTCCTGCTCGCTGCGCCGCTGCCCGACACTCTCGGACAGTTGTCGTGGGCGTGCACGCCCTGGCGCCATGTCGGTACCAGAGCAGCTTCAACCACTTCGTGGAGAGCAGTGAGAGACCCTACGAAGTCGTCACCTTTAGATATAGCTTGCTAATCGTAGACTCATAAGATCCCAAGGCTTCCTCCCCACCGGGAGTTCCCCTTCTTGACGGCGCACAACCCTTCACCCTCGCCGTCAAAGACAACATCGCGACCGCTGACTTTCCAACGCAATGCGCCTCTCGAATCCTCTCCTCCCATACATCCCCGTACGAAGCCACCGTAGTCCGACAACTACGAGCACGTGGCGCCTCCATCGTTGGAAAGACGAACATGGACGAGTTCGGCATGGGCTCGCACTCGATCAATTCCATGCACGGCGCAGTGAGGAATCCACTCTCCGATGGCGACGATGTCTCCGCAGGAGGAAGCTCCGGTGGAAGTGCCGTGGCCGTGAAGCTCGGCGATGCTGAGATTGCGCTGGGTACGGATACGGGCGGTTCCATCAGGTTGCCGGCTGCGTATACGGGTACGGTGGGATATAAACCCAGTTATGGCATGATTTCTCGGTTTGGCGTCGTGCCATATGCGAATTCGCTGGATACCGTTGGGTTCATGGCCAATGACGTCCAGCCTATACGCAATCTCGTCTTCGAGACCGGTCTTCACAAGGAACACGACCCCAACGATCCAACATCGCTGTCGACTCCCTCCCGCCAGCGCTGCGCCAACTCCTCGCCCACGTCACTACCAGCCCTCTCCAGCCTCAACATCGGCATTCCGCTCGAATACAACATCTCCGAACTCGACCCTTCCATCCGAGAAGCTTGGACGGCAGCCGCCTCCGCGCTCGAAGCCCAAGGCGCGACTCTCGTTCCCATCTCCCTCCCCTCTACCAAGGAAGCGCTCTGCGCATACTACGTTCTGGCACCCGCAGAAGCGTCCTCCAACCTTGCCAAGTACGACGGAGTACGCTACGGTGTTCGCAGTGGAGGAAGCGATGCAGCAGGTGAGACGCTGTATACCGAGACGCGTGGCGCCGGATTTGGCGAAGAGGTGAAACGTCGCATCCTTCTCGGGACGTATAGCCTAAGCTCCGAGGCCATGGACAACTACTTTATCCAGGCGCAAAAGGTGCGTCGCATGGTGCAGAAGGACTTTGACCGCGTGTTCCGCTTAGACAATCCGCTCTACGAGCCAGATCAGTTTGACCTCAGCGACATGGCTGAGTCGACCGGTATGGAGGATAAGCGCGGTCCCGTGCAGGTGGACTTCATCCTATGTCCTACTGCGCCGACGTTCCCGCCTAAGCTAGATGAGATTACGGGCCAAAGCAGCGTCGATGCCTACATGAATGACGTGTTTACCGTTCCGGCGAGCCTGGCGGGATTACCCGCTGTGAGCATCCCTGCGAGTGTCAGGGACAGCAAGTTTCCGGCTGGATTACAAGTCGTTGGACAGTATTGGGACGATCAAAGGATGCTGCTAATGGCGGAGAAGCTCAAGCAGGTGGTAGAGGCATGATTGTATTCGATGGGGTATAGAGTGCCGTGGCACGTGTATGTATTATACGATGTAGACGTATTAGATACCATCTTACTGTCGAACCTAAACTTTCTGTATCGCTTACATATCTGGGGTATACCGACTGTTAACGCCACCCGTTCGTTTCATGGTCTCTGCTCGTCTTCTTGCCCTCCCTAGCAGAGCAGGACTGTTTGATAACTATCCTGATTGCGCCTCACCTCTGGCTGGTAAAGATGTGCGGGTAGGGTAAGCCATGAAACTCTGGCATATTCGCAGTCGTCATTCTCCACCGAGTGGTTGGCATGTAACCATCGCTCATCGTAAGACAGGATAGCTCCATGTCAGGTTGTTCCTCCGATATGGCACTGCGTGGTCTTTACTTCGTTGATGTTCGTTCAGGGTGATCGGCTTCGGCTTCGGTTCTGGCTCCGACTTCGGCTTCGATCTCGCCTTTGACTGCGGCTCCGGCTTCTGCTGCGGCTTCGACTCTGATTCCCCGACCTCTCGTGGCGATCCACATCCATCTCTTCCCGTTCCGATATCTCTCCAGACTCACCCCTCGTCCCATTCTCCCTCTCCCTCTCACCCTCCTCCTTCTCCTCCTCATCCTCATCCTCCTCCAACAAGTCTTCCAAATCACCCAGCGGACTAACCCTCGGCTCTAGAATCTCCAGATCCTCCAATACTTCCCTCTTGGGCATCTTCCACAGACTCGTCGCACAGACACGCTCCTTGATCAGAAGATCATCCACAAACTCATCCACATAAGTCAACGCCGTCCCCGCGCGCCCCTTCCTCCTCAGCTTCCTCCGATCCTCCAGCAGCGGCTCCAGCGTCTGATACACGTCCTTGGCCTGCCTCGTCAACCTCACGTAGAAAGCCGCCAACGCACGTAGGTACTTGAACTCCTCGCCACCGTATTGCAGGTACTCTGCCAAGATCGCATCGTTGGGCGCAAGCTCGAGGAGCTTGAAGGCCAGGCAGAGGAACGGGCTAGGTTTTTGGGTTACGCCGTAGGTTCCGCCGATGAAGTTGACGTGTTCCACGACGCGGTCGACAATGTCGGCTTCGTTGAGGGCGAAGCACTGTTCTTTGTAGAAGTAGGAATCGACGATGCGGTCCTTGACGGCCTTCTCCATGATGGTCGCGGGGTTGAGGCCATTGGGGGCTAGAGAGGCGGAGGAACCGCGTTCGTCGAGGAAGCGACGCGCATCGGCGTGAACCGTGTCGGATTTTGACATTGTGACTTCTACGGCGTGGTGTTTAGCAAAGGTGGCGTGAAGTTGAAGGGAGAATGTCGTAGCTGGTGGGGTTTTGGCGATGGATTTCTGGTGTTCTTGGTGTTGCAGATGGAAAGTTGGGGAAAGCTAAGTCTGATAAGATTGTTGCTGTGTCAACAATATCAACAACCGGCTCGAGGTTCGCTCAGCGCGAGCACGATCATGACGTTGGTTGATGGCTTCATGAACAGTACCATTAACAACGTAAAAGAACAATCTCTTCAGCTTTCATCATTTCTTCATCCAATCTGAAGCTGGAGAAAACATGCAGAAGCCGCTTCTTTCATCTTCGCAGGTCCAGGTCATCTTATCAGGCCTTGTCGGTAAGTCTCATTCCAGACAACCTCCATTCCATGCAAGACTCGCTCGCTAAGCGCCAAACGTACAAATAGTCGTCCTCTGCTCAGCTGCACTCTTCATCAGCGGCTTCGTCCTCCAGCAACGCACCTTGCGCGAACTCCGCGTCGCCATCCGCCCGAAACCCACGCGGCCTTCGCCTCAAGTCTATCTCCCCGACCGCTTCCGCACGACGACGACCGAGCTCGAGGATGGAACTGTCGTGAAGGCGGAGAGCGGAGCGGAGCGCGAGTCCAGAGAGCAGCATGTGCTCGTTGAAGTGAAGGATACGCCGCGCGATGAAGTCGCAGAGGAGAGCGGGAAGAAGCAGCCAGCCGACCCGGAAAAGGTCAAGATCATCGAGGAGTTGCGGGCCAAGATTGCCGAAACGATCGCACAAGCTGAGCCAGAGGATAGGGTTGTTAAGAAACCGAAGCCTCTTAGTGCGGCGAAGAGAAGGCAGCTGATCAAGAAGGAATTGAGGAAGCACGCGCAGGTGGCGGATGAGCCGTCGTACTACCACCGACGAATGTGGTAGGTGTTGCAACGAGGAACGAATGGATGATAGGGATGCCATAACACGTCGTCTTCGCGGGGGGTTCATGAACGGATATGAATAGGCTGGCGTCTTTGTACCTGATGGTTTTGAAGAGCTACGACATGACGATGATTACGTTCTGTCTCCGATACTACCATGCGAACAGCTTCCGCCAAGTATTATGCAGCTTGAAATGAAACACTGGATAGAATGTTAATTCATTGAGATCTAAAAACCGACGCTCCTTCTTATCGTCATCGCATGTGCCAGTCAGTTCAGCATCTCGAGACTCTCTGTCGCAGAGTCCGAGCATGGCTAACATCGCAGACTTACAACTTCAACGGAAACCTATCCTGATACGTCTCTACTCGTCACTGGATAACCAGTAACTTGGCACGGTCGGCTGTACGGGTAACGCATCCTCCGGACTTGTCTTCGGCATGGAGCCATCTCAGAGGCCTCACCTATGAGTGCGAAGTAAATGCGGCCGTCGTTGCTCACATGCCATGCTAGGGATGAGCCTTGATCAACCATCTAGTCGAACGAGGATCTTACTCGATGGCACGATGATCATGGCTGTCGATTTGATAACATGGTGTGTGGTATCCGATCTGCGTAGCAGATTGATTGCCTGCCAAGTCAGATGTCGCGTCCAAGCTATTCGTTTCAGACATACAAGCCGGCCATTCGAAACCGAACATGACACAATCGCACCTCGAATTCCTCTCGAAAGCTACCTTTCACACCCTACGCAACACATGCTCAGCGGATCAATCGCTGCGGCGCCAAACGATGCCTCATGGCCGCATCTTCACGCCCGGGACTCGCGGCTCTCGAAACCCCTGCTGCTGAACTAGTACCAAGGATAACCTACTACCCAGGCCGGCTTGTCGAGAAGGTGCTAGATGACTTCATCTACGTCAACTAGATGCGTACGGACACGTAGGGTACAGCATCGAACGACTTGCAACAAGCCGATGATGCCGAGAGCGAAATAATCCTGGTCGAAGCGGGGGAACAGAGTTGCCTGGAAGCAAGGGGTCTTCACATAACACCACGGTAGACAATCTCGTGCACCTCGCAGCTTCCAGCTTTCACCGCGTGACTCCTCTAGCTTCTACTTAACTGAAAGACTGCTGGTGCCTTGCATCCTGCGCCTCTGCCAAGGATTCGCCGCCAAGAGAGGCCCAGATCTGGGACGGACAGGGGTCGGTTCTTATCAGCGATGAATAACTTGCATCTATCCGTACAGTACCGTACAGTACGCAAGTTGGTTAGTGTCTATCACGGAGCAGAGTAGACTATGACTATTCCTACGGATGCGTGGATCAGTATCGAGTATGTATGGATAGGGTGAGGATGCGTGATTGGAGACGCACGCGGTGACATAAACCCCACGTCAAGAACGATACAGATATACAGATCTTCACCGCTCTGCAGCACACGCTGACGTCGCCGTGATTATCATTCACAGCATCGTGAAACGGCCGATCGGGCATGCATGCAGAGACACAGCGCAGCGCAGCACACAGCACTACCGTCACGGCATAACAGTTGAAGAGCACAGCCAACAAGCGTCGATGCTCATCTCCATCATCACTCGCTGTCACTGCACATCTCGCGAGACCCTGTCTCTGTCTAGCTACGGCAGTGCAGCAGTGCGGGAGGTTAGCAGAGCAGATGGTGCAAGAGTAGGTGTGCCCGTAGAAGAAGATGTAGATCGAGCACGCTCATCTTGACGAATGCCGGTCCAAAAAAAAAAACCCTAAGAACTTTTCCAGGGTTCTCTCCTCTCTAATCTCCACGTTTTTTTTTGCCACAATTCCAATCTCGTCGCCAATGCCATCTAGTCCAAGTGAGCTCCTTCAGCAATGGAAGCGCATAACTCGGAGCCCAACTTGAACAGCCCGTGGCCCGTCCTGGCTTCTGGTCCGCGGGCCGGACGCGCATCAGGGTCCCCTTCTGATTCCTGTCAATGCTAACTAACATATACCCTTCCTACTTATTACTACGTGTACAGTATTTAGGCCAGAGCTAGAGTAGGCCGGAAACCCAAACGACAGCCTCACTTCAATCAGACGAGACTGATGTTTCCGCCAGCAGTTGATTGGCTAACGAAGGATACCTCTACACTCTTCTCCCTCCCCTTCTCTTCCTTCTTCTCTTCCTCGCCATCTGGTCTACGCTACGCTACTCTAGTCCTCCCCTTCTCGCTCTTCTAGCGCGCTTCTGGTCAAGTGCCCGCTTGCTACCCTCACGATGGCCTGATGCTATACGGAGTATCCGTCCGCAGCGAGGACGGACCATGTCCGGGACCCGAAAGCTCGTTTCCATCTCTTTAAAATCTCTTTAAAGACAGAAAAGTGATCCGAGCTTTGTGGCTACTCCCTCTCGCTTTTCTAGTCTCCAATTGTTTCGGGGTCCTCGGCGCCGCGCAGAGCTTAACGGGGACCCTCCGGACTCCGTACAGTACAGTAGTAGAGGAGTCGATCGTCTCGGTGAGGCCGTGGTGGGCCGGGAACCCTCCCCATCAAGATATCGCGTAGCCTTGTAGGACGGACACGGCGAGACTTTCTGAAACGATCTCTTAACTTGTGTATCCGCATACTTTTTTCTTTTTTTTTTTTCTTTCTTTTTTTTCTTTTTTTCTTTTCTTTTTTTCTTTTTTCCTTTTTTTTTACTTCTGGTGTTTCATGTCTCTCGGCGATTTGATGGGTATGTTTAGAAATGCCCGAAACTCAAAAGCAAAGAGATGGGGTTCAGATGGAGAGCTTCATTAAATCAAGTGGATACCGAGGGCGCCTCTGGACGAAGCGTTGGGAACGTCAGGGACCAGATGCACGGGCTCGATGAGGCTGTTGATGATGCCCGAAGACGTCGAGTCCAACAGATCAAGAGAGGAATAGACGTGTCACAAGATGTCAAGGGCGGAGAGACAGTTCTGTTATCATAGAGCTAATGAGTGGGGTGTAGTTTTGGATTGAGACATGGGTTGGTTGGTTTACCAACTCATGGCGGTAAAATAACAGACACCAAGGTGGTGGTAGTTCTATTAGGTAGTAGAGTGAGTGATGGTAGGAAAGGTCTGGCCATCCATCGTGGGAGGCAGTATAACAGGATGTGCGGTGACCCGTCCCCGAGACGTGAATAATCCCCAATGAACACCACAAAGACAGATAGCCGACAAGGAAAAGGAAAAGAAAAAGAAAAAGCGCCCCACGCTAAATGAAACCCGCTTTTTGTCCCAATTCCCATGGAAACCCAGGTCCACCAACTCCAGGCGTAAACAACAATAGATAAAATATGACAAGAGAAGAATTCGGTATGCAGATGAAGAAGAGACAGAAGGAAAAGGATAATCTTGGTGTATGAAGAGCGTCGTCGTCGTCGTCGTCATCCGCATAAGGATGGTACTATATGAGGGGTAGGAGGAGGAGGAGGAGTAGGAGGAG